>JARHVA010001324.1:2720000-3190000 GCA_037957365.1 Torreya grandis
ATATGTTATGGGAAAACCTATTTTTAGAGTGTGAAAATAAATAGTTATTTGAACTATTTTATTTAAATGACTATTTTGAATGATGTTTTCAAATTGAGATGTAATTGTCACTCTATTTTATGTAATTGTCCATCCATTTCATCAAGTATTCTTTTATTTCTCATGTGCTCCTCATATTTTTTTTCATCCCTGATATGAATAAAAAATCCTTAGTTTTACATTTAGAAGCATGATTCACAAATCCATTTTTAGTTTTATTTACGCACACACACACGCGTGCGCACGTGCCCACACACACACACACACACACACACATTACATGTTTATTAATAGTATCCAATTTTAGTTTCACTAGCTTATCCCTACCAAGTTTCTAGCTATAAATTGTGAATTTACATTTCATAGGAGATTAATTTTTATTTTCATTTACAATAGGTTCAATGAATGGAAACTTTGACACCCACTCTAAATTCATATTCCTTCCTAAGTCCCATTTTAATTTCTTTCTCTTTCTCAAAAAATGTGATGTCCACTGAGTATTTTTGGTGGTGTAATTTCCCTGACTATATTATTTTCCACTTCCCACATTATATCTATTAGATGTCATCATCCAAAAATTATATTTGAAATCCAATCCTTCTAGTGATGATTATTCAATGTCATTAAATGGTATTTATTCAAGAAAAGGCATTTAATTATCATCATCACCAATAGTTTTAGCCATTAAATTATCATTCAAATCATTCCATGTTTCAGTTAAAATGTTATCATCATAAAATTAAAATTTTGGAGATCGACTGACTAGTATAGATGGATTATTAAAATAAGATGAAATATTTACACCTAGAAGGTGTCATACTTATTTTATTTCTTTAGGTTTCTTGGTTACCTTCCAATTTTTTTAAAGAAAGTTCTTTTGTTAATGTTAGAGATGAATTATTAGAGAAACTTCACATAATTATAAAATCTATAAATTCATATAAAATTATCATTGAAATTTAAAATTATAGCTTTAATATAATATCATCATGCACCTAAAAACCATTAGTATTAAGAAAAATAATTATAATGCATTGGAAACGTGTCTTTTTACATGGAAAATAATCATAATTTTAGATAAGAAAGAAAAAGGTTAGAAAAACATCATGGCAATGGAAAATCATTCAAATATTAGAAAATCACTACACTTGTGTAAACACATTGTATTTTATCAAAATTAAGATTAGGAAATAAAATTAATCTAATTTATATAGATTACTAAGTAAATCAAAATGTTAAGATATAAAATAAATCACAAAAACATATAAGGAACTTAGTATTTTTTGGAAATATTCTAAAATGGGAATGTACCAATGATGAATAACATAACTATAATTGAGACACATAGGAATATGGTTATGATTATGGAGCTAATTATAAAAATGTATGAGGTCACTATGAATGAGGAACAAGACTTCACATCTTCTTGGGAAAAGGCCACACTATTCAGACCAGGCCAACCTTTGCTAGTGTCTATAAGACAGGCCAACATTAAGTAGGATTATTTATCTATGTTAAATATAATAGGTGTTCCATCACCTATATCTCATATGTTAATGCATGGAATATTTTGATCTACTATGGAAACTACTATGTAAACACTTATAAACCTATCTCAATAGACCACAAGGAATAAACAAAATAAATGGGAAAAATGGATTAGTGGCTAGATTTTTACTTGACCTAAACACACCCTTTGTTGATCACTACCTAAATTCCAACCATCCAAAGAGGGATCAAACTCTGTGTACTTATCCCATGCTATGGTGGTGTGTGTGAAATATTAGTGTAATCAGATATGTTGGTGTAATCCTAGTGTAATTATGTGCTTCATAAATGGCTTGTGACATTGAAAGAGTATTTGACTTATATAATGGATACTTACAATGTGCGGAATTATAATTGGGAATAATAGATTCTTTCCTCTCAATGTGTAGTTAGAGAGTCTAGTACTTGTCAATCATGGGATCCTCAAACTAACTAATGAAAAAATGAATGGAAAATATGATTTTTAGGTGATATTTTAGGGAATTCCTCATGTGTGACTTGATAAATGTGTGGGATGACTTCTTCTCATAACTTGAGCATCTATGAATAACTTGGAATCCATGGAATTACTTGAAAGATACTTAATAGCTTCCCTATAATATCTGGCTTATCTGTAAAATCAATCACATTAGTGACATATGTATTTCTCTATGATATTTTAAATTATTTGCAACATGTAGACTTAGTTGCAATTACACCACTACACATCATCCAATTGATAAATGAAGTTTTTGTGAAACCCATAACACCATGGGAATTCATGCTAAATAAAAAGGTCACAAAGCAAAAAAAAGAGACAAATAGTTTATGTTGATCTGCATAGTTAATCCTAACCAAATAATCATATGTCTAGGTAGATTCAAAAATGAGAAAGATTTGATCTTGAGCTCTGAGTCCCACTCTTGTTTTTATCTTTTTATAATCATGTTTATGGTTGTAACAAAATTTTACATCATGGAAATTAGTGAGAAAAGCTCCTCCAATGTGTGTGTGTGTGTGTGTGTGTGTGTGTGTGTGTGTGTGTGTGTGTGTGTGTGTGTGTGTGTGTGTGTGTGTGTGTGTGTGTGTGTGTGTGTGTGTGTGTGTGCGCGCGTGCGTGCGTGCGTGTGTGTGTGTGTGTGTGTGTGTGTGTGTGTGTGTGTGTGTGTGTGTGTGTGTGTGTGTGTGTGTGTGTGTGTGTGTGTGTGTGTGTGTGTGTGTGTGTGTGTGTGTGTGTGTGTGTGTGTGTGTGTGTGTGTGTGTGTGTGTGTGTGTGTGTGTGTGTAAGGTTCAACTCCCTAGATTTCTTGTCAAACTACATCATTGGTTGGATCGATTTGTTTGTGAGATGCCAAGAGGGAATTATTAATAATAGTTATAAATTCTAAAATTTTAAAGAAATTATATGGGTTATGTTTCTTTTTTTTATTTCCATTTTTTATGTTTTAGATGGATAATTTTAGTTAAGCTAATTTTTTTTTAATGTACTTTATGTTTATAATTTGAAAATCACTAGACTAAGTCAATGGATATTCTAGTTATTTTATATGGATGAATCTTAGTATAACATTAATATATGGTTGAATATGCAAAAAATTAATTTATATAAAAAAAATACCTTTCATATTGATGCCATGGGATTCTCATAAATATTTTTCTTTGAACTCTTGATTGTATTTCTTTTTATCTGAGTCATAACTAGCTCAAGGTGGATATTAGTTTTAGTAGCATGAATCACCTAATCAAATTTAATTATTTAGTTGACATTTTATTTGAAGGTATATGACACCCTTATTTTTTGACATACATTCCTCTTCTCATTTTATATTTATTTATCCAATTTACCACCTTACTATACTACTCCGTGTGTATATCTCATATCTTGATTTTTATAATGGTGTATCAATATTTAGAGTAATGGCTCCATAGAGCAACATTATATAGTCTACCATCATTCTAAATATAATTACACTAAGTGGTTGTTTGAAAATTTGAATACCTAAAACCCATGCCCTAGGATACCTCTATGGTCCTAAAATGATAGCTTAAAAACCATGTATTATTATCCTCAATGTGATTAATCTCATAAGTACATCTAGAGTGATCAATAAGAAACTGATGCTAGAAGGAGGCCTTGATTTAAGCATTCAGTAATTTCATAATGGTTAAGATATTATAAAATTGATATTGTTAATTATTATTAGTATGGATTTCACCCTTTGAGGTAGTGGTGTTTTAGACGTTCCTCATTTATCTAATACAATGGGATCACCTCTAGGTGTGGATAGCTTAGTTAATGAGATAAACTTCTAGTTTTGGGGATAGCTCCCTTAATGCATCATCTAGGTTCAATTTATAAACCTACTAACTTATTGGTGAAAAGGGATAGTAAATACATAAAATAAACCTAATTTATGTGAGGTGGTGTACCAACATGCTATGTCCACTCTATTTGACGTTTCAAAACACTTTCAAACTAGACAAGGACTAGTGATTAAAACAACTCTCTCCTAAAGACTACTAAGCATCAATAATTCACATGGAGGCCATGCTAAATGGATGAAAATTCAAGATTATTAATGGAAGGTATATTTTCATGACACTTCCAAACATATTCTACTCCAATCATAATTACCAACACTCTCACACACCATATGACTTGTTGAGAACAATCTCCTAGCAAGTAGGTGAAAATAAGGACCTATAAATGAATATAAGCCTCAACACTTATGAAAATCAACAAGTATTAAATAGAATAAGATAACATTTAGAATATAAACTAGTCCTTATATTAATTCAAAGGTTTATAAGGTACAATTTGGGTATATTTTCTTCATACCCAGCTGAAGGATGCATATAATGGCTTTTTAGCCTCAATTGATAGAATAATAGAGAGAAAGAAAAGAATAATATGGAATATAAATATGAATAAGATTACATAATTACCCTAATTCATTTAAACATCAATTACAACCATCAATAAGGACTAATAACAACTTCATGATCTCCCACATGTATTGCCTTAGCTGGTTGATGGCCTTTAATGAGCCCTTGGGCTTAGAGGTGTGGTGGATGGAAGCTACTTTAGTCTTGGTTGACCTCATTAAGTGTGTGATCATTAAATTTTTTTTAACCACCTCTCCTTTTTTTAGTTGTAATGGTGTAATTATGGTCTAATTATCCTCCATGAAGCATTAAGTATCCTACCTCTCTCTTAGGCATGTTGACTAGGCCTAAAACTATCTTATCTTACAAAATAGTCATGAAATAGAAAAATTGACTCAATATAGTAGTTAAAATATAATTTATAATCCTATAATCACCACCTCAACTATGTATCAACCCATTTTTGAAGTCCATTCAACTGATTAAGGAGCCCAAACCATGAAAATACCATGAAAACATCTAAAAAATCTGCATTTTTATCACTTTTTTATTCCTTTTTCCCTCACAAATTCCAAGTTAATATTTAAAAATGTGAAAAATATACCTATTTATATCATAAAATCCATTCCAAGGTCAAAACTTTGCATTTGAGGGTGTTAAAAAACACATTTTCTCCATTGGGTCATTATGAGAGGTTTAAGAAAGGTTTAAAGGCTCCACTGGTATTAACAATGATTCATAGAGTTAGGAGGAATAACCCACAATAAAATTACAATAAAAATAAATAAAAAACCCATATATCATCTCCAATTGCCACTCAGTCCCATGCAACTACTCCTATAAGTATCAAGCAAAACTATGTCCTCTTTGAGCTCAAAAATAGTGCAAATAATGTTTTTATGGTGGTTTAAGGTCTTAATGATGATTCATAGAGTTAGGAGTTTTTATGAGATAAAAAATGATATTAATATGAATTTTAAAACCATATCCACCTTATTTAAACTCCTTGGGATCCCATGTAAAGCCTTATTGATGTTCTGAGTGTGAGAAAGTAGCTCCACGGGGTCTTCATAGTACATAATAGGGCTTTGAGCTAACTCTCCTCCTTAAGGATCATTAATATCATATATTGCCTTGACCATAAAAAAAAAATGGTTTAGAGTTAAAATAACTTACCCAACTCCTAAAATATCCATATCACACCATGCACACTCTCCATGTAGTTATGAGCCTCGTAAGATAACTTCTCAGGCATGATAGGACTGTGTGTAGGTAAAGAGGGATCCTAAGAAAATAGGCCATTAAATGGTTTTTTTAACCTTTTAAATGACTAATTTAGGTGTGAAACATATCTCATCATATCTATAGATGCATTTTGATGCATTTACCCTTAAAAGTATTGAGAATTGGTCTAACCCATGCATAGGGTTTTGTGAGCAATCTTGGTATTCTGACCCTAATAATGTTTTTTTATCACTTCAGATATATTTAAATGTGATAAATATTAATATAAAACTCCATATAAGTCTTATTAACCTCTTTATATTCTTTACTCTTTAGACTCATAAAAAACATGCAGACTTTTTCCAATTTCCTACACATAGGCTTGTGGGTGACTACTTGGGGTATCTTGAGTATAAATTTTAGGATGGGATTCCATCCTCAATGTGATTAATCATCATATGAGTTAAATTATAAAATTACATATAATTTAATATATATTCCTTATTTTCTAAGTCTCTCGTATGCATCTTTAGGTATTCTTTATACTAGCTCAGGCCTCAAGTGGTTTAAGGGTTAATTATCTATTTTAGGTGTCTTATGGTGTCTTAGGCATTGGGTCTATACACATGATATTATAATAGTCATGATTGATGAGTTTAATAAATCCTATTAATTTAATAATGCCAATCTAAGGTTGAAGTTGGAAGGCAATATGTAATAGGAGAAAGAGATCTTGGGTAAATAGTCCCTTTACCACATTCCACACTTATAAAAATTGAAATGTTCTCTTGAAACAATTAAATCACACATGAATGAAATTAAATCTCACTTTCAAAAAAGTAAATCATTTTATTGAAAAGAAATTATAAATAAATAAAACACCTACAGGTTCATAATAAACTATAAAAATAAATAGTTATAGATACAAATAAATAAAATAACAATTTATAACAAAATGATAATTATAGAATAAATAAATAAATAAATAAAAATACATTGATCCCTATTCCTTTTAATAAGTGGCTAGCTCATTCCTTAGAAGAGGATTTATTCACAACACAAGCTTTATAATAGATTACTTAGAATGATGGAGATAAAAGTATATTGATTAATTACATTCAGATGTGGAAGGTTGCATTTATAATTTCATGCTTCCAACCAACTCATAATTTAGGAGTAAAAATGTACATATTCTATCATATCTCAATCTCCATAAAATATAGAAATAGATATTTATTCTAAGAATACAACAAAATCTCAATCTCCAAAAAATATGGGGAGAGCTATTTATTGGAATGAAAGTATACAAATATATATTTAGATAAAATATATGAATGTAAAGTGTGTGTGTGTGTGTGTGTGTACACACACACACACACACACACACACACACACAATGTAAAACATTCTTATGATAGTTGGAAATGATCTTCATCATATAATAATAATTAGTATACTTTAAAATTCTTTCCAAATGAGTCTATGGAGCTTCTTTCATATTCCATATCAAGTATGCCAATGCCCATATCTCACCTATATAAGTCCATAGCTTACATATAGAAGTTTTTAGGTTGCCTATGGAAGTCTATAGTTTGCCTATGGAAGCTCATAGCTATAGACTGGGTGTGTCCATAGTTACTAAGTGAATCCATAGTTGTAGACTAGGTGAATCCATATCTAGTTCATAGCTAGTTCAAATCTAAATCATAATTTTAGTCCAAAACTACTAGATCAATTCAAATATGAGTCTAAATCTATTGGGAGAGTCTAAAGCCATTGGGTGAGTATGAAGCTAAGTCTGAAGTTATTGGGCAAGTTCATAGGTTGTTCAAAATGCTAGAACTTTTTTAGGAGCTACTTTAGAATACTTTGAAACTACCCCAACATTGTTCTTGAAATAGTTACTCTTCATACTCCATATTTTCTAGCTTAGTATGGACTGTATATGCACATATTGACATCTTTTTCCATAATTATTAAAAATAACTAACAAATAGATAATAATGAATTATAAAGAAATAACCTTGATATATACTTTATATTTTATTCTAAATAAACTATAAGTTTAGAAATTACATTTAGATCTACTTTTTATTCAAGGAAAAAAGGATGTTATTTCATGGATATAGTGAGCCATTTTTAGGCTCATCATCTCCCTCACACTTATTCTCTTGCATTTTCTCATGCATGCCACTATCTTTATCTGAACAATCTTCTTGAGATATATATGCATGAGTTAGATTCATTTCCTCATAATTCAAATGGGCTTTATTATTTAAGGATAGGTTCTTGTGTGGAGGATTTCCTACTATCCTTAATTACTTTTTGACATAGATTCATGTGTGGAATTCTCATGTTGTTCTCTCCCATTTTTTAAAAAAAATTGAGAGCAGGTTCTTGTGTTGAGAATCTTCTTCTATGTTTATATAGATTTATTTTGATCATAAAGTAAATTTTGACATAAAATATGAAGTAAATCTTGTTACTTGAAATATTTAAAAAATAGTTTTTAAAACTATATACCTTTATTAGGTTTAATTTTTTTTCATTTTTTGAGGCTATTCTTCCCAACACCTGATGTCATGTATGTCCTTATGCATGCCAAAGAAATAAAATGTGAGAATATTGCATAGATCATATGGTAGTTTATTTTCCTTCTCCCCCACACTAAAACTTTAGTAAGGAATGTAAAAGTGGATCTTCATGTAATAAAATAAATTACAAGTAACTTTAAATATAAATTATTAAAGTAAGATACATTGACATAACTTCAGATTTCATAACCTCTTCTATGGCAACCAAAGTGAAAATGTTGCAAAATATGCGCATAGAATTACAATCTTGCTACACTAAGAAAGTAGAGAAAAAAATTAAGAAACCATATACTATATTTATATAATGGAAAAAACACATGAACTACTCTATTTGGCATTATTTTTAAATTTTTTTCCCTTGACTATCTAGTAAACTAGATTTCTAATCAAGGCTTTTTTTCCAGTACTTGATTTACTAGCACCAAGACTGCCAACAATGATCGAAGGTTTTCATTATTTTTGTTTTTTAATAATTTTATAAAAAATCATGACATATAAAATGTTATCTATGGACTATATACATCCTCATATTGCTTTTGAATATATCATTGAATTTTCTTTATGTTAATATTTCTTTATCATTGATCTATATAGTGATGACCAATAACTAGTGATACATATTTGTTTATTCTATTGATTTATTTTATCAAGGGTGACTCAATATTAGGTAAAAACTAATTTATAAATTCATGGACATAAATTTATCCATTATAATATCTACAATGAATCCTTGTTATAAGATTATCCTGCAAAACCTAAAACAAGCAAAACCTTTCCATATAAGTATAATATCAACAATATCAAAGAATTATAAATGTCAATAATATGAATTTTAAGAGGAAAATTTTAATATATATGAATAATATATGTCAGCATATATATGAATAATTGATGGTTTAGGAATTAACATTATTTAGGAGAAAATATGATGGTAGAAAAATAAGAACTTCCTCAGAAAAGTTCTCTTATTATGCAAGTGGATATTGTTTCAACTAATTTTTTAATATGGATGGAAATAAATGGAATGGAATATGATTATTGTTATTTTTTATTTAATTTATGAGTTATGTATAAAAATACTAACTATTATCTGTAAAAGGAAGATAAAACTAGATTTCTAATTAATTCATGCACACTTGTTAAAATTTTAGTAGTTGAAAAATATACCTAGATAATTAAATGTTGGAACTCATTATTTTCCTTGAAATTAATATATATCTTAAATAAATACTCTTTCAATTTTTTTTTTCATCAACAACTTGAGCTGGATATTCATCATGCTCTACAAACTCTTCACTATCTTTTTTTTGGGGAGGGAGGAATCAAAAAGTGAGGGTTTAGGGGTGGTAGACCCCAGTAGGGTCAACCAATTTTGTAACCAAAAATATACTTATCATTGAAATTATTTGGATGATTTCATCTTATTTTATAAATCTTGACAAAAACATGTAATTTCTACTATTTTTTTAGTATTTGCCTCACTTAGAATTGGTTAAATACTTGGCCGCATATGACTATACAAAAATTTAGTATTCCAAATTACATGTTAATCTTTCCAAAAATTTAAGTCTAATTTTTTTAATGCATCTTTATTTTTGGATAAATTATAAGTATAAAATTAAAATGAAGTACAAGAAAACATACTTGAAATATTACTAGACAACCACAATTCTCAATATGTTTCTTCAAGAACTTGGCATGCCCAATACTAAGACATGAGTTTATTTCAGTATGAAAAATTAATAAATTAGTAGCATAAAATATTCATCAATTTATTCTATTATTATAAAATAAATAATCAAGTTCTAAGGTGGAAACCCTTAGTTAGGTCAAGCAAGACTAGATTACCCTTTTTCTATTCATAAAATCCTTTAATTGCTAAAGAAAAAGATTAAATTTGTTGCTATTTTTAGAACTCCTTGGAAATGGTTAATTTTTCCTATTAACACACTTAAATGTAGATATTAATTTCATAGTTAAAAATAGTGTATTTAAATAAAATTTGATATTCCCTATGCTTATCAAAAATTGACTTGTGCAATTTTATCTTGCTAGAAACTATTTTTTTAAAACTCAGACCAAATAGAAAAAAACAAAATTGATAAAAAAAACAATAAATATATAGATTTAAAACCATCCAATACATAAGTCTACCATACATGTTACATGAATTTAGTCATGAGACATATTGGATACAGGAGCATCTATTTCAGATCCCCCTCATAATTTTTTGAAACTCGTGCAATTAGTTTATTTTTTTGCATTTTTATTTCATTTTTATTTATTTTGGGATGTGCTTATATTGGCCATGTAAAATATGGATCAATATTTCATGATGGGTTTCCAAATCCATCTCATGCTCATTATAATAATTACAAGATGTTTTCATTTTACTTTGACTATATCGCATGTAATTTTTTATTATTTTGAACTTGTCAAATATTTTTGATTCACATGGAATCTATCCAAAAAATCTAAATTTATGCATGGTGATATGTTTACATGCAATATTTTTTAGGATTTATTTTTTCATAATATCTACATGATTCTTTCCAAAAACTATTTCAGTCATGAAAGGAATAAATATGGTAGAAAGGTTTTTAAAACCATTTCCATATTATCATGCATAATAATTATTTTTATGAGCTATACCAAATTTAGAATGGATTCAGATCTAATAGATAAAATCATAGGTGTCTTGGATTGGATAAATAGTTCATTTTCAACATATCATGGATAATTTTGTAGCTTTAAACTCTCAAACATAGTGTCTTGATCAACTATTACTACCTTAGTAATTGATTAAAATAAATTTTTCTTACCTAAGAGATTGAATACCCAAAATTATTTTAGCTCAGGTGTCTTACTTTAGCAACCACACAAATTGAATTGTAGACCAATTTTATTAATTTAACAAAAATCAACAACGTGATTTTTTATTCTTTAATTTTAAAAATTGAGTAGGTGTTGATGTTTGATTACTATAATATGATCTCCTTACGAATTCCTCCATCCCTTAATAAATTTCAACCATCTCAAAATTTTGTTCTCAATCTACATCAATCTCAAAATATTCATTCATTATGTTAGCATTTATATTTATTCTACACATCAGTGTTAGTATTTATGGGGGGTTTTATTTTTTATTTTTTAGGCTAAATTCTTAATTATAGAAAAAAAAATTATAATCTACATTTGCAAGAAAAAAAAATTCTAATCTATTTTTTAGGAAATTAAATTCTAAAAGAACGATCAACTATCTCCTATCACATAATTTGTAAAGAGACATTCCCTCCCACTAGAAACTTTGTTTATCTACTACCACTAGAAAATTCTCTTAATTTTTTTTTAATCTCCTAATAACATAGTGTTCCATAACAATGATACCAAAAAGGATGAGGGTCATTAATCCTCTTCATTTAATAATTCCAATCTAGGGTTGGTGTCCAAATGCAATATGCTATAAGAGAAAGAGATATCAGGTAAATGGTCCCTTTTACCACACTCCACACTTGTATAAATTTAAAATCACTCTTGTATAAATTAAATCATACATGCATGAAATTGAATCTCACTTACAAAAAAGTAAATTATTGTATTGAAAATAAATGATAAATAAATGAAACATCTAAAGGTTCACAACAAACTATAAAAAGGAATGGTTCAGATACAATGAAATAAAATAAAAATTTATAACAAAATGATAATTATAGAATAAATAAATAAATAAAAATACATTGATTCGTATTCCTTGAAATGAGTTCCCAACTCATTCTTTGGAAGAGGATTTATTCAGAACACAAGTTTTAGAATATATTACTCAAAATGATGGAGAGAAAAATATATTGATTTATTACATTTAGATGTGGAAGGTTGCATTTATAATTTCATGCTTCCAACCAACACTAAATTCAAGAGTAAAAATGTAGATATTATAGCATATCTCAATCTACATAAAATATGGAAAGAGATATTTATTCTAAGAATACAACATAATCTCAATCTCCACAAAATATGGAGAGATATATTTATTGGAATGAAAGTATACAAATATATATTTTAGATACAATGTATGAATGGAAAGTTTATATATATATATATATATATATATATATATATATATATATATATATATAAAGACTCTAAATGGAAAACATTCTTATGATAGTTTCAAATAATCTTGGTCATTCAAAAATAATTAGAATACTTTAAAAGGCTTTCCAAATGAGTCTATGGCAATTCTATCATAGTCCAAGTAAGTCTATCAAACTTCATAGCTTGCCTGTAAAAGTCTATAGCTCACCTATAGAAGTATGTATCTCACCTATAGAATTCCATAGCTTGCCTATGGAAGTATTTAGTTTACCTATGGAAGTCCATGGATATAAACTAGGTGAGTCTATAGATTTAGACTAGGTGATTTCATAGTTATTCCATAGCTAGTTCGAAGCTGAATCCATAGCTAAGTCTGAAGCTACTATATGAGTCTAAAGTTGAGTCCAAAGCTACTAGGCAAGTCCAAAGCTAAGTCTGAGGCTGAGTCCAAAGATACTGAGAGAGTTTAAAGCTCATTCCAAAGCTACAAAGTGAGTCATTATCTTGGTCAAAATTCTATATCTTCTTCAATAGATACTTTAGAAGACATGGAAACTACTCTAATATTGTTCTTGAAATAGTTACTCTTCATACTCCACCTTTTATTGCTTAGTATGGAATACATATGCACATATTGACATTTTTTCCATAATTATTAAAAATAGATAACAAAGAGATAATAATGAATTTTAAGGAAATAACTATAATATATAGTTTCTATTTTATTATAAATAAACTATAAGTTCAGAAACTACATTAAGATCCAATTTTTATGAAAAGAAAAATGATTTTATTTCATGGATATAATGAGCCATTTTTGTGGCTCATCAATGACCATTTCAAAAAATTTAAACCTTACATATATAATACCATTAAGAATTCAATACCACTCACTTTAATGCACACCAATTGTAGACCTATAGGTTTGTAGACTTATAATCCTATATTTTCACTATCTCAAGCCCTTCATGGTGCATGTTTTGATCAATTTGGTACTAGGACATATTCACACCATATCTTGAAAATATTCATGTCTGTTGGAACCTCCATACCTCTCCAAAAATGCAAGTTGCATCAAGTTTTCATAAATAGGCCTATATAATATTATTAAACTCATTTAGGCCTAATTGGACCTTCTACCCTTTGAGTTGTCTTCATTCTCCTAAGGTGAAACTCTGTTGAGGGTATTTTTCCCATTAAAATTGGATCACATATGTTCCTTCAAATCTTAAAACCTCATGTTTCATACAAAACTTGTTCATATTTTCTAAAAGCTTATTGGTACCAATGGACGATATGGCTTTAGGTGTTTATTGGGAGTATTTGATTGTCATTTGAGCCCTTGTATAGGTCAATGAGAAAGAGGAAGGTGTTTTAAACCATAAAGGGGATTCAATTTATCCTTATTAAACTTTAATAACCTTCTTAAGATAGTTATTCTCTCAAACATACAATCTTTCCTTATATTTACCTAGGCTTAGTTGTAGGTGATGACTTAGGAGTATTTTTGAAGGTTAGACTTGAACCTAATATTTTGAACTATGTCACTGACCTCTTAAAAATATCCAAACTTGTTTGGGATTCCTCTCTCAAGGTTTCATTGGGATTTTTATGGAATTTCAAAATAATTGGTCTTACTTTCACACAGGCTTTTACATGAGGACTTAGACCTATAGATTAATTACACAATCCTTTTGAAATTTTAAGTTTAGAAGCCAAAGCTTATATGAGGTGAAAAGGGCTTGGTAGAGTCATTATATAGAAGATATCTTTGGGAGACATACTATGGAATATTATTCCTCACTTAAGACAACATATTGAATCCTTAAACATCCCCATTGGGATACTCAACAAGGTAATGCATTTGGATGATTGGATTAGGCATTCTAATGGAGAAAAATAAACTAAGGAATCTTCAAAAACCTTAAATAATGCTAGAAAATCTTAAACCCTGTTAAAGGCATGTGAATACATTTGGAGTTGGTATATTGGTTTTGGTGTTGAGGTACATAAGGAAAATGGTTTCCTTTTTAAATGGTAATCTTAAAAATTCTTACATCATTCCTACCACTTTAATAATACATCATTCATACACTTGACACTAGAATATGGATTGTCATGATAAGAAACTTGAATCTTTCCTTCTTTATTCACATGGTGAGTGTTGAAAAGACTTGAAGGAGGTCTGATATGATTTTATGATGATCATTTGGATCATTAGGTGAGCATGGAGGGAACATTTAGATTATTCATTGATCCTCTTATGCTTCACTTTTTCATGAAATAGAGAAATTCTTGTACATAACATGTAATCTATCAACCAAGGGAGGCTAGGTATTGATATAACCTTGAAATTTACATGGTAACATGATAAGAGGGGTATAATACACTCAAAATACCCTTATATACCTTTATCCAGGCTCAATTTATCTCAATGATCTCAAACTTTTGATAAATTTGCCTATAGATGAGCTTATGGGGTTTCAAAGGGCTTAAGACCACTTGGGGGTTTTAGTGATTGTTCATAAATCCTAGGGCCTTGATCTAAAAATAAATTCCACTAATTTCAATCCCAATATGTTTTTTAGATCTAGTTAACAGCTTGGGATTTTAATCCTCTTGTATGGATCATACCATCCATCTCAAATTGGCCCTTATGAGCTTGCCAAGGGCTCGATGGAGATCTTGTTACCACCTTTTCCTTTACCTACACATTTAAAACTTAAATATTTCTCTTATTTGCCTAAAATTACCCCTTATTAAGTTCTTAACATTTTTATAACCCTAACCATACCATATAGGTTTGTACAAGATTAAAAACACCTATAAAACATTATTTTTTTGCATTTTCTCAGGTTTGAGATCTTGAAATGTAATTCATGGGCAAGAGGAGGGAAATTAGGAGTCAAAAATGATTTCAAAATATGGATTATTGGTGGAGGTAATTTTAAAAGTCATTTTCTACATGTGTGGGCCCCTTTGTTATGGATGTGAACTGTTTGGTTCCTAAAACTGCTACCTTTTGCATATAAAACCATCCTAAAAAGGTTATATGATGACACTAAGGTCAATTTAAGAGGAATTTTACTCTTGATAATGTCTCAAAAATGTCTTATAGGTCATAAAATTATAATATTCATGGTTTAGACACCCCTTTAGAAGGTATAATATGTATAACTTCAAATTAAACATCAATGGAGGGGAATATATACCTTAAAATATGTTAAAGAACCTTAAATTATGCAAAGGCTTACATAATATTCACTATCATTTTTCAAATTGTCCCATTATCCTAAATTCTTCCCTCATTTATGCAGGTTCCTAACATGTTCAACTAAACATATGAGTGGTTATAATTTGTAGTGTGTTAGATCACCCTTCATGAGTCCATTTAGATCACAAGGAACACCTCAAGTCTTAAAATAAACTCCTATAAATAATTAGCACAGAAGGTTATGCCTTGACACAATTTCAAATAATATGATGTGAGGCCACCTTAAAACTTATGACATGACTCATTTCTTACACATGTTGCTTTACTTCCTAATGATAGCTTACCTCCTCTAGCTATCAAGACATTGCAAATGACATAACAAGGTGACCAAGTTTTATTTCAAGTTTTCATTGCACATATGTTAACCCTATATAGGACCAAGGGTATAAATAATTCAACATAACTAGTGACTCTCAAGGGTTGAACTGCCTACTAGTCAAGAGGACCTAGATTTTTGAAATAACAGTCATGTCTCATTTAAAAGACCTCTCTGACTAGGTTAACACTTTATGATTAACACCTTTCAAACCTTAAGGACTTAAATAGCCTCATAAGACACATAAAAAAGCACAAAAAAGACACAAAATAATAAAACCAAGACAAATAATTAAAAACTAACAAGATAACCAAACAAGCAACTAACAAAGCACTTTTGCCATAAAACTTGGAAGAAAGGAGACATAGACTACTATGTATAAAGATAGTATGTGTTTATTAATAAAAATACTTAAAGAACACCCCATTTATATGGATAGGTAATTCTTCACCATTCATCCTTGATAACTATAATATAGTGTGCTCTTTATAGCTAGTGATAGTGTAAGGTCCACTCCATAGGGTATCAAACTTTTAATGCTAGCATAGTTTATCCCGATCTTCATCCCACTTGAGAACAATATCACCTTATTGTAAGGTACTTTAATAATATATCTTTTCAAATGACCTATTGAATTCATATTTATGGGACCACATGGCATGCATATCATCATTGTTTGCCTTTTCTAAATCCCTCAATTCATTCATCTTTACCTCTATGGCATCATTTTCCATTAGTTAAAGTTGATGTGTGAGTTCCAAGGATAGTAATTCAAGTGATATGGAAAACCTTGCCTCCTTTTCACTGATAATAAGGTATGGTGAATGACTAGTATTTGTCTAGGGATTTATCTTATCTACCTACAAGGATATCATTAGTTTGATATGACACTCCCTCTTATTGTCCTCCATAATTATCCTTATGATTTTGATTAGGTTCTTATTGGTGGACTCTAAAAATACATTTCCATATGGATATTAATTTGAGGAAGTTATAAGTTATATGTAATATTTAATATCCCATTCACTCACCCTTACACTACTAAAAACTAGGGAATTATCTGATATGATAGTGGAGGGTATCCCAAATCTTCTTACTAGGCTATCATAGAACTCCAAAACTAAGTATTTATTTTCTTCCTTAAGTGATACTTCCTCCACCCACCTAGTGAATTATATTGTATCATTAAATACCCAATTGTGTCATCTACTATATGGAAATTTTATCATGCCTAAAAATTCTAGGCCCCACTACATGAAAATTTGATCCACTTGGATGGCTTGAGAGGTAAGGTAGCTAGTCTTTGTTTCCTAGTGAACATGGCATACTTTTGGAATTTAATAACCCAAGCATGGGAGTCCTTGAAAAATACTATGTAGAATTAGTTTTCTCTCATTATCCTTTCTTTTTTTCTCTTAGATTCAAAGTGTCCTCCTACAGGCCCATCATGAAAATTATCTAGAAGTTTTCCAGCCTAGTTAGTCTCTACACACCTCAATATCATGGCCTGATGATCCATTTTAAATATAAATAAATCAAATAATACATAATGTATTTATTTTAGCCTATAATACCTTATTATTTTCCTATTTATGCCTATGGGACATTTTTATATCTAAAGAAACCTTGCATTTTTTTTGTGTCTAGCTGAAAGAGGTTATAGTTACATATTCTTGGTGATCACTTTGTATTGCCAAAACCACTTATTTGTCTTCCTTCACATCTATTACCAAGTGTTCACATAGTCCTCTACCCCTTACCAATTTTTTGACCTTAAATTCTATGTCATATTCCATACATTTAATGGCCCAACCTACCCTCTTTTCACTCAAATCCTAGTTAAGAATGAAGTCCTTGATGATAGGGTGAACCACCATTACATAGATTTTATTGTTGGACATGACGTGTTTAAATTTTTTTGATACCTATCATGATTAAAATAACATTATTTACACATATTTGTATCTCTCTTCATATCCCTCAAATGTTTCACTAAATAAGGCAATGGACTTCTCAATACCCTCACTATTTTGTTGCATAAGCATGGCATAAATGGTGTCATTTGTTGAGAAGGAATAGAGAAAGAAGTCTCTTGATAAATATAGGTTAAGAAGAGTGGGTGCTTGGGAAATTATTTATTTAATGGATCCAAAGATTCTCTTTCCTTCTATATTCCATGTGAAGTCCTTATGCTTCTTGATCATAGAATTTATAGGTCTTACTAACTCATCAAACCCAAGGATAAACCTTCTGATGAAGTTAATCTTGTCTAAAAAGCTCTACAGTCATTTCTTATTCTTGGGAAGTGATAGAGTAAGGATTTCACTTATCCTCTTAGGTCTATGGAAAGGCCTTATTTATACATAATGTGGCCTAAAATTTTTCCCTCATGGACTAAAAAAATGAACTTTTTGGGATTAAAAGAGATCCTATACTACCTACACCTATTGAATATTAGAATTAGGTGTGTCAAGTGGTCTTCAACATCTTTGGAAAATACTTTGATGTCATCAAGGTAGATGAGTACCATATCATTGATTAGTCATTGGAAGTCTAAATACATTTCCATTTGGAAGGTGGACCATGAACTAGATAGCCCAAAGGGAATGTTATTTTAAGCATAAGTGCCTTACTTAGTTGTGAAGGTAGTCTTATATTGGTACTCCTCCTTCACCAACACTTGATTATACCTTGATTATCCATAAATCAAGGAGAAATGTTATGAACCTACAACCTTTTGAATAATCTAATCCATGGATGGAAAGGGGTAGTAGTATCTCAATGACACCTTGTATAGATCCCTGAAATCTACACATAACCTTATCTCCACATTATTTTCTTTATAGCCACAAAGTTATCCACCCATGAAGAGTGTTTGATGGTTAAGATGATGTTAGACTCAATGAGTTTAGTCATCTCTTTCTTCATAAGGATTTTAATCTTGGGGTTGAACATTCTTTACTTTTTTCTCATAAGTTTAGAACTTACCTCTAATTATATAGTATGTTGGGACAAACTAGGGTCAAACCCCTTCAAATAATTTTACTCCCAAGTAAATATGTATGCAAATTTTTGACACAACTCTGTGAAGGATACCTTTTCTTTCATTATGTTCACTATGCCTATTTTGAGAAGCTTATCCTTAAATATGGTGACCTTATCATAATGTTCTTCCTTGGTTGATATGCTAACTTTATCCTTCTTGAACTGACCATCCTCATTAAAGATGTTTTATAAAGTCACTAATCCCTTGGGTAGTTTGTGTTTTCTAAATTTAACAATATGGTCACCATACTATTTTTAAAATCTACCTTGGTTTCTTGAACATAACCTCCTACTTAAATAAACATGTTATTTGCCTATAAATTTCAAAGACTTTCTATCTAACCTCATTATCAAGTACTGAGGGTCTACAAACTACCTTGATTTTTATTGTTCCTTCATGAAATTTAATTCACTTGGGATGTCATATTTTGCTCCTATAACTACTAGCATATCTAAATATCGATTGGCCTCTCTTGGAATTGAATAGATGTCAAAGGCCTCAAAGTATTCTAAGAGGTACCAAAAATTGTGCTTATACACCTTAAAGAGTGAATGTTTTAGTAGATTTTTACTTCTCACCTAATGTAATACCAATTCACTATCTCTTATGGCTTGTATTATCTTAATACCTCTCTTCTTTACCCATTTAAACCCATGAATGAGGGCCTCACACTCTATTATGTTATATGTTTAGCTGAATTGGAACCTCATGATAGAAAATTATCTTTGATTAGAAGGAGATAAAATCATGACACCTACTCCACTTCCATTCTTTCACCTAGATCCATCAAATAAAAAATTCCACACTCCATCATTATCTTCACTTGGGTTAATAAGTGATAGTATGACTTCATCTTCATCATGCATATAGTATATCTCC
The DNA here is from genome assembly GCA_037957365.1 of Torreya grandis. Lineage (NCBI taxonomy): Eukaryota > Viridiplantae > Streptophyta > Pinopsida > Cupressales > Taxaceae > Torreya > Torreya grandis. The sequence goes on from JARHVA010001324.1 coordinate 2,739,881, forward strand.
AATCATACTCCTTCAATTCTCTTATATGTATCATAGCCATGGTTATCTCCCCCAACTCAATAAAAAGTATGATATGCCTTCAAGTAGTTCAACTAGCTCTTGATCATTCAATTTTTCATCTTCATCAATGATAATATAGTTGACATTGGATAAATTAGGCATGTCAAGCTCTAAATTAAACCTAGAGATAGGCTTAGACCTAATGGTGGCCTTTGTTACATACCTGGTTCTAAAGACTATATAAGACCAATCAGAAAAGAGATATCCTCTTATCTTAATAGTGAAATCCGTAAAAACATGCAAGGAAAATTAAGGAGTAAAATCAAATACCACAACATATTGGGATATGGTATAATTAGGACAAATAGATAATAAATTTTTCAGATCTTTGAGTACACCAATAGTCTTAATATGGGACTCATCTAGTTATAATATTACCTTAGAATTAGGCTCATACCTTAACCTCAACTTGTCTATTATAGATATGGCATGATAGATGTACTAGCCCTATTATCTATCATATAATTGGGTACTATGGTAGCCTCCTATTATGATAAAGAGATAGAAAGGAGGGGTTTTTCTTACCTTGGATAGTTGGGGATCATTAGGTTGAGTGGTGTTGGTTAGGACTACACTCATCTTTTCTACTTTCTTGTCCAAGATGTGGAGTTTGGAAAACTCTTCTTAGAGGAGATCCTTTTGTCTTAGGATATGCAATGTGTCCCAAATTGGTATGGTGACATGATCCTTTTTTATCTAGTCCACACTTTTGATATGAAGACTAATAAAATTTTACTACAACTTAGGATCAATAGTACTATTTGAAGCTTGAGTGAACTAAGGTATGAATGGAACTTTTTTATTTTATCCCTTATCATTTTAAACCTTTTGAATTGGTAGAGTTTTATGTGTTTCATTTATTACATTAGTATCTTGAGGTGGTTGACATGATGGAGGAGATATTATCCCAACCTCTAAGTCATCACCCACTACTCTTCTTTTAGCCCGTGTATAGACTGAAACATGGCTTTCTACCTTGGTTACACCCCCAAACTAATTGAATTCACATTGTTCAAAATAATGTTATCCTTCTTAGAAGTTGAAAAATGTAGTATCTAATTTTTCATTTTCCCCACTCATCCCTTGTTGATTTGACATTTCATATTGAGTCATGAAGGGGGTCTCTTCATGTTACACAAATAGGCCTTCTTTATGTTGTGTATAAGGTTGATTGTCTTACATAGGATGAGCTTGATTCTGTTGCATGATAAAAGTTTAACAAAAACCCTCATTTAGATTTTTTGACACCTCATGAGACTTTAACCATTGTGTATACCATTTACCTTATTGATCATAGCTTTTTTTATTTGTAACTAGTGCTCTAAAAGTGCTAGAAAAATTGGGATTGAAACTATTGTATGGTCTTGATTTAGTGATTTTCCGTTGACCTTGTGTATTAGGTTAAAAGTGGAGGAATATTGAAATTATGAGGATAATAATGGGATTGATAATAATCTTTGTATGATCTATGAGGTGGAAGTTGGTTCCTCTCTAAAGCCACTATATTTTTACTTTGTGCCTTGAGTAACCCTTCAAGTTTAACAAACATATTTTCTTGACTAGCATCTACTTAATCATGGTTGGTTGGAATTAGTATGGGAGTAATGGTAGGCATAAGAGGTTGTATCTTTGGGAAAAAATTCATAAGGGGCCTTGGTTTAATCTTTCCTACTTGTATTAGATAGTTTTATACCCTTATTGCCACTTCATAAACATTAGGTAGTGCATTCGCACCCATGGACTATATCATGACTACTACATCAAACTTGAGGGCTTTCAAATAGTAAAAAAAGGCATAATTAGGAGTGGTTTTAAATAATATTTTGATCCTATCCCATGTTTTATAAAACCTATAGTTAAATTCCACCATAAACTCTTAAGGAACCCTTTTGATTATGGTTAATTAATTTTCTAGGGACAAGTGGTCACTTCTATCCTCAAAATGATTACATATGTGCTCTACAAAATCATCTCAAGTGTTGATAGATGTAGGTGATAAACCTCTATACAAATTAAGTGCCTTAACTCTTAATTAAGTATCTAATAACCTCATTTCTATATTTTCTTGAGTCACATTGTGTAGTGAGAAGAGGATGGATATATCTATAATGTGTTCAACACGAGTGTTAGATTTTTCTCCTAAAAAGTATGGAAGGATTTTAAGTGCAACAAGAGATATATCATTAATTTGGTTTAGATTAATATGGGTTCCACCATTTAAGGGAAGGAAATCTTAGTTTAGAGGTTTATACATTAGATGTGTAAGGGTTGTAGTATTAGTTTCTTGAACAGGATTGGGAGAAGTAAGGGTGTAGGATTGGGATTAGACCTAGGGTACTTCTTCCTTATATCAAAATCCAAGGATAATTCAACAAAATAAACTTTTTAACCTTTTTATCAAGACCTTGTGACTATTTTTAGCATGAAAATTCAATTCAGATCTACCACTAGAGTATTTGAATCTCCTTGAGATACCTAAATGCTATGAGTAATTGCTCTAACTTGCTTGAATATTGGTCTAACTAGGTGTGTAAAAAAATATTATTATTCTATATTTCACCCTTTGAGGTAGTGGTTTTTTAGGCCTACCTCATTCATCTGATATAATATGATCACCTCTAGGTGTGGGTAGTCTAGATATTGAGGTGAGCCTCTAGTTTTGGGGCTATCTCTCCTAATGCATCATCTAGGTTCAATTCGTAAACCTACTAAATTATTCATGAAAATGGATATAAAATTATTAAAAAACATAATATATGGGAGGTTATGAAAAAAAATGCTATGTCCATTGTATTTGACCTTTCAAAACACTTATGAACCAGATAAGGACTAGTGACTAAAATAACTCTCTTAGAGACTCCTAAGCACTAATACTTCACATGGAGGCTATGTTAGATGGTTGAAAACTTAATTATGATGAATGGAAGGTTTATTTTCATGACACTACCAATAATATTCAAATCAAATAAAATAACCAATGCTCTCACATACCATATGACCTATTTAGAAATCTTTCAGTAACTAGGTGAGAATAAAGACCTGCAAAGAAATATAATCATCAACACTTATGAAAATTAAAAAGTATGAAACACACTAATATATCATGGAAGATTTTAAATATTCCTCATATTAATTCAAAGGTTTATAAGGTATAATTTGGGTCGAGTTTATTCATACCCATCTAAGTGATGTATATAATGGCCTTTTAGCCTCAATTTATAGAATAATAGAGGGAAAGAGAGGAATAATCTAGTATGGAAGTGTGGAGAAGAGACCATAATGAACATAATTAACTAAACCATAAATTAAAACCATGAATAAATACTAGTAATATCTCTATGATCTCCCACATGAGTTTTCTTTGCTAGTTGATGGCCTTGAATGAGCCCTTGGGTGTAGAGGTGTGGTAGATATAATCTAATTCAGTCTTATTTGACCTCATTCATGGTGTGATAATGCCAAATTTTTTAACCACATATAATTTTTTTTATGTACAATGGTGTAATTATGGTCTAATTGGCCTTCATGAAACATTAAGTAGCTTACCTCTCTCTTTTGTGTGTTGACTAGGCCTAAAACTACTTTATCTTGAACAATGGTCATGAAATAACAAACTTGGCTAAATATATCAAAAAAATAGAATTAATAATCCTCCACTCACCCCCTTAGTTATGTATTATCCCATTATTTAGGTCCATTTAATAGATTAAGGAGCCCAAACCATGAAAACACCATGAAAACATCCAAAAAATCTGCATTTTAGCCCTTTTTGTGCATTTTCCCCTCACACATGCCAACTTAATATTTAAACATGCGACCATGAGACCTTAATAGATCATAAAATCCATTCCAAGGTCAAAAAATTCATTTTATGTTGATAATAAACACATTTTATCCATTAGGTCACTATGAGAGGTTTATGAAGGATTTTGAGGCTCCACCGATCTTAGCATTGATTAATAGAGTTATGAGGCCTAACATAAAAAAATTAAAATAAGACTTATTAAGAAACCCCTTGTATCATCTCCAAATTCCTCTCAGTCCCATGCAACTCCTCTTACAAGTACTAAGTAAAATTATGTCCCCTTTGAGCTCTTAAATAGTGCAAATAGTGTTTTTGAGGTGGTTAGAAGTTTTAATGATGATTCATAGAGTTAATATATTTTATGAGAGAAATAATTATATAAAAATTAATTTTAAAACCCTCTCCAAATTTTTCATAATCCTTGGGTTCCCATGTAAATCCTTATTGATGTTATAAGTGTGAGAAAGTAGCTCCTCGGGCTCTTCACAGTGCATAAAAGGGCTTTGAGCTAACTCTCCTCCTTAAGGATCATTCATATAATCTATTTAATTGATCATAAAAATTATTTAGGTAAAATAAATTCCATAACTCATCAAATATCCATATCCCACCATGCACATTCTCCATGGAGTTTTGAGCCTCTTAAGATAACTTATCGAGTATGATAGGACTATATATGTAGGTAGAGAGGGATCTTGAGAAAATAGGCCATTAAATGGATATTTTTTCCTTATAAATTAATACATGAGGTGTGAAACATATATTTCCATATCTTAATATTAATTTTGGTGCATTTATCCCCTCAAAAGTATTGAGACTTGGTCTAACCCATGCCTACTATTTGTGAGAAATCCTGGAATTCTGACCCTAACAATGTTAGTTTAGCACTTATGTTATCTTCAAATGAGATCAGTATTAATTTTAAATTCCAAAAATTTATTATTAACCTATTTATATCCTTTACTATTTAGACTCATGAGAAACATGTAGAGTTTCTCCAATTTCCTACACATAGACATGTGGGTGAATGCCTGGGGTATCTTGATTACAACCTTAAGGATGGGCTTCCCTCCTAAATGTGATTAATCATAATATGATTTTAATTTTAAACTTAGATCCAATTTAATATATATTACTTGTTTTTTACATCTTTCATATGCATCTTTAGGTATTCTTTATACCATCTCAGGCCTCAAGTGGTTTAAAGTTAATTGTCTGACTGTAGGTGTCTTATGGTGTCTTAGGCATTGGGTCTGAATACATACTCTTACAATAGCCATGAAAATTTTAAAAAAAATAAAAATTTCATCTATAATACCATTAAAATTTTAAGACCACTCACCTTAATACACACTTTAACAATGCACACCAATTATAGACTTATAGGTCTACAAACCTGTAGGCCTATATTTGCATTGTCTCAAGCCCTTCATGGTGTGTATTTTGATAAATTTGGAACTAAGAAATATTCAAAAAATATCCTAATAATATTCATGTCCATTATGACCCTCATACCTCTCCAAAAATTCTATTTTTATGAAGTTTTCATATACAAGCATGTGTATTATTTTCTAGATCCTTTAGGCATAATTGGACCTTCTACCCTTTGAGTTGTCTTCAGTCATTTGAGGTGAAACTCTTGAGAGGGTATTTTTGGCACTCATATTGGATCACATATGTTAATTCAACTCTTAAAACCTCATTTTTCATACAAAAATTGTTCATCTCTACCAAAATATTGTATGTACCAATGGATTGTATGGTTGTACGTGTTAATTGGGAGTATTTGATTGTGATTTGAACCTTTACATAGGTCTTGAGAAAGAGGAAGATTTTTTATACCATATAGGATATTTATTTTATCCTTATTAATAAAATTATCTTTTCAAACATACAATCCTTCCTTGCATATACCTAGGCTCAGTTGTAGGTGATGACTTAGGAAGATTTGTGGAGGTTAGAATTGAACCTAATATTTTAAACTACATCACTAACCTATTAATAGTAGCCAAAATTGTTTGGGATTCCTCTCTTAAGGTTTAATTTTCCTTTCATGGCATTGCACAAAATTTTGGTCTTAATTTCACACATAGGCTTGTACATGAGGACTTAGACTTGTATATGAATTACATGAACCTTTTAAAATTCTGAGTTTGGAAGCTAAAACTTATTATGTGGTGAAAATGGATTAGTGGACTCATTATATAGCATATGTATTTTGGAGACCTCATTTGGATTTTTATTCCTCATTTAAGACCACCTATTAAGGCCTTAAACATCTACATATTGATAATAAATAATGTAATGCATTTGGTTTATTAGATTAGGCATTCTGATGGAGAAAAAAAACCTAACAATCCTAAAAAACCTTAAACAATACTAGAAAACCTTAAATCCTACTAAAGGCTTGTGAATGCATTTTGAGTTGGTATTTTGGTTTTGGTTTTGAGTGCCATAAGGAAACCTATTTATTTTGAAATGGTAATGCCTCTACATTTTTACATCATTCCTGCCACTTGAAGAAGACATCATTCATACACATGCAACTATAAGATGGATTGTCATGAGAATAAACTTGAATCTTTTCTTCCTAATTCACATGGTGATCATTGAAAATAATTCAAGGAGGTCTGATATGACTATATGATGATCATGTGTAGCATGAGGGGAAAATTTATAGAACCTAGATACTCTTCATTGATCCTCTTATGCTTTAATTTTTCATGAAACATATAAATAATTGTACATAACCTATAATCTATCAACCAAAGGAAACTGGGCATTGATCTAACCCTAAAAGTGCCATTATAAAATTATAAAATGGCTATATTACACTAAATTTAACCTTAAATACCTTTCTTTATGCTCAATCTATCAAAATGAGCTCAAACTATTGATAAATATATCTATAGCTAGGCTTATGGGGTTTGTAAAGAGATTAAGACCACCTAGGGGACTTAGTGATTATTCATAAATCTTAGGGCCTTGATTCTAAAACCAATTCCACTAATATTAAGACCACTAGGTAATCTATCTTTGGATAATATCTTGGCCTCTGACTCCTCTTGTACAGACTATAACATCCATCTCAAATTGGCCCTTATAAGATTGTCAATGGATTGATGGATATATTACTACCACTTTTGCCTTTCCCTACATATTTGAAACATGAATCCTTCCCTAAGATGACAATATGGACCCCTCATGAAGTGTTTGACCTTATTTTGACCCTGATCATATTTTACATGTTTTTGCAAGCCTAAAAACACTAGTAAAACATTAATTTCTTGTATTGTCTCTAGGAGTTAAAAATGCTTTAAAAATAGGTATTATGGGTGGATGGAAGGTAAAAAGTCATTTTACACATGTGTGGGCCCCTTTTGTGGTGGATGGAAAGTGTTTGACCCATAAAAGAGATACCTTTTTCATATAAAATCATCCTATATGACACTAAGATCCATTTTGGAGGTTTTTGACTCTTGATAATGACTTAGATGTCATTAAAGTATAATATTCATGGTTTAGACACCCCTTTAGGAGGTAGAATATGCATAACTTAAAATGAAACATCAATGGAGGGGAATAGATACCTTAACATCTACTAAAGAACCTTAAAATATAATAAGGCTTAAATAATAGTCATAATCCTTTTTAAAATTGGCCCCTTATCCTAAATTCTACCCTCATTTATTTAGGTTCTTAGCATGTTCAACTAAGCATATGACTAGATGTAAGTTGTAGTGTGTTAGATCACCTACCATGAGTCCATTTAGATCACAAGTAACACCTCAAGTCTTGCCATGGAATCTTATACATAATTATCCAAAAAGGTGATGTCTTGACATAACTTCAAATAGTATGATGTGAGGCCACCTTGACAGTTCTAACATGACTTATTTTTTTACATGTTACTTCACTTTATAAGGACAACATACCTCCTCTAGCTATAAAGACACTTTAAATGACCTAAGAAGGTGACCAAGGTTGAGCTTAGGTGTTCATTGAGAATAATTTAACCCTTTATAAGCCTAAGGGTAGAATGAAGTCAACATTAATTGTATTATGGTTAGATTTATGAGGATGTGTCACACTATATTTTCATAATAGACTTACTAGTTCCACTTCTAAGGCAAGAATCCTAGAGTCACCTTTAAAATTACACCACTGACCAAGATAAAATAAAATAACACCAAATTTTTCAAAAACTCAACCATTTTCATGTACTAAATTTAATCCCAATCAACATAGAGTGATGGCATAACTCATGAGTTCACTCATTAATATACCTATGGTTGTTTATGATTTTTTTAAAAAATATAGGAAAATACCTTTCATTGTTCACTCCTTATGGTGTGATAATATCTAAAAGAATATACAAGCTTTCAATTACTCACTAAGACTCCTTAATGTAGTTCATGATGACATTTCATGTAGGTTATTTAATTTCAATCTAAGATATGCCAAGTATTAGTGGTTTCTTAACCTCAAAATAAATTATAGTATCAACTAGATAGACTTCAATGACACATTCGTTACCTAATTTGGAGAAGTCACTAACTTGGGCATAGTCTACCGATAATTTAGAGTATTAAAATGGAACATAGTGAAACCATTACATATTTTAATGCCACATTCCAAAATATGTATAACCACACTAATGTATTATATATTTCATGTGATTATTTAACACTTAAAATGTATAAAAATTATTTGGACCTAATGACATATATTTTATACTGTAGAGCCCAAAATGCCCCAAATCTAACATATGCTTATGCTAAATATATCCAAATTTATAGGAAACTAATTCCATAAGGGTATCATGCCTTAACCATTCCAAATGTTAACCTAAAAATCCAAGATTTGAATCTTATTATGAATTCCAACCAAAATGTCCCTATTGTGTAGCATACACAAGCCTTTAACTAACTACCTCTGAGTCACTCAACACCAAATAAATTGATAGGCCTAACAAACAAGACAATCATCAGTACCCATCCAATAAATATATATCAATTCATGATCCTAGTTAGTGATATAAATACTTAGGTTGCACCCCAATATCCTTCCAAGAAAAAACTTGATGCAATTCAATGCATGGTTCAAAATATTAATAGTTATTTATTGAATCTACAAAGAAAAATAGTAAAAACTAGGGAGATAATTCAAAGATAGATTACAAAAACAAAAGGCATAATATACCTTAAAACATATATAATTTTAATCTTGAGCCTACCCAAAAAAAAGTTCCATAAATTCACATTTTTGAATTCGCTTTGCCTAACTAGTGTAGGGTGCATAACATTGTCAAGAATAGATAATTATATTATTTTGATTTTTTTAATTCATTAAAAATATTTCAAAAATAAATGTAATCTTATAAAGTGATTTAAATTTCATAACATATGGCTAGTACATATTACGCACCAAGCATAACCATGGTGTTTGGGACTTATGAACTTTCAAGGTAGGAATAAAATTAATGAGTAGGAAATGTTGATGAGATTAATTCATTTTAGTAATACTAGAGGGATGTTTATGCCTTAATAATTAATATTTAGTAATCCCTCACAACTTTTATTCCTCCTAACAATGTGACCACACCGTTAGATACAAAAGAGAATAATGATCCACCCCCTTTGAAAATAAACATAAAATAGTATTAATATAGTAACAACTTATTCCCTAATAAATGCAATAAAAATATATTGAAAGACATGAAATTTTTTAAAACAAACATCACACTAGATGAGTTATCTCAAATCACAGAGAAGAGGACTTGTTACTGAGATCTTTGACTAAGAATCCTAGTATGAGAAAACATAAATAAACACATGAACTTAGTAATTCATAAAACTAAAACTAAGATCCCCCCTTATTATTATTATTATTATTATTATTATTATTATTATTAATCTTCAATAAAAAAATTCATAAGTACTTAGTGAATTTGGGAGCCCCTACCAATGTTGTGCCCATGGGTATTTGTAGGAAGTTATGATTTTCACCAGTCAAATATGAAATATTTGTAGTTTAGTTATAAAAATATAATGTTAAATTAATAGGCTATTTACTAATTTTTCAAATATAATTATATGCTAAATTGTGAATCCAACATATCATGGACATTCAAGTAGCTAAAATACCATAAGATTTTGTCATGTTATTAAGCTACAAATAGTCTAAAATTATTAATGGGTACATAGAAACATATTGTTACCATATGTGGCTAACCTAGAGGTAAATACAATACCAAATTATATTTTAGAGGGAAACCAAAATGAAATAGTTGATCACAAACTATAGAGCCAAAAATGAGGAAGCAAATTTTGTCTCATCTAACATTGACATCTACACTTTGGCCTGTAGAAACACCTAAATAAATAAAATATATTTGACTCATTGAGACTTAATACCATATTATTTAATGGAGCATAGTCAAAATAAGGTTCAGGTGTATGAATAATTTTAAATTACCCTAGTGTAAAACAATACTTGGTAACATAAAGATTAAAATTCCCATGCACAAATAATCTCATTAAATGTGAGGCTTTAATGTTAGGGTTGAAAATTTCCCTCAAATTTAATGATATAATAATTTTGTTTTATTGTGATTTTGAATTGTTGTTAAATTAAATAAGAAAAACAATTTAGTGAAACATATCATACTAAGGAATTTTAAGCACCAAGCCTAGGATTTTATTGAATATTTTAACACCTTCAATATCATACCATCCATAGGGAACAAAACCAAGATACTTATTATTTAGCATATTCCACAACAAACTTATCTTCCCTTCAAAAATTCAACCTACAAAATTTTTACATATAAATTAATAATGTCGATAATTTTTTAGGTGTTCAATTATAATCAATAGACCATCTGGTTCATGAAAACACATGGGTATTTTAATCCCACATTATTGATGAGATATATGTCTATCTATTTAATTTTTTAGGGATAATTATGATGGCATTATATATCATAGAGAACACCAAATCTAAAATGGGATGGTGTATTTATAGATGATGTTTGATCAAGATACATACAACTCAAACCAAAGGTAGCCAAAAAATGATGAAAAATACTTTTTGATAGTCAATTTAGGATCTTAAGAAAACCCCCAACATGTTAATAATAGACTTAGTTGTTCAAAATTTAAGAGGGAAAATTTAATGATTCTATTTCAGCAATACAAAGATGATATTTTTTGGTGTTATGATGGTTTGAAAACCTTTTATCCTAGGGTCATTTCACTCATGATACCAGTTAAAGATTTATAAAAAATCTTTTGGAAGAAATAGAGACCAATAAATGTAGTTTAATAACCTCCCATTTATATATATATGTCCAAAAACTACTTGTTTCTAGAATTGTATTCCCCATCAAGCATTCAACCTAGGTTATAAATCTAGTCCTAGTATGTAAAAATAAAAGTGAAATAAGAGTTTGTGTCTATTTAAAAAATTTGAATAGATATTATAAAAAGTATAATTATCCTTTGACCTCACTTGATGAAGTGATCCATATTGTTAGTGGGTATGAAAATGATTCAGTTATTAGATGGATTTTTTGGATACAGCTAAGTTTTAGTAGCTAAATATGACAAAATGAAAACTAATTTTACTAGTAAATGCAGAACTTTTATATACAAAATAATGTATTTTTGTTTGATAAATGAAATTTCAAATTTAAAACATGCCATATATGTATCCTTACTATGATTTATTAATAAATGCATCATCATGTACTTGGATGATCTAATTTTTTTCAAAAGGATATGTCACAACATGCAGACCATTAGCATAAAATCCTTGATAGTTATAGAGGGTGTGGAATTTCCTTAAATCCAAATAAAAGCTTATTCAATGTCACATAAGGTAAATTACTCAATCACATAATCATAAGAGAATGAATTTACATTAATTAGGTTTAATTCCATTTACAAAATACCATTTCTTAATATAAAAAAAGATATAAATTCTTTGGAAAAATTAACTTTGTGCACAAGTTTATTTATAGATTCACTAAGATTGTTAGTGATCCGAAGGATTTTCACTCTTTCTATGATTAAGAAAATATTTATCCATGGTTATCCCATCATGATAATATTTTATTAATAATATTCAAATTATGGTTATTTCCCACCATAATTTATCAAAATATTATTAATATATTATGCATGGTATTAATTCACCATAAGATATATTAAATCCTCAACTTAAATATCCTATCTATGGTTATTTTATTATTCCATTGGATATTTAAAATCGAAACCCAAATTTTAATATTACACATTGGAGTGGATGGTTTATTAATGGTTATTTAAAAAAATATAATGGAATATGTTTTTAAAAACATAAGTTCCCAAAATAAACATTTTATTCCACTTTTCCCTTTTCGCACATGGAAAGTTATTTGGTCTTTGCATGGAAATGTTTTAATTAATTTTTTTTTACATGCATGTTAAAAAGATTTATTCCTTCCACCCCCCATGTGATATCCACTTTAAAAGAGATGGTTTGGGTTTACGTGGAAAGTCATGGGAATATTTTAAAACTTTAAGTCTCATATCTTTATGTTTAGGTACTAAAATCCATCTTTAACATGCATGATTTTACCTTTTAACCAAATGAAAATCCACTTTATACTGGTCAGATATTTTAGTTTTACATGCACATTGGAAAGATAATGGTTTATTTTTAATAAAATTGTTTTCTATGCATGCTTACCATTATTATTATCTTTTCCACCATTTCTTGCACTTGTCAATAGTTCTGGTGAGAAGTTATATTATTTTGGTGGAATATAATTATACATGGAAAGTGTTTATGATCTTTGTTTTTATATGCTTTACTTTAGTCTTGCCCTCCATGTGGATATTCTTGGAATGGTTGATAGTTTTGTTGGGATCAGTGGAATTAGATGTGAAGATATCCCATGGTAAGTGTTTTGATAAATTAAAAATGGGGTTTCAACCTCCCATAAATTATGCGAATCATTGCTAAAATAAGAAATTCAATGCCATGTTGTTAAGATGAAATCACAAATTCAAAAAATGGTTACTGCCTAGCCAATCTACAAAGGCAAGGGAAAACTAGAAAAGATTACCTAGTGCAGATCTGATAGATGATGCCAAGCCAATACCATGGAGGCATTAAGAAATATAAACTATCAGTATTTTTACATAGGCAATGGGAGTTTTTTGCATAGAGGGATTTTTTAGATAGAAAATAGTATACATGAATATACAAAGGATCTATATTTTTTGGGTATAGAGGCATAATATTTTTTAATCTATGTAAACTATAGAGAGGTATTTATGACCAAAAGCTATTTTATAAGCCTTTTGAGAGTGTTTACCTCCTTGAAGAGAGAAATTGCCCATTTTAGAGATATATATTTGCAAATGATCTTTTGGAAATGAAGGAAATTTGTGATCTGAGTTATTCATAGGTTGATCAACCAAATGCATGTTATTTAAGAATGTAATTTTAATCATGATATTTAAATCTTATTTAAATGGAACAATTTTAATGAACCTGAGGATGTAGCCAATTAGTGAACCTCATAAACAATCTCTAGTCTCTATTTTTATTTTTTGTTTTCCATTATTATTAGTTTTTGAATTAGCATTGATATTTTGGAAAATAAATTATGGGAAATTAATGAATAGATTATTCTATAGAGATAAAATATTTATAGAATGTTTTAAATGAATAATAGAGTTATTTGAGTTTACAAAATCACTTATATTCAAAATTATTCAAATAATTGTTACATTATAATTAAAAATCAATTTTATTTAAATAAATTCTAGAAATTGATTTTTATATTAAAATCTATTTTTAAATAAAATAATATTTATTAGTAGGGAAAATTACTATTCATGGATCAGTCTAAATATTAAATCCATGTCTTATTTTATTTAATCAAAAATTGATAAATTATGTAACCAATTCTATTTTAACTAATAAATTGAGAATTCCAGTATCCATTTCAAAAACTATGTGATTTATTTATAGGGTTAAATCTAGTTTTTGGATTAGTTTAGTATCAGAGCAGTTAGAATGTAGGGATTAGCTTTTGATTGTGTGAAAATTTGATTATAGTTTCATTGTTGGTTAGATTATTTGTATAATTATTTACTCCATTTGTAGTGTTGTAAGTACAGACTATTTGTAAGAACAACAAACCATGGGCAAGTTATCTAAACAAGAGAAACTTGATGAGCTCAAAGCATTTAATATGTAGATTCAGGGAGAGAACTCTTTCCTAAGTACAAAGTTTTACTCCTTGGAAGAGGATATTGAAAGGTTGAAAAAAGAGTTACAAACCAAGGATGAGATCTTGTCAAATTTGTAAAATGATGATGGCATGGAGGAAAAAAACAATTCCATTATGCATATAAGAATTTCCTATCTCACAAGTGCACAAATAGATTCATTAAGCACTCTAAGTGAATATGAGTCACCAGTTACTTTTCCTTTCCATCATGAATCTAATAAAAATGATTTTTGTAAGTTTGAAGAAAACACTAGAGGTATAGGTTCAAAATTAATTTTTAAAATGGGATTTAATAGAAAAGGCCTTGGAAAAAATGGCCAAGGCATTACTAACCCCATTCAGGTAGAGGATAAGCCTCATTTTATATGTTTGGGATATAAATTTGGTATTCAAAATGAAATAGGTGAATTCTCTAAGAAATAAAAAGAAAGAGGTGTTATAGAGAAGTGCAAACCATCTTGGATGGAATGTAAAACACATTCTTTTCATCATACTTACAATAATATTGATTCTAATTCTACTAGACAATGTAAATATTCCAACATTCGTTTTGAATATAGTATAAAAATTTTATGGTATGTTTATCCATGCAATTTTTATGGATTGTCTAATTATTGTGTAACCAAATTTTGAAAATTTAAATCTTTCTTAGGAAATATTTTGAAAGATGACTCTCCTAAATAGTGTTCTGAGAATGGTAGTAAGAGTATGTTTTCTAAAAGAGTGGAATTTTTTTTTGTACTCATTATAACAAGAAAGGACATGATGTTAATAGGTGTTGGTAGATTCATCCCAAACAAAATTGGAGAGTTATGAAAAAGGAAAACATTGTTAAACCAATAATTTTAGATATAACCCATGTATAAACTTAGGTAAAATCTAAGGACAATCTAGTTAAGTAGGTTGGTAAGTAATTCCTTAATTTCATGTTTGCATAGTTGTGATAGTTTATTAGCATGAAAATGTTCAAAGTAGTTTTTAGGATTCCATTTGAAAGGAATATATTTTAGTTTTGAACAATTTTGGAGCTACCAGCTATGAGGAATTTTAAGTGATAGGTTTATCATACTTGGATTATTTTCTCATGTT
Source organism: Torreya grandis (assembly GCA_037957365.1). Classification (NCBI taxonomy): domain Eukaryota; kingdom Viridiplantae; phylum Streptophyta; class Pinopsida; order Cupressales; family Taxaceae; genus Torreya; species Torreya grandis. Next base: position 2,755,123 of record JARHVA010001324.1, read on the forward strand.
TATGGTTTTGCTAAGATATCCTATGTAAGTTTATGAGTTCCTAATGCATTGGTAAAGGAATTAACTCATATTTGAACTTGAAGATATTCCCAAATGATTTATGTTTGGAATATGGTTTATTGGAGTGACCTATAGAGAAAAACTAAGGGACATGTTGATCATCCTTGGATTATTTTCTTGCATTTTGGGTTTTAGATAAATTTCATTTTTAAACCTTGATAATAATAGATGTAGATTATTAGGGCATGATCAGTATGTCTATTTGGGAAAATTTGAATTTTATTATATGGTTACAATAAGTGTGTATATTTATTACACTAATAAACTAGTTTGCAGTTACACTTGGTTATTATTTTTTAGGCAGATTCACCATTTTAAAGATGTGACATTTGAGTAGGAAGTTTACTTCTATCTACAATTTGGTAATGGGTCAATATTTCTTTCACTAGCATTTTAGGGATTTATTTTTATTTTTGAATTGATACCATGATATTTTGTAGAGTGATCAGATTTAGAGAGGAATTTAACCTTTTGGGGATCAAAAGGGTCTTATTGGAGAGGTTTGATCAAGAGGATTTTCAATCTTTTGATGGTTCAAAAAATATTTATCCATGATTATCCCATTGTGATAATATTTTATTAATAATATTCAAATTATGGTTTTTTCCCACTATAATTTATCAAAATATTATTAATATCTTATGCATGGTATTAATTTACCATAGGATATATTAAATCCTCCATTTAAATATCATATATATGGTTATTTAATTATTCCATTGGATATTTAAAATCAAATCCTAACTTTTAATATTACACATAGGAGTGTATGGTTTATTTATGGTTATTAAAAAGAAAGACCATGGAATATGTTTTTAAAAACATAAGTTCCCAAAATAAACACTTTATTCCACTTTTCCATTTTCCCACATGGAAAGTAATTTGGTCTTCACATGGAAATGTTTTAATTAAACTTTTTTTACATGAATGTTAAAAAGTTTTATTCCTTCCCCGCCCGCCCCCCCCCCCCCCCCCCCACCCACCAACATGATATCCACTTTAAAAGGGATGGTTTGGGTTTACGTAGAAAGCCAGGGGAGTATTTTAAAACTTTAAACCTCATATCTTTATGTTTAGTCACCAAACACCATCTTTAACATTCATGATTTTACTTTTTTACCATGTCAAAATCCACTTGATAGTGGTCAAAAATTTTAGTTTGACATGCACATTGGGAGGATAATCATTTGTTTTTAATAAAACTCTTTCCCATGCATGCTTACCATTATTAATATCTTTGCCACAATTTATTCCACTTATCAATGGTTTTGGTGGGAATTTATATTATTTTGGTGGAAGATAATGGTATGTGAAAATTGGTTATGATCTTTGTTTTTATATGCTTCTCTCCACTCTTACCCTCCATGTGGATATTCTTGGAATGGTCAATGGTTTTGGTGAGATCAGTGGAATTGGATGTGAATATATTCCATGGAAAGTGTTTTGATAAATTAATCATGGAGTTTGAACCTCCCATAAATTATGAGATTCATTGTTGAAATAAGAAACCCAATGCCATGTTGTTAAGATGAAATCCCAATTTAGGAAAATGGTTAGTGCCCAACCAATGTACGAAGTTAGTTGATAACCAAAAAATATTACCTAGTGTAGATCTAATAGTTGATGCCAAGCCAATGCCATGGAGGCATTGAGAAATATAAAATACATGTATTTTACAGAGGCAATCATTGGTTTTTTCAAAGAGGGGTTTTGTAGATAGAGAATAGTGTATGAGAATATATAGAGGTTGTATATTTTTTGGGTATAAAGGTAGAATCTTGTTTAATATGTGTAAATTATAGAGAGATATTTATGACCAAAAGGTAGTTTATAAACCTTTTGAGAGTGTTTGCCTCTTTCAAGAGAGAAATTACCCATTTTAGAGATGTATATTTGTAGGTGATCTTTTGGAAACAAAGGATGTTTGTAATCTATGATCTGAGTTCTTCAAATATTGATCAACAAAATACAAGTTATTCAGGGATGTAAGTTTAATAATTGTATATACATATTATTTAAATGTAATGGTTTGAATGAAGTGAAGGACGTAACTAATTGGTGAACCCTGTAAACAATCTTTGGTCTCTATTTTTAGTTTTAGTTTTCCATTATTATCAATTTTTAAATTATCACTGATATTTTGGAAAACAAATTATGAGGAATTAACTAAGAGATTATTTTATAGAGAAAAAATATTTATGGAATGTTGTAAATGAACAAAAGAGTTATATGAGTTTACCAAATTACTCATATTCATAATTGTTTAGATAATCTCTACATTCAATTAAAAAATCAATTTTATTTAAATAAATTCTAGAAATTGATTTTTCTTATTAAAATCTTTTTTTAAATAAAATATTTTTTATTAGAAGGGGATAATTACTATTCATGCATAAATATGAATATTAAATCCATTTCCTATTTTATTTAATAAAAATTTGAGAAATTTTGCAACTAATTCTATTTTAATCAAGGAATTGAGAATTTTAGTATCCATTTGAAAAATTGTTTGATTTATCTATAGGGGTAAATCCAATTCTTAGATCAATTAGACCACTAAATGTGATGTTGAAATAAGATGAAAAATTTAAATAGACACCTAAATCTAATAAGTAATTTAAATATGTCAAGGATGATATCAATCAAGACTCAGTCTTGTTCAGTCTTTATTTTATTTATTTGATAAGGTAAATGCTTTTGAAGTTGGATTTATGAATCAGAAAGTGAGGGTTTTGACAACTAGTCCCACAACCAAGAGACAGGGTTTTGAACAATATTCATAAAATCAAGAGGGTTATATGGATCCCACAACAATTAACAAATCAAAATAATAGGGTTTAAAGGACCCCATAATTATAACTAGACACAACAAGAGGATCTAGAAAATCCCACAACTTTAGTATATCAAACTTCAAGAAAATAACTCCTCAACCACAATATTCCATTAATATTATATCTCCTTGAGACATCCACATAGTCTCTACATAATTATAGTATAATTAGTGGGCATGCATACCCAATTAGCCTAGTCATAGCTAAATCCCCACTAAAAAGTATCCAAATGAAATAGGGTGCAAGCTAGGTACCCAAAAAAGAGAATGCCATCCAGAGATAAAGAGATATGAATGCCATCATCAAACATACATATAGGTAATATGGTTTGGATTCCTCTAATATCCACACAAATATAAATAGATATGAATGTTCTATGAAACTCAACCTTGAATCTTACATAGATCACCTCAGTGAATATTCCACAAATCTTCCACACAATATCTTCATAATGAACCAAGTGACCATATCCAAGCAAACAACTTAAGGTAAAATAGTGTAATAATAGAAAATATAGAGGAATTACTTCCATTTTGAACTCATATCCCCCATAACCATTGGGGATTCATTCAATATCCTTCTAGTGAAGCAAACCACTAATAACTTTTCTAGTGAATCATAGGTTTTCACAACTAAAATCCATAATGAGATACACTTGCAACATGTCTATCACTAGGTATCCAACATTGTAACAACCATATTTCTCATAAATATTAGGCTTACATCCCTATTAACCATTTTGGAACAAATATAAAATAGGTCCATGCCATGGAACCATATTTTTTATATTATATCTCAAATTTTCACCTTTGATAGTGTGTTTTCAAGCCATCTCACTTGAGTTATACAATGGGATTATCCTAAGTTGTGGGTGATCTCTAAGTAGACTAAACCTCTATATTTTGGGCTAGTTACTAATTAAAACACGTATACTAACAAATACACTACTAATTTTCATATAAAAGGGATATAAAGAATGATAAAACTAACAATAAAACTTTGAGGTGATGCATTAAACATGATGTCCTTTACTTGCTAGGGTTTGTACTATGAAAAAAAAGTTACAACCTGATTATACTACTCTAAGATATTATCTATCACACTATTGATTAAATATAAAGTTTATGTAAATTAAAAGTGTTTAATATGACATTAAATAGGTACTAATATCATACATTAATGACATATCATTTCTCAAACTCAACAAACCATGTGTCACATTTTGTATGAATTACGAAAGGAATACAACCTCACATAGAGGTATGAAAAAGAAGGATAAATGCAAGGAAGCTCACTCAACATCACAAATAATTCATAAACAAATCATTATAGATAAATTTATTCAATATTAATATAGAAATATTTAGTTTGAATTGATATCAATAGATAATTACAAGTCTTAATTCTAGTAGGGCTTTGCCAACACCAATTTAAGGATGCTTACAATGACTCTTGAGGCTGTATTTATAGAATAAAATGGAATAATAGATAAGTAAATTAAAATAAGAGACTTCATTAACTATCATCCATGATTATATCAATTATAAATTATAGAATGACACAATGCCTTGAAATATTGTGTTGCCATTTTCCTCCTCTTCTAGAACAAGTATTGATGAAACTCTTCACAAGAATGGCATAGGAAAAATCCTTGGTAGTTTAGATGATTTTTTGTTAATAAATCCTCCTAAAATATTTTTAAATATACCTCTTATGAATAATTACAAAACTTCTAATTGACACCTATCATGTTGAAGATGTTCTATGACAACTTCTACCTCTTGCAAAGGTTTTTCTTCATTGGGAGACTAGTGTTGAACTTCATGATTCATTTTCACTTTGTGATCAACATATAACATCAAAAGGTTTTTTTAATTTTTGTTTCATATGATACTTACATTATAAAATTTTAATTAAATTAATATTCCATTTCAATTCATGAGGCTTTGACCCCTCAATAAAAATCATTATGTAGTTGGTTATGCCTTAAATAGCTAATAGAGTGAATAGAGAGAAAGATTATTTGCCATGGAGGTTCCAAGTAGATTTGAAGGCTGAGTTTGATCTATATCTTGAGTTCATGGCTATAATTCTCTACTTTAATTATTTTTATATGATTTTCAATGTGTTGATGTACTTCTAGCTCTTTGGATCTTGAAATGTGCTAGTACATAGTTGTTTTGAAGTTATGTAAGCCATCCTTTTACACTTAGGCCTATCACTTATGGATTATATAAATAATATGAAACATTATTTAATGATTTTAATATAGAACCATAATATTTATATTATCCTAGGTAACCTCTACATCTATTTAAAAGATTTCATTTAGTTTTAAACATTAAGAACTAACTCAAAGAAGAGTTTTTAGGTCAATCTCCATATATATTTGATTCACATGTGAAAGCATTACACTTATTTAGATTCACAAGAGATTAAATAAGGTAATAAAATTTATTTTTAGGCTATACCAATCCATTTTGAGTGTTTTAAAGAATTATTTCTCCCATCAGGTAATTTTAAGGGTTTAAGTAGGGTTTAAGGGCTCTTGGAGTCTTAACGATTATTCATAACCCTAATGGCCCTAATGCCCAAAAAAATGCTAGGATTTTTTATTATATAATATTATCCACATATAAAAATTATATATACATCCCATTCATATACTCATGTATGTTCACACATGGAGAAGATGCTTCTTGGGTAACAAGGCTTGCACTCTTGAGCATGAGAGAGAGGAATTTATGAAAAAAGGAGTAGGAGTGCTTGTTTTGAATTATAAGCACTTAAATTAGGTCTTAGTAAAATTATAAAAGATTTTAAATTTATATTTTTCAAATTAATTACATCTTAAACAAATGAAATCTTCCTTGAACCCTGTGTGAGGGTTTACACATATTCCTACTCTTTTATCCCTAATAGACCTTTCCTTAAATTTTCTTCTTTTATCAACAACTCAATTCTCATAGAAAATATTTAAATAGTTCCATTAACCATCATAATAATTTTAATATTTAAAATATTACATAAATATGCAATCTCTCTTCCCATTTCATACATAGGTATGTGTATGTTAATTAGGCCTACTAGGCCTAATTTGCTTTTTAGGCTTTGTACAGACCTTAAATCACCTAAAAATTCAATGATAATATTGTGATAATTTTTTAACCAAATTAATATGAATATTTTACTCTCTTTAATCTCATATTTCATGCATATGCCAACACATTTCCTTCATTCTCTCAAAACCCTACATGTAGGTTCATTAGGTCTACCTATGTGAAGTATGAATATCATCCATTTTATTGACACATTGAGGTTTATTAAATGGTTATAACATGATATATATGATTCATAAACTTTATATATACCTTTGATACCCATTTTTACTCCACATACATCTCTTTCCCCCATTTTATCATGATAAACCTGTAGGTGCCTGTTTAGGGTCTATTTGACTGTTGATGTTTATGGGTCTCTCTTTTGATGGTTTCTTACTTCATTTATATTTTAGAAAGTATTAAAATATACACCCTTAAATTTATTCATTACTACCTTGAATTTTAATACTTAATTTAACACATAAATACCTCCTTGTATAAGAAATCCTATAGGTGTTTACTTAAAGCTACTTGACTGTAGCTTTCATTAGAATGAGTCCTTTTAGGCCAAATTTGGTATTTTCATGATATGAATGAGTGTTACCATGTTATTATCCATTAAATTTAAATTTTTAACTTATTTCATTCCCATTAAAACACTACACACCTCATCAATTTTCAATTAGGCTTTGTAAAGGTTTGTGTATGCTTATTTAGTGTTCATTTTATTGTAATCTACCAAATTTGGTCTCCACAAGCCAATGTTATCTTAATAAATGAATTTGTGTTTAAATAAATTTAAAAAATATATATTATTTCCTATTTAAACCCAAAAAAATCAAACACACCTCACCAAACTAACCTTTGACCTCACTGCCTACTAGGGTCTATAGGTGGCCATTTGGATAAAACATTGATCTTCCACTACTTGGTCTCCCCTTGAGTTTAAATAATTTAAGGTGAATAATTTTTTGATATGGAGGATTAATTTGAAGACACTAAATTCATTTTATTTTACTTATACCATATGATAAACACCTATAATCCTCTCATCCTACTCTTTTGAAACATAGTCATCTTAAGCTACTTAGTCTTCTTTGATTTCAGCTCATTTGAATGCAAGAAGATTGAGAAATGAATTTTCATAGGCTAGATAGGGGATTTGAATCATCTTGTTAGAAATTAATTGGATGAGTTTAATGACCAAAAAAGTGTCATGAATATCATTTTTTTTAGAGGCATGCATGTGAATGATATCTTGGCTTGGTGTTGCCTTGCATATAATTTACTCATAATGAACTTAGATAAGTTAAAAAATTAGGTTTCCAAAGATTGATTGACATGAGAGGGAGTACCTAATCATATTTTTGGCCAATTTTCACTCCAAATTTTTTCATTTTTCATTTGGCTAAGTGTGGCATTCAAAATTTGTCTATCAGAAGAATCATTTCACACTATGCCTAAAACAAAGTGTCAAGTGTTATTTCCTTCAGAATCCTTTGTTTGGTCTTTTGCATAAGTGTTTTTTTTTTGGCAAGGTCTTGTTTCAAGTTTTGTGTTCAAGACAAAGGAATTATTTTGAACAAAATATCCAAAACAATCTTTCTAAAAAAATTGTTTCATACATTTTGTCTAAACAATATTTAAAAAGGACTTGTTTCAGACATTTTGTCTGAAACAATATTTTTGAAGGATTGTTTCTCCAAAAGGCACTTTCAATCTTTCTGAAGAAATTAGTCCTTTGCAAGATTTCCAAAGGAATTGTTTCTCATGCAAGTGCCCTACACACTTTCCCAAAGGGTCTTTTTCTTGAGAAAGTGTCTTATTAAAGTTATTTGAAGGGTACAATTCAATTTTTATGAAAGGCATCTTCCATATTTTTAAAGGGGCATCTTCAACAAAAATTTTGAAGAAAATTTCAAGCAAGGTGCCTATGCAATTTTTATGAAGGTATTTTTCTTCGAAGGGAGTGTTTTCAAAGAAAAATAAACTAAGGCATAATCCCTTCAAACTTTTATCTAAAGGGATTACTTAAGAAAGAAAAATGTCCTTTTCAAGATTTTTGAAGGGACAAATGCAAAAGACCGAAGGGCATGTTCAATCTTTATGAAGGGACATTGCAAAAGTCTAAAAGGCATGTTCAATATTTCCAAAAGGAAATTTCAAAAGGCTAAAGGGCATGTTGAATATTTTCAAAATATGAAATAATAAGGGGCCCAATAATTTATTTCTTTTAGAGAAAAGGGTCCACGATATTTTTTTTAAAGAAAATGCCAAAGTAAAGGTCCAAGGAAAATACCTTGAAGGAATGGTTCTAGGAGAGTGATGGTTACATGGATGTTAACTTCAAGGTGATGGGTTAGCCATTTACATTTACATAGTAGGTCCCAAGTAGATCAATGGTCTTCACTCAAACACTCAAATATCTAAGGGCTCATTTTATTCATCCATTAAAAAGATCAGATGGAGCAAGATAAAGCCAATTAGAGGGCTTACATCACTTTAAACATTATAATTAAGATCTGAGTCATTATCAAAGGCCAATAAAAATGTGAGAGGTTAAGGGAATCCATGATAATGGAACATTCAACTAATTTTGAGTTGGACCAAGATTCCATGGAATGTTTGTATACATACACATGGAGCCTACATCCTGATAATGCCAGGGAGGCATACATGTAGGCTTTAGGCAATTTCATCTCCAAGGCCAATAGAATGAAAGGGACTCTCCCCTACACCATTATACACCTTAACAAGCTGATCAAAAGCTATTAACATCAATAAAAATCTAAAACAAGTGGACTCATTCAAAATAACCACATTGATGCCATCACTCAGCTCAGAACATCTTGATTCTATTGGTGCAACCATTAGGGAAGCATCTTTGAGAGAACAAGCTAACCACTTGAGGTGACATGGATCAATTGAATTGCTCAAATGAGCATCATTTACAGAGATATTTTTAACTATGGTTGGAGGCTTCTAATAGATTGATTCCTCTTTTCATCACTAAACCCCCCCCCCTCTTATTTTCTTTCTACTATAAATACAATCTTTGGTGAAGCCCTATTGGATTGATATCACATTTTTTATTTAAATAATTAGTACTAGTTTGTTTCTTCAAGTTTCTAAATAATTGTCTGAGCATGTAAGTGATGTATAGTGACAGGAAGTGGTGACTTTTTATCCTTTAGTCCTTTATCTTTCATGCTTGAGGAAAATTTCTTAGTCTAATAGGTCATGTAGAGTGTGTTTAAGTGTGTTAAATTGTTGTAAGTGTATAACTATTCTTGTAATGTGTAATCTACCTTTTAGTTCATTTACCTTGTGTTGTTTTATGCATCTCACCTCTATACTAAAATATTTATGTTAGAACCCTTAGAGATTAAAAGAGGTCTATTAATTCTGCTATATTATGCATTAAAATATGATATCCATGTGAAAGATAATCTTGGTGTATCACCATTCTTAGAGTAGATTTTCCTTTTCTATAATTTCTAGCTCTTTTCCTTTCAAGAAAACTAATTTAGATAGAAGTTATTTTGTAGAGATATATTCAGGGAGATAGCCCTTTAAATATAGAGGTTCATTTCCTCTATAGGTATACCCACATGCCCTGGAAATGTTCCAAAGTTGCCAAAATATGGAAGAGACTTCAACACACTCCTCTAGGGTGAAATATTTTGTGACCATAGTTCTAGGACTTGATGGGACTGATGGTCCTAATTATTTCCATGTCAAGGTGAATGTTGATCTTGACAAGCCTAAGGTTGCATAAATATTATTTATCCAACATTTGGTGACTCTAAAAGGTGAGAATTTCTAGTTGTGGATCTAGTTTCCCAGATTATACTTCATGGTCCTCACTAGGTCATCTAGGATATTCGATCAACCCCCTCTAGTTGAAGCTATTCTTGAGGAACAAAACTCTAAACTATTCCTAATGCTTAGAGATCCTATCCAATGAGGTTTTGAAAAAGTATTAGAAGAAGTTTAAGAGACCGAAGAGATAAGAGATCAAGAGGAAAGAAGATAATTGGATAAGTAGCAACCTTTCCTAGCTTTCAACACCTAAAATCCAATCGACCTTCTTGTACATGACCTTATCCCTCACAATGCTACCAAAAATCTCCCTAGTTTCAATGGAGAGAGTCTTATTACCCCATCTGAGCATATTATGGACATCTCAAATTTTTGTAACTTCTATAATGTCACCCAAGCCAACATAGCCTTTAGATTTCTTATTATGACTCTAAAATGGAAGGTACTTGACTGGTATAGGAATTTATAAGGTGGTTGTATTACAAGTTGGCATGGCTTTGGGGAATTGATGGTAACTAGATTTGAGAATAAGAGTGACCATAATTTGCTAATCCACCAGTTGAATGTGATAAAGAGAGGTCCTAATTAATCCATGGGATATTTTAATGAAAGGTTTTAAATGACATGGCATAGGTTGCCACCTGTCATGAGACTTCCTTTTATCTTTGTGTTTCCCACTTATCTCAAGGATATTGGTACTAATGTGGTAGTAATGTTTTAGTCAATGGGAGGATTTACTCTACCAAATGCATATGAGATAGCTATTAAAGCTAAGAATAGCTTAATACAAGTTGGAAAGCTACCTCTAAGGGTTTCTATGCCTTTATTGTCTCATAGTTTAGTTGAGTCTCCAAGCAAAGCACAAGTTCCTAACACCAATACCAAGCCAGTAACATTTCCCAAGAAGATGGGTAATACTATGGACAAAGATGAAGAGATCTGATCATTATGACTTCAGCTCAAGCAAGCTCATTTTAAATCAAGTGCTCCACCTAACCCTCAATACTATCCTCAACAAGGCTATATATATCCACCCCAATATGACTACTAAGGAAGAGGACAAGGTTGACAAGGTTTCAAAAGGCATCCCAATGCCTATAATCCTAATTCCACTCCTTCCATAAAGGTTGTTATTCTAGTGCATACTAATTTGGTCTGAATAAAGGACCATTTAGACCAATGGGGACAAGCTCAAGGTCAATTTTTGAATGATTATGGAGAAGAAAACCAAGCTTTTGTGGCATAAGAAGAAGCTACTCCTTACATGACATCAAAATAAGTGAATCTCATGTAAAGGGATATTCAAGGAGAAGGTAGCAGCAAAAGTGTAGGTATGATGAAATTCCAAATGAAGTATTATTATGTGTTGAATCAAAGAAAATCAATTTAAACCAACACAAGATCCAAAAAGAGAACTTTGGGAGATGTTTTATAAGCACATGTGACTCCAAGCAATTCCTCTCCAAGGCCACAAAGTGTGAATCCTAGTGTAATACCTATTACTAGTCATGCTCCTCAATAAAGCTAGAATGTAAGTAGGGTTGTCAAGCCTAAAATTTAGAAAGTTAAACCTCCTTTACCACCTTCAATAATTAAATAAAAGGTTAATTATTCACATCTAAACATTGATAAATCATATCTCCTTAAGAAGTCTTGCATATGCCTAGTCAAAAGGAGCTCTTACAATAAAAACTTGCAAGAATTCATGTAGCCCCTCAAAATTCAAAACATAATAGTTTATCCCTTGCCAATTATATAAATTATGTCTTATATCCATCCAATAAATATGAAAATCCTCCACCCTTCTACCTCACACTCATTATGGGAGACAAGTTGGTTAACAATTGTATTGTAGTTAGTGGAGGTAGTAGCACTATCATGCCTAAGGTGGTGGATGATAAGTTGGTATTGAAGTATAAACCACCTAGTAAAGGTGTGTTATATCTTGATGAGACTCCAACCAAGATAGTGGTATTGGTCATAGTTTTGAAAGTCTTTCTACATGGTTGCCCAAGTTTCCCCATTATACAAGATGTTGTGTTGGTAGACCTTCTAACTCATTTTATTATTTGCTCTTTGACAGACTTCATGGATAAGATAGGAGGGTACCCTTTTTTATTAGTCTTTTATATCTTTAAAAACATGATATGGAACCAAGGTGACTATAAGGACACAACCCTTAGAAAGGTTTCATATTTAGCCATACATGGAGATAAATTCAAATTAGAATTGTCTAATTAGTAAAGAAGAAGAAGGTGTCATAGATGGTGAAGCATGATCACCCTTTTAAGGTATTTTTGATCTTTTCATTTATAATTAAAACACTAAAATTCATGGACTTGATCCATATACATTCATATAAGAGACTCATTTGGGAGTTTATTGTATGCATGAAAAAGATGCTTCCATTCCTTCACTCACTAATAAAGATCATGAACTTAAAGGGATATGGGAAATGTTTTTTGATGGCTCAAGAAGCAAAGTAGGTGAAGGAGTTGGAATTATGTTATTTTATCCATAAAATAATCAATACTACTCCTCATATATATTCCACTTTAGCTACACCTGTAATGTGGTAGAATATGAAGGCATAGTTCATGGCCTCCAATAGTAAAAGAAGAGAGGGATCAAGAATTTTAAGGTTTATGGGGATAGTGAATTGGTCATCCATCAAGTGATAAATCAAGATATAGCTAAGAACCCCTTATTTAAATCCTACAAGCATAGGGAATGGGACCTACTTGGAGACTTTGATGCCTTCAACATATAACCCATATCAAGGGATTCAAATAAACATGCTGATAGATTGGCTTCCATAGGAGCATAATTTGATGTAGTTTTTGATATAGGGAAGGAGAAAGATCAGTCTCATATCAAGGTCATTATGAGGACTTCTATTCTAGATAATTAAGTATCACATCAAGTGTTTAAAAGTGATGAATAAATTTCACACTTATTACAAAATGAGGTAGACTTCTCCTCAAGGAACTAAAAGAGACTGAATGATAAATATGAAGAACAAATTATTAAACTAAAGACAAACAAGATACCTAAAGGGATGATTAATTTAGAAATTTTTTTCAATGAAGATGATCAAAAGAAGAAAGGAAGAGTGAGCATGTCCATGAAATAAGAGAACTATGAGAGAGTCATGATTTACAAGGACAAGCTTCTAAAAATTGGTAAGATATGTTCCCTTTCTAAGAGGTAGGCCTTTATTGAATTATGCAAAGGGTTTCATGACATTTTTTCTTGGGAATATAAAGATTTGAAATGATTTGATCCAAGTCTATCTCATCACACCATTGGGTTAAAAACTAGATCTAAACCATTTAGGTAGAAACAAAGGCCTATAAACCCTAAGATAAAGGAAATCATGAAGAAAGAGTTGACCAAGTTGATTGAGTCTAGGATCATCTTTCCTATCAAACACTCAACTTGGGTGGCTAACCTTGTACCTATCCAAAAGAAGAATGGATAGATCAGGCTTTGTGTGGATTTTAGAGACCTTAATAGGGTGTCTCAAGGATAATTATCCACTACCTTCCATGGAATAAATTATATAAGTTCTTTTAGGTTCTCAACACTTTTCACTTCTTGATGGTTATTCAGGTTATAATTAGATACTAGTGAATGGAGAGGATTAGTTCAAGATAGCCTTCACTAGAAAATGGGGTACCTTTGCCTATAAAAAGATGCTATTTGGTTTGTCTAATGTTAGAGCTACATTTCAAAGGCAATGGACATGGATTTTAAAGGTTTGATTAATGAGTTTTTGCTTGTGTACCTTGATGATATAACTATTTTTTTGAAAGATGCTGCTAATCATATGGAGCATCTAAGGAAAGTGTTTGATAAGTGTAAAGAGTATGTAATATCCCTTAATATAAAAAATTAAATCTTTGTTGTCCATGAAGGTAAGTTATTGGGTCATATTATTTCAAAAATGGGCTTGTCTACTAACCCCAAAAGGATTGAGGCTATTCTAGGCTTGTCTTTGCCTCAACACAAGAAAGGAATTCAAAGCTTCTTGGGGAAAATAAACTTTGTAAGAACGATTAATCCAATCTTTTTAACTTTGGTAAAGCCTATCACAACCATGCTCAAGATGAACCAAAATTTTTCTTAGAAAAAAGAAGGTAAGGATAGCTTTGAGGCAATCAAACAAGTAATAAAAAAATCTCCTACTCTCTTGAACCAAACTTTTCCAAAGTTTTCATACTCTATACCTTTGTTAACATTGATATAATCTCAACTATGCTTATGCAAAATAATGATGAAGAGGTAGAGAAACCAATTACATTATTTAGTGAAGGATTAGAATATTATGAGGTTAAGTATACATTTGTTGAGAAAAATCTCTAGCTGTGATAAGAGGATTGAAAAAATTTAGGCACATGCTTTCAAACAATAAGATACATGTCATGGTTTCTCATCCTAGCACCAAGGTGTTTCTCCTAAGAAAATAACTAAATGAAAAGATATTTTGGTGGATTAGAAAGGTAATTAAGTATGATGTGGATATTAAGGTAATAAAATTGGTAAGAGGAAAATGGTTATGTGAGCATTTGGTTTCAATTTTTCAAGAGCCAAAAGAGGAAGTCTTGATCAACCAAGTTTACCCCCAATCAGCTAATCACAAATAAGTTCAAAGCTGGACACAAGACATCATTAGTTTTCTTAAAAATGGTGGGTACCCCAATATCTTGAACAAGTCTCAAAGGAGGTATTTTATATTGTATACCATTCCTTACTATCTTTTAGATAGTGTTTTCTTTAGGAAAGAAGTGAATGGTGTGATGTTAAGGTGTGTTAACAATGATCAGCTTGGTCTGTTGTTGGAAAAGTTTCACATTGGCATAGATGGAGGTCATTTCTCTCCTAAGATGATTTATGAAAAGATAATGAGGGATGCTTACTATTGGCCTATTATTTTTAAGGACTATTACCATTGGGATAAGATATGTCCTTAATGTGCCTTCTTTGTAGGCAATAGAAACTTATAGTTCTTCCATTAAATCTTATCCAAGTAGACTAGCCTTTCATGCAATGGGGCCTTGATTTCATTGGTGTGATCAACCCTCAATCAAGTGATAGAAAAAAATGGATATTGATTGCTACTGACTACTTCAAAAGGTGGGTAGAGGCTTTTTCATTGAAAGAGGCAAGTGAAAATACTATCTTGGAGTTCTATGAGAACATTATAACAAGGTTTGGAGTTAGCAAGGTTATCATTTTTGATAATACAATTGCTTTCATAAGTTCGTAAACTTTTGATTGGGAAAATAGGAATGGAGTTTACTTGAGTACATCATCCAAATATTACCCTCAAGGTAATGGATTAGCCAAGTCTACTAACAAGAATCTCATGAAGATCATCAAGAGGACATTGGGGAACAATCAAAGAGCATGGCACACCAAGTTGAAGACAACATTATGGGCCAATAGGATTAATCCTAAGAGATCAATTGGTAACTCTACATTTGTGCTTATTTATGGGAGAGAGACTAGGTTGTCCATATCTCAAGAACTACCTACTCTAGATCTTTCACATTAGCTAGAACTACTTGAAAATACTCTAACAAAAGTCAGAATGACAAAACTAATGTAGAAGTAAGAAGTAAGAAACAATGCACACAAATCCATGCAACACCACCAAGTACTCATTAATAAGTCCTTTAATAAAAGAACATGTGCAAGAGTGTTTAAGGAAGGTGACTTGGTTCTAAAATGGGATGAATATAAAATAAAACTAGGTAGACATACAAAGTTAGATGCTTTGTAAAGTGGCCCTTACATCATTAGCAAGTGCAAGCAAAGCAACTCTTTTTAGCTAACCAAGATTAATGGAGAAGAATTACATATCCATATGAATGGGATACATCTAAAGTTCTACTATTAGTCTTTGAAAGTCTATTTTATATATAGTAGCATAGTTGTGTGTATTTATCTAGTTTTGCTCCTTTATTTTTATGTTGTGTTCCCTAAGTGATTTGTAGCACAGGTGTTTTTTTTTCCTTTTGTTTGGTGTGTGTCTTTGCCTTTATGCATGTGAATCAACCAGCTTATGTTTTTTTTTAGACAAAGGTTTTTTCAAGTCATTTAAGGTTCTTATATGTGTGAATCCATGCCCAATGGAAGGATTTAGGTAATGGGTCTTAGGCATAAAAGGAATGCCCCCTTAGGAATTGCCAAGAATGTTAACCAATTTTCACTCCCAAGTTTTGCATTTTTTATTTTGGATAAGTATAACATTTAAAATTTGTCTATTAGAAGAAGCATTTCACACTATTTCCAAAACAAAGTGTCAAGTGTTATTTCCTTTGGAAACCTTTGTTTGGTATTTTGAATAAGTGTTATTTATTTTAACAAGGTTTTGTTTCAGATTTTTTGTTCAAGATAAAGGAATTGTTTTAGACAAAATGTCTAAAACAATCTTTTCAAAAAAATTATTTCAAACATTTTGTCTAAAATAATCTTTACAAAGGAATTGTTTTGGACATTTTATATAAAATAATATTTTTGAGGGGTTGTTTCTCTGAGAGGAACTTTCAATCTTTCTGAAGGAGTTGGTCCTTTTCAAGATTTTCAAAGGAATTATTTCTCATACAAGTGCCTTACACACTTTCCTGAAGGGTATTTTTCTTAGGAAAGTGTCCTATTCAATTTTTATAGAGGGTATAGTTCAATTTTTGTGAGAAGCATCTTCCATATTTATGATGAGGCATCTTCAACAAAAATTAAAAAGTAATTTTCAAGCAAGGTGCCTATGCCATTTTATTGAAGGTATTTTTACTTCGAAGGGAGTGTTTCCAAAGAAAAAGAAACTAAGGCATAATCCCTTTATAATTTTGTGTAAAGGAATTACTTAAGAAATAAAAGTGTCCTTTTCAAGATTTCCAAAGGGACAAATGCAAACAGCCGAAGGGCATGGTCAATCTTTCTAAAGGGACATTGTAAAAAGGTGAAGGGCATGTTCAATCTTTCTGAAGGGACATTTATAAATGTCAAAGGGCATGTTCAATATTTCCAAAAGATGAAATAAGAAGGGGAAAAAAAACTTATTTCTTTCAAAGAAAAGGGTTCACAAGAAAATTATTTAGGAAAATGTTGAAGCAAAGGTCTGAGGAAAATAACCTAAAGGAATGGTTCTAGTAGATTGAAGATAGCATAGATGTCAACTTTAGGGTGATGGGCTAGCCATTGACATTTAAATAGTAGGTCCCAAGAAGATTGATGGTCTTCACTCAAATGCTCAAAGATCCAAGGGCTCATATTCTTCATCCATTAAAAATATCCAATGGAGCAAGATAAAGTAGATCAGAAGTCTCGCATCACTTTGAGCATTCTAATTAAGATCTGAGTCATTATCAATGGAAAATCAAAAGATGAGAGGATGAGGGACTATATGGGAATGGAACATCTAACCAAGGTCAAGCTAGAGCAAGCTTCTATAGAATTTTTTAGACATACATGTGGAGCTAACATCCTAATAATGCTAGGGAGCATACACATAGGCTTCAAGTAGTTTCATCTCTAAGGTAAACAAAATGAAAGAGACTCTCCCATATGCCATTATATACCTCAATGAGCTAGTGAGAAGCTATTAGCATCAAGACAAATATACAATAAGTGGAATAATTCATAATAATTGCATTGATGTGATCACTTAGCTCAAAATATCTTGATTCTATTAGTACAATAATTAGGAAAGCATCTTTGAGAGAGAAAGCTAACCACTTGAGGTGACATGGATCAATAGAATGGATCATCATTTTTAGAGATAGTTGCAACCATAGTTGGAGGCTTCTAATAGATTGATTCCTTTTTATAGTGCCAAAAAACCTCCCCTCTTATTTCCCTTTTACTATAAATATAGACCTTGGGATAGTAAAAAGAAGTTCCACATGATGTATGGTGAAGCCCTACTAGATTGATATCACATTTTTCCTTTAAATAATTAGTACTAGTTTATTTATTTCAATTTTTTGAACAATTATTTGAGCATGTAAGTGATGTATAGTGACAGAAAGTGATGATTTTCTATCCTTTAGTACTTTATCCTTCACACCTAAGCAAAAGTTCTTAGTCTAATAGGTCATGTAGAGTGTGTTTAATTGTGTTAAATTATTGTAAGTGTATAACTATTTTTAGAATGTGTAATGTTCCTTTCAATTCATTTAATTTTTATTTTTTTGCATCTCACCTCTATACTAAAACATTTATGTTATAACCCTTAGAGATTGAAATTGGTCTATGCATTTTGTTGTATTGTGCATTAAAATATGATATTCATGTGGAAGATAATCTTTGTGTATCATGACTCTTAGAGTATTTTTTCCTTTTCTATAATTTTTAACTCTTTTCCTTTCAATTAAATTAGTTTATATATAATTTGTTTTGTAGAGATATATTTAGGGAGCTAGCCCTTTAAATCTAGAGGTTTATTTCCTCTATAGGTATACGCACATGCCCTAGAAATGTTCCAACATTTCCTAAATATGGAAGATACTCAAAAAATCTCTTATAGGCTGAAATATTTAGTGACAACACATATATTTAATTAACTACATGCACTTTCCATGTAAAAAATGTGCCACCAAAAGTGACCCAGATGTCTGCAGACCTATAGGTTCACATACCTCCTTTGGGTTGGGCTTGAAGAAAGAGAACTATTGAATCTTGGACTCTAAAACTTGTCACTCATGGATATTTAATAAATTATGTTTTAGGGTGGAATATTTAATACAAGTATGTTTAAAATGAGAATAAAACCCTACTTAGCAAGACACCACTCAACCATGTCTGTAAACTCACATAGTCTAACTATGTATGTAAAGAACTATCTCTCCCTCTCTTAAGGATCATTGAATCAAAAATGTTCAAATATAATTGAGATATCTTGAAGGTTATTGTTTAAAATATTTTATAATGCATTACATGCATTTAATGTACTCAATACAATTCATATACCCTTCAACCAAACTATCTTGAATTAGTCATCAAATCAATACTATTTGACAACACCTCAGACTTACACATGAAGAAACATGAGAGATAATGGTTTTTTATGGGTCAAGGAATGTTTAAAATACCATTTAAAACTATTCTTACATGTCCATCTAGTATTATAACTCTACACTTGAGGAAAGCTAACCCATGGTGGGATTTGGAGTCTTTTTTATGATCCTTGACTTCTTAATGATTTTTCATAAATTTAAGGAGATTAACCAAAAAAAATTCCACAAAGTGGAAAGTAATTAGGATCCCCTCCTATGTCTAAGATCTTAAATCCAAACTTTATCTCTCCATAAAATGCAAATTGAAAACATGTTTATTATTTTGGTCTACCAAGAAAGCTAATGGAGGAAAGGAGTAGGTTTTTGAATTTTTTGGATATTTAAATCCATTTATTGAAATAATTTGGACCTAAAATGTAATGGGGACCTATATAATATATTTTACACTGTCATCCAATAGAGACCTCCTATAAAGAGATTGTAAATGCTTATTTTCTTCTAAAATATGACTATTTTACCCTTTGAAAATGATAGAGAAGATGAACCAAGTGACACTTCAGCTTCCTTTAACATGTAAAAATATAGGATGGTGGGTCATAATATATTCAACCTTATTTTTCCTAATATTATTACAATAAAACTTTATTTGGCCATTGAAAATAACAAGTGGTAGTTACGAAAGGGACTTCCAATGTTAGAAAGTAGTTATAAAAGACTTTGGAGAAGTTTTATAGACCATAAAATCATGTTGTCATAATTTATATGTTAGATGGCTTTGAAAATATCTCTATCTAAGAAACAAACCTTCAAATTTTCTATTGGCTAGTGAGTGTCATCTCAACACTGAAATGTCAAATAAGACTATAATAATAACATACCTTAATCCTATCATACTTAATTTAAACTCTCCAGAATACTTTAAAAATAATGTGATCCACTTACTATCTTACTTCCTTGAACACTTTGGTCAGCTTTAAACCATTCTTGTTCATTGAGGATTTACCACCTTATCTTCTTGAACATGTTTCTTCATAGGATTGATCCCCATTTAACCTTAACTTTGTGAAACTTACCTTAAATAATGATAAACACAAACTAAAAGTTTATAAAGAGTTAATTTTGATAACTAGACCAACTGACTTGATATACTACTCACTAGACCACCCTAAATGACTTGTAAGATGCCAAGGATGACACCCTATCCAACATCCTAGATCATTTATGACCAAAACAAGACCCTCAAAATGGATATCAAAAAATTTAAGGTCACACACATCAAAGTTTTGAATGACTACCATTCATGATGTCCAATTTTTTTCTAACATATTAAGAGACCTTATATGATTGCATGTTTGTTATGCATCTAGACTACTTTCCTTGAAAATCCATTGGGATATGGAGTCATGGAAGCATCTTGACTTAAAATAAAATTAAAAATTAAACTATAAAATAGTCTTGAAATAAACTAAGACTAAAATTACTCAAACACACAACACTCACACACATGTATCACAAGAAAATTGAAGGAAATACAATAACCCAAAGCAAACAAGTAACATGTGTATCAAGCACTTACAGAAAACAAACCTATTATATTATGTACAAAATTAGGAATCTAAACTTAATAACATAGATTAAAATGTATCCCATTGACTAGGATACTAAAATCCTCTCCATTAAGCCTTGAAATTTGAAAAGCATTATGTTCTTTACAACTAATGACAATATGGGGCCCACTCCATAATGTGTCAAACATGGTATGCCTACTAGGTTTGGTCTTATCTTCATCCAATTCCAAAAAAATATATCCCACTTGGTATGTCCTTGAAATATCCCTCTTATAAAAATTCTTACTGATTTAGGCTTGGTGATACTCTATAGTGTGTATAGCATGATTTCTTATCTATTCTAAGGTCATTAATTTAGTCAATTTTATCTCCATAAGATCATTTTCCATCATCTCAAGTTGATGAGCTAGTTCAAGGGCTGGTAGTTCAAGATAGATAGGTATCTTGACTTATCTCCCACATAAAATCATGTAGGGTGAGTTCCAAATAAACTTATTAGGGGTGATCTTATTAGTCCATAGAGTTATCATCAACTTAGTGTGCCAAGCTCTTTGATTGTCCTCTATTGTTCTCTTAATAATTATGATCAAGTTCTAATAAGTGGACTTAGTTATCCTAATCCCTTTAGGGTATAAATTATAATAATAAATTAGATAAATACCATGCATAATATCCCACTCCATTTTTCTTACACCACCAAACATTAAATCATTATCAAAAACTATTTTTAAAGGCACTCTAAATCTAGTCATTAGGCCTTCATAGAAGTTAAGAACTAATTTTTCACTAGCCTCCTTGAGGTATATGAATTATACCTACCTTTTGAAATAATATTTGGCTATAAGAACCCACTTATGTCCAACTATTGAAAGTGGATTTATATTTCCAATAAAATATAGAACCCATTGCTTGAATGGTTGGCCTACTTAAATATGATTAAGAGGAAGGGTTTTAAGCCTTTGTTTACCTATAAAAAATTCACACTTTGGAAAACTTATAACCTATGCATATAATTCCTTGAATAAATTAGGCCAATAGTACCCACCCTCATTATTTTTTCATATTTTGTCTTAGGTGCAAAGTGGCCTTCAGCCGGTCCATCATGGAATTATACTAATATTTTATCAATCTAACCCATTTCAATGGATCTTAATAACATACCATTAATATCTCTCATAAAAACAATAAAGATAATCCACAATAATATAAGGTATAGATTATAATTTAAAGTATCTTCTCTTTTCTCTATCCAAATCTATAGGAAACTCACCCATTTAAAGGAACTTTACCATGTCTTGTGTCCAAATTGGAGAGAGTGAAGGTACAACTAAAATAGGATCATATTATAGTGTAAAAATAACCTTTTTTTCCTCTTAAATATTTACTTCTAATTGTTCACACAAGCTTCTCCCTCTTACTAATTTATTGGCCTTAATATTCACATCATATTTCATGACTTTGGTTATCCATCCATCCCTATTTTAATTCAAATCCTTATTCAAAAGGAAATATCTTATGCTTGGGTGGGTCACCATGACATGAATCTTGTTATTGGATACCATATGTCAAAATTTCTTTAAGATACTTATAATTTATGACACTTTCTTATCAATGAATGTGTATCTCTCTTCTTATTGTTCTAGCCCTTGACTAAAGAAAGAAATGGGATGCTCAAGACCTTCGTTATTCTATTTCATTAAAATAGATGAAATGGTTTCATTATTATCAAATCCATACAATAATAATTCCTTATAAAAATTAGCGTTAATCAATGTTGTTGATTGTGCAATGGCTTTTTTGATGGACTCAAAACTATTTTTTCCTTTTTTAGGCCAAACAAAGGCTTGATGTTTCTTTAACATGCATTAATAGGATTCAAAAGGTTAGCAAAACTAGGTATAAACCTTCTCAAAAAGTTTATTTTACCAATAAAACTTTTCAAACCTTTATTATGTTTAGGTAAAGGCAAAGACAATATGGCATTTACCCTTTTACGATCTATAGCAAGCCCATATTTAGAGATAATATGGCTTAATAATTTACCCTCATGAACTACAAAAACACATTTTTTGGGGTTTAAAGAGATTCCATATTTCCCACACCTTTTAAAAATTAATTTAAGTTGAGCTACATGATCACTAGCATTCTTATAGAAAACTATGATATCATCAAGATAAATTAGCACCGTTTTATTGATCAAACCTTGGAAAGCCATATCTATGAATCTTTGAAATGTATCCCCTACAGTAGATAACCCAAATTAAATTATCCTATCAGCATATGTGCCCCATTTATTATTAAAGGTTTTCTTATATTTATCTTCTTCTTTCACCTTGACTTGGTTGCAACCTAAATAAACATCTAAGAGAGAGAAACATTGAGACCCTAACACCACTTGATGGATTTTTTATGTAGAAGGTAAGGGATATTGATATTTTAATGACACCCTAATAAAGTATCTAAAATACACACATAATTTGATCTCACCACTCTTCTTTCTCACAAGAAATAATTTTTAAACACATGAAGAGTGATTGATAGGAAAAATGATTCTTGACTTTATCAACTTGGTGAGCTCTTTTCTCATTAGCATCTCCACTTTAAGATTAAATTGCCTTTATATTTGCCTTATAATTTTATCAATATTATCAAGTTATTTAGTGTGTTGTGTCGATAAAAACCCTTGAGATCACTATATTCCCAAGTAGAGACATCAAAAAAAATTCTACATAACTCAATAAATGTAACCCTCTTAGCTAAATTTCATACCTTTCCAAGATTTAAGAGTTTATCCTTAAATATGGCCACCTTCTCATTATTTTATTCCTTATTAGACATGCTTCCTTTATCACTTCTCATTTTACCACTTTAATTGAATATGTTCTCAAGAGTAAACAACCCTTTGGAAAGTTTATTAGACCTTAATTGTACAATTTGGTCTCCATATTGGTTTTGTAATTTGGCCTAGTTTTTACGATAAAATTTAGCTTCTTGTTGGAGAAAATATTTTGTTTATTTGTAACATAAAAAAACTTGTCAATGGACATCATTATACAATATTGATGGCCTTATAACTACCATGTTTGTGGCTAAGTTTTTGAGCTCTTGACATCATTGGGGATGTCATATTGTGCTCTAAATGATGCCAACCTATTATCATGTTGATTCTCTTCCCTTGGAATTGATTATATGTTGAAGGAATCAAAATATCAATAAGCTCTCATAATATATTCTTTTAGGAATTTAATAATGTGTTTTTGGCAACACTCTTACCTCTTACTTGGTGGATAGCTAGTTCATTATATCCAAAAGATTATACTTGCTTCACTCCTTTCTTTCTTTCCCATTGAATGCCATGTATAAGTGATTCATATTAATCTTCATTACAAGTACAACTAAATTGAAATATAATTTAAAAATAGTAAATTTCAATATCTGGAGAAACAAGCATAATACCTACCCCTACTCCATTTTTTATTCTTGAGCCATCAAAGAAAAATTTCCACAAACCATTATTATTATCATTTAGCTTAGAGAGAGGGTATGTCTATACCTTCTTCATGAAAAAAAAAGAAACCAATAAAAACCTCTTCAAAACCTCTATATGGGCTATACTCATGATTTTTTTCCCACCACTCATCAATGAAGATATCTAAAATGTCTTCAAGAGGAACAATTGGTTCTTGATCACTAGGATGATCCTTCTTATCAATAATGGTACAATTAGCATTATAAATATTAGGCTTGTATGGATCCAAATAAAAACTAGATATAGGCTTAGACCTAAAGGTAACTTTAGTGCCATAGCTATTCCTAAAAGCCATGTAAGACCAATTAGATGATAAGTAGCCTCCAATATTGGTGGTGAAATCTCTTGAAAAATAAAGAGTAAAGGATGATGGCAAATATACTACAACCACATCTTGAGAAATAGATAAATTATGAAAATCATGAATATTAAGGTTAAATACCTTTATTAAACCCATATTATTAGTAATTAAACCATATAGTTGCAACACACATATAAAATTAGGATCACACTTCAAATCTATCTTATCATATATTTGTTTGGGCATTATCGAGCTACTTGCCCTACTATCTATCATATAATTGTGTACTAGTCAATCTCCAATTATTACTAAAACATAGAAATTAGGTGTATTTATTGGATAATTGTCAATTATATCATGTTCAAGTCATGAAGGTGTCATAGTGAGTGGATTAAGTTATTTTATAGCCTAAGTGATAATGACAAAGTGTGAAATGTGCTTGACCAAGTGTGTTTAAATCTGACTTTGTTGATCTTTAGTTTTGGCATGATTAGATATGTTCAAGAATGAGTATGGAGTATTTAACATGATAAAGAGGTCCTATAAGAAGTGTTATATTCTTGGATATCTTGTGTAAACAAGTGGAATTAATATGCTATTCCATATTTTTTATTTAGATAGTTTGGGTCTAGGGGTAGAAAATTTGAGTAGGCAGTTTAATGACATCATAATTTCCATGTGTGGATGATTCAAGGGGAGTTGGTCATATGGTTATGATCACATTAGTACCTAGTTGTTATGTTTCATATATAAATTCATTAATTTAATCATAGTCAAAGATATGAGGGTGAAAATTTGGAATCTCAGACATAATTCACTAAGTTCCCATACTTAGCCAAATTTGCAAAAGGTTCAAGCAAAGCTGAGTAAGTAGTTTTATTATTTCAATATTCACATGTATGGAGGTGTCTAGAAAAATTGATCATATGGTTTTATTCAATTTTTTCCTAGTTTATATGCACTAAATTTCATATCATGTGATGGAGCACATCAAAATATATACATGTGCAAAGTTGAGCTTCTAGGTAGTTTCACTGTGTTTTCCCATAGTTATCCAAATTTGTAAAGTGGCAAGAATAACCAAGTAATAATTTGATGGTAGCATATCTCAAATGTCTAGATGTTTTAGGATAAGGTGATCATATGGGTTTGTTTAGTTTTGAACCTAGTTTATTTTCACTAAATTTTAGATCATGTGATGAAGCATGTCAAAAGATATGCATGTTCAAAGTTGGCCTTTGAGATAAGTTTTTGACATAGTTGACTCTATGGAAGAAAAATCTAAGTGAGAATTTTAATATAAATATATCTCACACATGTTTTGGTTCTAGGAGTATATTTTTATATGGATGTATTATCCTATGTGGGGATATCATATGGTCTAAATTTGAGATTATGTGTCGAAGCATAAGAAAAGTTATTAAGTCTCAAAGTTGGCTTCTCAAGTATATTGTAGTTAGTCCCCATAGTCAATTGGCATGATGTTAAATATCTAGACCTAGTAGATATATAATGGTTCATGGGATTTCATACTTCTAGATCCAAAAATTCACATAGAGTCAAATGAGTCAATGTGATAGTTGTTTAGCAAAGATAAAGATCGAGCATCTTACAGAAGGATCAATGGAGTGTGTGTGTTCCAAGATGATAAGAAGTAATGAGATGGAAATAAGTGCACATTATTTAATGAATAAGCAAAGAAAAATGATAAATATCTAATGGTGAGTGGGTGTTCATATATATTAATCAAATAATGAGCATTATTATTTAAAGACCTGGGTTATCCATAGAGATCGATGGAATGTTTGGAGTCAACATTACAAGATTACATGAGATGAGGTCAAAGTGACTGAGGTTTAACATTTGAGCATTGGTGCCTATGTGTTAAATATCAAACAAGATCAATGGTGAATATTTGATCTAAGTAGTGAGGACACAATATGTGAGCATAGTGTTTGAAGTTTAACTATGACCATTGACATTTAAATATTTGAATTTGAGAAAGGAAAAAATAGTGTCTAGTTTTTGAACCATAACTTTTGATTTAGGAAAAATTTGATAGTGTAGTAAAAATAAAATGTGTATAGGTATCCAAGGGCCATATATTAATATATATTTGAAGATCTAGAAGTGTGTGAAGATAAATATATTGATCTTAAAAGTTGATTGTGGTTTCGTGCTTGTTTTGAAAGTGACCCAAGAAGAGTATTTGAGCTTATATAGATGTTGTTTCAATATTTCATGGTGAATTAGCTATTGGGGAGTGTTATAAACTTCATGAGGATGGTTTTTGTGTATTATTAATTATTCACCAATAATATGTTGTATTAATAAAGGCTTATAAGGTGACAGTGTGTTCACTCATAATGACTGTGTATACAAATAAGTGGTTTTTCTATTTTTCTTAAGCTAAAGGGTAATGTGATGGTTGTTAGAACTTAAGAGGGAATTATAGATCACATATAATGGTTCCATGATTTTTTAAAGTGTTCTTATTTTTTTTCTTAGAGAAGTTTCAAAGAGTTGAATGGGTGTCCATAGGATCTATAAGTAAGTTAGGCCTATTTGAAAGTGGATTGTGCTTAAGTGTGACCCATGTAAGAAGCCTTAAGAATGAATGAATTTTTTATGTCTAACAAATTTGTTGTTCATTAATGATATATATATATATATATATATATATATATATATATATATATTGAGATCAAATATAATTATTTTTAGACTTGGTCTAGAATACTTGAATGTGAGACAGACTTGTGTAAGGTAGATGTGAGAGTTATGAATTGATGGATAAGTTGTGTGCTTATTGGCTAAGTTAATGAGTAAAATAATTTTTAATTGTGTGTATTACCTATAGTTCATGTTATTAATATTAGGATAGTGATCTTAGAGTGTTATGATATGTGAAGAGGTTTAAGTGTGCATATGAGGATAGTTTGAGTGAAGAAGGAAAGAGTTTGTGACATGCCTATGTGAGAGGCCTATTTGAGATAGAGAGAGATTTTGTGTAGAGGTTAGAAAATAGAGATCCATCATCAAGTGTTGAATACATCATTTATAAGGTGGTGGTTTTCAAAGTAGGGTCTAAAGTACTTGGTTTTCCTTAGGGGCAATTTCTCCTTGTAAAATAAGTATTTCACTAAATACCTTTGGTCAGGAGAATATGCTCAAGGTTTTCTAGTGTAAAAGAGTTAATCAATATCTTATTTGTAATTTATTATAGGATATTATTCCATCTATGTTTTAGGCTTGAGAGTGGCTTTTATTCCCTATGAGGGTTTCCCACAAGAATTATGTGTTATGTTTTTGATGTTGTGTATGCTTTGAATGAATGATCTTTCTTGTTAATGTTGCTTGATCAAATTGATATGTGTCGATTAGTTAATAGTTTAAAGGACTATAATTAAAATATATGGGTTCACTGATTCACCCCCCCTTCTTAGTGATTATACCTATAATAATTGGTATCAGATTAGGTCCTTTGGTAAATACTTAATAGCTTGAAAATGATCAAAGGTACAATATGGGTAGTCATCAAGGAAGTTTCTCTACTAAGAAATAATTGATGTTCAATGGATGTAATTATGCTTTTTGGAGTGTTAGGATGAGGACATACATTATATCCCCAAGTTTTAATGTATGGAAATTTTTTATGGATGGTTATGTTACTCCTACTATTCCTCCATCTATTACTATAGATAAGAAGTTAGTTGAGAACAATTCCAAGGAAATGAATGTTATTACTTGTGTTCTTTTAGAGACTGAATACACCAAGCTAATCCATTGTAAATTTGCTAAAGAGATATGGGATAAAATTTAGATCATTTGTGAAGGAGATTCAAAGGTCAATCTTGTTAAGTTTTAGACTCACATAAGGAAATTTGAAAGTCTCGAGATGAAAAAAGAAGATACTATGGCATCCTTTCTGTAGAGAGTTGATTATATTATGAACAACATCATAGGTCTTGGAGAGAACCTTGAAGAGGCTACTATTGTTCAAAATGTATTACTATCTTTATCCCTCAAATTTTATCTAAAACTATTTGTTATAGAAGAAATTCATGATCTTACTTAGTTTAAGATGGATCAATTTCATAGCACCCTTACTGTATATGAGATAAGGAAGAATGATGATATACCACCAAATAAGAAAGTAACTTTCAAGACTAAAATGAAGATAAAGAGGAATTTCCAAGGTAATAAACTCAAAGAGGATGACATTACTGATATAAATGAGGATGAACTAGTTTCTTTGATTCTAAGGAAATTGAGAACAAGTTTAGGCAAGTATAAAGGTAAACTACTCCTCAAATACTTCAATTGTGGTGAGATAGGACATTTTTCTAATAAGTGCCATCATAAGTGTAAGAAGCATGATGATGAAGAGAATGATAAAGGTCATGATGATGGTAAGATATATTTTAGGTCTGATAAAATTAAGAATGGATTTATAAGTTTTGATAACAAGAAGTACTTCAAGTATAAAAAGAGTCTCTACACCAAAGAAGATTTAAGTTCATTTGATGAGAGTGAAGATAGTGACTCACAATATGATCATGAAGACGATGGTCTTGTTAAATATAAAACCCTTTTCATGGATAATGAAGGAAGTTGCTCAAAAAAAAGGAGTCTACTTAGAGTGATTTAAATGATTATAAAGATGAGGTGGACTATGAGGCTACATTCACTAATGCTCATGAAGAACTGAAGATTGAGAAGAAGATCAATAATAAGATAAAATTTAAACTCAATGAATTTGAGGAACAATTTAGTGTGTTTGAAGTAATAATGGATGAATATACCAAGGAGCATGAAGATATGGTCAATAATCTCAATTTTCAATTATAAATTCTATCTATAAGCCTAAAAGCTAAAGAAGATGAATGTGTAAGGTATGTAATTGAAAATGAGTCATTGAAATTAAAGTTAGAGAAGGTATCTAGTAAGGTAATGTCAATTGTGAGATTTGAAAAGAGATCAAGTGATATAGACAATATTTTGAATGATTAAAAGTATGTAAGTGATAGAACTGGTCTTGGATACAAAAAAGAACTAGAGACTACAACTCAAGACAAGATGAATAATAATGTGAACAAGGACAATCAGACTTTGAAGACAAATAATCAAACAAGGAATGATGGTAAAAATAGGTTGAAGATAAATTATATCAGACAACCAAATTCCATGAGGTATGTAAATTTCAATGGTTACTTATATACATATAATCAATTTAGGCATAGAGCAAGAGAATGTAGAAGACCTATTAACAATGAATTTACATAGAACTATGATGGGGGTCATCAATAAAAAGGTGTGAGAAAGGTTGAGTGCTTCAACTGACATGATATAAGACACTTTAAAAAACATTATCCATTCAAGGTAACATAAGCTGAGTTTCCATTAAGGAGTATGGTTTGTTATAGCTATGAACAGAGAGGTCACATTGCTAGATTCTGCAAGCAAAGGCATACAAGATAGAATAGGTTTTATCAGGATCCTAGAGTGTAAGATAGAAGGAAAGTGAACTCATGGATACCAAAGGTGGTAAGTAGGAATTATGATGAGTATATGGGTCCAAGTAATCTATTTTATATGGTGGAGAATGCTACAAATGTTGAATAGTGCCAAGAACTCTCATTAACTACTCATGTTGAGAATGGAAAGACCAAGATTAAGGAGAAGACCAAGGTACTAGTTGAGGCTAGTTCTAAGGTAATTATGCATCCAAGTGAACATTTTACTATTACTGAGTAAGATTCATGCAAAGAAAATCAATTATCAGTACCTATTAAAAAGGTTTTAAACTACAAGGAAGATTCTTCACTTGAAAAGGTATGTCATGAATCTATGTTATCTCCATGTGTTGTCAATTCTATCTTAAAAAATAAAGAGAATGTTGTAGTAGAGGAGCAAGTTGTTTCTCTTAAGCCTAAGAAGAAGAATAAAGACAATTTGACCTATATCTATAATAGGATTCCCATGGTTACTAAGGATATATGGTCCACTCTTGGATTCACATTGGTTTAGGACATTATGGTGTAGAGGAGGTCTCTATTTATTCTTCTTAAGAGACTTCTTTCAAAAAAGAATCAAGTGTTGTTGTATATGGAGTAATCTATAGGGTCATATTGAAGGTTCCTAGATGGAAAAAGAGGATTTGTGATTTATCAAGATAATATTTTTTCATATAGAGATCTAATTACCTTATTCTATCATGCTCCAAGTGATTTCGTGATTAGAAGGTATGTTGAAGTCAATTTGGAGCTTTTTCTAGCTCTCAATTTTCCTAGTTTATGCTTAAGAGCTTGCAAGTCATAAAATGGGTTATTGGAAGTCAAGGTTCCAAATGGTGTGGAACCTCAAATATTGGTCCATAAGTTAGTAATGGTTTTCTCCAAGTGTATAAGAAGTTTCTAAGGTGGATGTTGATAGGAAGATGTTGTGTTAATCTTATTTATTTTATGATTCTAGGCTTTTGGGCTTTGCTAGTAAAGTGGTCTACCTTATGAGTTGAGGTTTGAGGCTTATTACTATGTTAAATGGACCAAATGGGTTATGAAATCAGTCTTCATAGAGATTTGAATGTTTATGTTTCTCAAGTTATTCAAATTTTTGTTAAGTTTGAAGCCTAATTGGGTAGTTGGTTTGTGAAGGAAGTATATTTAAAAAGATGATCTAGTTAAAAATTGGTGTGTTTAAGGGAATATATAATTGTGCTCTAGACATGAATTTTTAGGTCCTAAAGATATATCTACTGAAAGATGTGGGCTCTACAAGTTTCAGGTTGGGATACAAGGAGTCTAGAGAAGCCTATTATGAAGATCTAATGTGTTTGCTTAGTGTTTCTAGAAGAAAAATGTATGTATGTTTCAAGGATAGTTCCCAAGTTGTTTTAGACAATGTTTCTTATTTTGTATGTGGCATGAATTTATCTTGGCGGTCCTTGAGGTAGTTTGAGAAAAAAGGCTAGTAAGCTTGTGAGGTGGTTCTTCATGGTATTTAGAGATATTATTATGCTCAAAAGGTGAAATTTCTTAGTTTTATTAGGAGGGATCCCTCTTAGATATTTCTTGATGAGTTCCATTAGATTCCAATGGTTTTGTGTGTTCTTTCTTCATTAGTTATAGTACTTGGTTAAAGCTAGTGTTGGTATGCAGTAAGAGGAAGTTTCCAAGATAAGTAAAAGTAGGATGAGGGTAAGGGGGAGTTTTTATCATCTTTATAATTTGGTATTTTCCTATTTATGGTCTTTTTATGTCCTCAATATCAGTTGGTTCCCATATTATCATTATGTTAAAGGGGGATAAAGTTCCTAGTGTCGGAGTGCTTGAAGAGAGAGAAGGTTAACTATAAATTGCTATAAATGATGTTTGTTGACATTAATGACAAAGGGGGAGATTGTTGGAAATTTTTAAAGGATGTCATGGTGATGTAATGAAGGTGTCCTAGTGATTGGATGAAGTGCTCTTATAGCCTAAGTGATAATGACAAAGTGTGTAATGCCTTTGACCTAAGTGTGTTTAAAGTTGGCTTGGTTGATCTTTAGTTTTGACATGATTAGAGATGTTTATGGATGAGTATGAAGTATTGATCATGAGTAATAGGTCATATAATATTTTTTGTATGCTTGGAGAGCTTGTGTGCATAATTTGAATTCATATAGTAGTCCATAGTTTTCATCTAGATAGTTTGGATCTAGTGGTAGAAAATATGAGTAGGTAGTTTGATGACATCATAATTTCCATGTATGGATGAGTCAAGGGGAATTAGTCATATGGTTGTGATAAAATTAGTCCTTAGTTTCTAAGTGCTATATCTCAAGTCATGCATCAAAGTTTGTTCAAAGATATGAGGGTGCAAAGTTGGATTCTCAGATAAAATTCACTATGTTCTCATACTTAGCCAAATTTGTAAAAGGTTTAAGCAGAGCCAAGTAAGCATGTTGATGATGTCAAAATTGGCACATGTATGGGTTTGTTAATTTTTGTGCCTAGTTTCTATGCACTAAATTTCATATCATGTGACAAAGCATGCTAAAATACATGCATGTGCAAATTTGGGCTCCTTGGTAGTTTGATTGTGTTTTCCCATACATAGCCAAATTGTCAAAGTGGAAAGAAGAGTCGAGTAAGCATTCTAATGGTGGCATATCTCACACTATGGAAATTTAAAGAGAAGATGATCATTTGGTTTTATCTATTTTTGAGCCTAGTTTATTTATGTTAAATTTTAGATCATGCATTGAAGAGTGTTAAAAGATATGCATGTTCAAAGTTGGCCTTCCAAACAAGTTTTTGACATAGTTGACTCTATGGCAGAAAAATATAAGTGAGAATTTTAATGGAAATATATCTCAAACATGTGTTGATTATAGGATCATATTGTTATATGGATGGATCATCCTACGTGGGGAGATCATATGGTCCAAATCTGAGATCATGCATCAAATCATGGAAAAAGTTATTAAGGCTCAAAGTCAACTTCTCAATCTTAATGTAGTTGGTCCCCATACTTAGTAATATGGTCCAAATTTGAGATATAGACCTAGTGGATATCCAATGGTTCACAAGAGTTCATACTTATAGATCAAATGGTACACATAGAGTCAAATGGGTCAAAATGATAGATGTTTAGCAAAGACAACGATCGA
Organism: Torreya grandis; assembly: GCA_037957365.1. Taxonomy (NCBI): domain Eukaryota; kingdom Viridiplantae; phylum Streptophyta; class Pinopsida; order Cupressales; family Taxaceae; genus Torreya; species Torreya grandis. The sequence goes on from JARHVA010001324.1 coordinate 2,788,009, forward strand.
GCATCTTACAGAAGGATCAATGGAGCATGTGTGTTCCACGATGATAAGAAGCAATAAGATGGAAATAAGTATATGTTGTTTAATGATTGAGTAAAGGTAAAGGATAATATCTAATAGTGAGTGGGTGTTCATATAGACTAATCGAATGGTGATCATTGTTAGTTAAATACTTGGTTGATCTACAGAGATTGATGGAACATATGGAGTCAACATTACAAGATTTCATGAGCTGAGGTCAAAGTGACTAAGGTTTTATGTTTGAGAATTAGCACCTATGTGTTAAATATAAAATAATATTTATGGTGTGAATTTTATCTAAGTAATGAGGACACAAGATGTGAGCATAGTGTTTAAAGTTTAACTGTTACCATCGACATTTAAATATTTAAATTTAACAAGGGAAAAACTAGTGTCAATTTTTTAAACCATAACTTTTGATCCAAGTAGAATTTGATAGTAAAATAAAAAAATATGTAGAGGACTCCAAGGGGAATTTGTAAATATGGATTGTAATATCTAGAAGTGTGTGCAGATAAAGATATTGAGCTTCAAAATTGATTATGGTTTCATGTTTGTTTTTTAAGTGACCTGAGAAGAGTATTTGAGCTTATGTATATGTTGTTTCAATGTTTCATGGTGAATTGGATACTAGGGAGTGTTTTAGACTCCATGATGATTCTCTATGTGCATTATGAATGATTGATCAATTGTATGTTATATGAAAAAAGGCTTAGAAGGTGAATATGTGTTTGCTCATAATGATTATGTCTATAGAAAAGTGTTTTAGATATTTTTGCTTAAGCTAAATGGTACTATGATGGTTATTGGAACTTAAGAGGGACCTATATATCATGTATAATATGTCCATGATTTTTTAAAGTGTTCTTATGTTATTTGTTTTCTTTAAGAAGTGTCAAAGAGTTGAATGGGTTTTTATAGGACCTAAAAGTAACTTAGACCTATTTGAAAGTGCATTGTGCTTAAGTGTAACCCATGTGAGATGCCTTAAGAATAAAGGAATGTTTTGTGGCCAACCAAGTTAATTTTTTTTTCATGATATCTCTATATATAGTGAAATCAAAGATAATTATTTTTAGACTTGGCATGGAAGACTTGAATGTGAGAGAGCTTTATGCAAGGTGGATGTGAGAGTTATGAAGCAAAGGATAAGTAGTGTTCCTATTAGTTGAGTTAATGATCATAATAGTTTTTGGATTGTGTGTATGACCTATAGGTCATTTTCCTAATGTCAGGATAGGTATCTTGTAGTTTGATGATATGCAAAGAGGTTTGACTATGCATATGAGGATAGTTTGAGTGAAGAAGGAAAGAGTTTGTGACATGCCTATGTGAGAGGCCTATTTGAGATAGAGAGAGAGTTTATGCATAGGTTATAAAACAAAGATACATCATTATGTGTTTAAGACATAATTTATAAGGTGGAGGTGTTCAAAATAAAGTCTAAAGGACTTGGTCTTCCTTAGGGGCAGTTGCTCCTTGTGAAATAGGTATTTCACTAAATACCTTTGGTTAGGAGGATATGATCAAGGTTTGATGGTCTAAATTATTTATTTAGTCTCTTGTTTTTAATTTATTATAAGAAAGTAGTCTATTTGTGTTATAGGATTGAGAGTGGGTTTTATTCCCTATGAGGGTTTCTCATAGGAATTGTGTTATGTGTTTGATCTTATGTATGTATTGAATGAATGAGCTCTATTGCTAATATTGCTTGATCAAATTGATATATGATTATTGTTTAATATTTTAAAGGACTTTAATTTAAATTAAAATATTTGGGCTCACTGATTCACCCCACTCTTAGTGATTATACCTCTAACAATATTACCATCATTTCTTAGTTGCCCACTAATAAGTGTAGGATTGTTTGTAAAAATTGTACCTTCTCTTATAACAAATGTCTCTACAAGGATAATATTTTAAAAATAATATTGAAGAATATATATTTGACAAGAAAAGTTAATGCATCCCACATAGGAATAATTACATTCACCTTCTTCATTTGATCTAAAATATTGATGCAAGCGCTGATAACTCCTGGTTGTCCTGTAGGAGATGTCACATTGTTTTGGGGATGCATAGTTTGAGGAATGAAAGTACTATTCACATTCAGATTTCCCTAAGTTTATTAATATTTGTGAGATATATTAACCTCCCTTATTCCTTGAGTCATATAAGGTATGGTGGTTTCACTTTTACTCATCTCTTGAGCATCATCAATTCCCCTTCTTTTAGACCTTGTTTTGGCTATAATAGAAATATCATTAGATGTAATTATCCATCCCAATTGATTGATTGAACAATACTCTCCCTCTTTCTAATTAACTAATGTAGCGTTATATTTCACTTTTTATCCACTTAACATGACCTAATTTGAAACTTAAACTTGTGACATAGATGGAATGGTTCCATTTTGTGGCATATAAGTTTGAATAAACACTTCACTTTGACTAGAGGGAAGATTAGGGGGACAATGCCATTGAGAAGACCAGTCATGCTCTTGAGCCAAATTATTTTGAGTAGGCACTAATGCTCTATAATTAGAGGTAGAATTTGTTTTGTAACTATTTTATGGTCTCACATTGGTAATTTTCCCTTGTCCTTAAGAATTACCCTAGAAGGGTGGTCTATTGGGATGTCATGGTTGATTAGATTGCGATGGACCTTGATATGGTTTAAAGGGTTTGTTTTTTTGCCTTTACTACAATGATAAAATATTTTTTTTAAGCTTCTTAAGAAATCCTTCAACATCATTTGATTTTCTTGGATGATTAGGGGTAGCCAATTGTCACCGATCAATGTAAGAATAGGAGCAAGTGTGGGAGTAAGAGGCTATTTATCAAAAAACAATGGCATGGGAGGTCTTGGGGATATATTTATAACATATATGAGATTGTTTTCATCTTTGATGGTAAGTTAATAGGCTTATGGTAAGGTCTCTCCTCCCATGGATTGTATCATGACAACTATATCACTATTTAAAGCCTTGAGATAGTATAAGAATGTATAATTTGGAGTGGACCTCAAAATAATTGGGATCATATCCCATGTCCTCTTGAACCTAGAATTGAATTCTTTCATTAATTCTTATGGGGCTCTCTTGATAGTAGTCAATTGCTTAGCTAGTGATAATTGGTCACTCTTATCTTCAAACCTCTTACTCAACTTATCTCCCAATTCATCCCATATGTTAATTGAATTAAGGAACAAAGTCCTATACTAATCAAATGATTTTAGTTTAAAGGATATTTCCAGGAACCTAATAGCTACATTATCTTAGGTGACATTATGTATATTACAAAAGTTGGCCATATCTCTTATATGTTCAATGGGTGAAATAGTGATCTCTCCACTAAAATATGGATCACTCTTGATGGATTCCATAGGGATCTCATCATAATAGGCAAGGTTTAGGGGAGACCCACCATTAAAAGTCACAAAACATAGATTTTTAGCCATATTTATAATTTTGGGAGAGATTGGAATATATGAGAAGTGAAGATTTATTCTAGGTGTCTTGGTATAAGGAAGAGTATGTATAAATATCTTTCTTGAGATTAAAAATAAATGTAGTGTAGACAAAAAAATTAGATCACACACACGTGTGTAACTTCTTGTGTCAAAACCTCCCTTAATCCCCTTTAAATAATTACAATTAATCTCCCTAACCCATGTTTTTACCCTTCACACATTTAATTATTTTAAAATACTTAATTAAGTTAATTAAAAACCCCCTTTTCCACCTCACTTGGACACCTCTGCCTATGACTATTCCTACCTGATGATTCACCTCAAGACCTGGTCCCCTCATCCTAAAAATCCAAGACTTATTCCCACTTATAAAATAAATTCCTAATCAACTACCTCCTTCCTTACCTCTTATTTTTACTATTTTATAATGGGTGTCACACTTGGCACAAAATACAATAGAAAATAGGCCAAAATATTAAGGTTTACCTATTCTAGGGACACCAATGTTGGTCAACCCATAGTCGACATCGGTGGGATCATCAACATCAACAATATAAGCCAAACTTTAACCTAGGGTTTAGGTAAAAATAAATTAATAAAATTAATTGTTACTTGCATTCAAGCTTTGGGTATTCTATATTTGACATCTTAGCTTACACTCATCTTATGTAAGTCATTCATGATCAACTACTAAGCTCTTGAGGACCAATAAGACCCATTTTTTCTCTTTGTTCATGCATTAAGGTTTAGACTCCCTGATAGGGACCATCAACCTAACATTTATCATTTAGTGACCACTGTAACTAAGTACATCACTTATTTTTTATGTCTTTTAAACATTTATTCTAATATCACTTTATATCTATTGTGTATTGATTTATGCACTTCTAACTGAAACCCTATGAGGGAGTCACAAAGATTCCTCACTTGTTTCCCTTTAACCTAACACACCAAACCTCTAACCAAATCTACCCAAGCCACAATCTCTCTCTCATAACTCTTATAACTTTCCAGCCCTGATCTGAACCATTTCCTAGACCTACAAAATCCTTCTGTAAGCTCCTTGACAATTATTGCCCCTACCGACCTCGATAGCCTAAACAACATTGGTCACCTCACTACCAACCTTAGAAGTATAACTAATATCGGTCACTCCCCTACCAATGTCAGTGACTATAAATTCCCTAGCCTCTTCAAAACCTACCTAGACAATTTCTAAAATACAAATAGAGTACATCACCTATACCTTGTCACTCTCTATTATATATAGGTTGTTAATAACAGCAATCTTATCTCTCTTTCACTCTCTCTTTACCTCTTTTTTAGTTATTTATTATTCTTTTGTCTCTCAAAATTGGAATCTCATATCTAAAGAAGTTTCACACTTCCTTGAACAAGAACGTAGCTTGGAAGCCTAGTCATTTAACTAATAACAAACATCTTGTGATAGTGCTTTCTTACTTATAGGTAGTCCTCCCCAGCCAAAGAGGAGTGCTCACAATGTCTAGATATGGTGTGTAAACCAAATTTGGGTTCATTATAATTAATTATCCCCATCCTTCTTTATATTTTCCTTTAGATTTAAAATAAGAAAAATTTAGTGAAACATTTATGGCATGCTCGGTGGAATCCTAGAGTTTCCCATGGGTTCATTTCTTGTTTTAAACATTCAAATAGGTGCATTATAGTGAAAATATCATTTCTTGCACTTCCTCATTATCTTTTCTCTTAAAATAAAAAATTCAATGTCTTATTCTCTATTGAAAAAGCATTAAACTAAAATTTTCTTTATTTTCTCTTTACCTCTAAAATTAATTTATCATTTTATTTTACAAAAAAAAATAGAAAATCTCTTCTTTACTTTTTCTTTCATGCACATTAGGATAGTGAAATTCATACTCTATTCCTATTTCATCTCTATTTTCATTCAAATCTAAACATTTTAGATTTGAGTTTAAAACTTATTGCATTTCATAGTTTTCTTGTTGCATATTAACTCACCTATTTAATTACAAGAATTTTAAATAAATTATAGTGCACCTATGTTACACAACCAAATCACATTCACATAAAAAAAATCTAAACTCACCTAAGAAAAGGCCCATCAAGATTCCAGCATCAGCTGGATCACCTTACCCTACCCAGCTATCCTACTTGGATTTTACCACCAAGGGGAGAACCCACTCCATTCTCTGGTAAAGTATAATCTCTAGATAGAAGGTATATTTTGGCTGAGTAGCTTGGTTTGGCTCTAAGTTTGTGAAATGTGGAGAGCAAGCTCCTATAACAAGCCACATACCTGGTCTAACATAGATTTCCTCTTGAGCACTAAAACTAACCTAAAAATAGCTCTAGATTACTTTCTAGTACCTTTGATAACCAAATTCTATTCTCACTATCTGATTAAGGCATAAACCAACCTGAGACTAAAAATTAATCTCTAGGACTTAATAGTTGTTGGCTGTATGTTCTTTTTTTCTTTTTTATTATCTTCTATATTTTAGAGTTGGTAAGGATGTTTGCCTATTGATTCACAAAATCAATAATATTCTTAATACTCAATTTCTATAACCTATTATCTTAGGTTTTTTGAGTGTTCTTATTTTTTACACAAACCTTTTACATCCACCATTTTACCTAGTTTCAACTTCTAGTTTCTTAAAACATTAGATTTTCCATCTCTTAGGATATCATAGTGATCGACATTAGTTAATCCTACCAGCATCAACATATTTTACCTATCAACATTAGTTAAACCATTGACATTAGTAAAAAAATTCTATCGACATCAGTCAAGCGACTGAGGTTAATGACTGTGTAATTTCATCTATTTAAAATAACAAGCTAAAATAACCCATTTAACTACACTCAAACTTTGTTTTCACTTATTATACTCCTAATATAGGGTAGTAAGACTATTTATACTTCCTATTTCATGGTATTAACATGACCTCAAGCCAAAATTCTTACCGATTACACAAGCTGACAACCACTTCTATCTTCCCCTCTCTCTTTTGATTGTATCATGAAGCATACTTCAGATATAGAGCATACTCCCAACCCTAACCAAATTCCCATTGTGCCTAAGGGAGATCAAGATTTTGATAGATTTGTTAATTGCAATATGGCAGCCCTTCAGCATTACCTTGCTATGAGTCAAACTCATAATTCTCTGGGTGACCCAATCTATGGTATGCCAACCTCTCTAATGGAGATAACCTCAGTTTTAATTGATTCCACTATTTTACCCATGGTTACCCAAACTACCACTTCAATGAGTAACCCAACTATAAATAATTTTCAAAGTGTAAAATCTCCAACTACCTAATCCCACCAAAACCCTAGTGTTGTTTCCCTACTTTCACAACCACAACTAGTTCAACTAAGTCACACTTCATTCCAAAATTTAGTGGTACCTCTTCCATCTACCCTTGTGCATATAATTACTTGAGTTATGAATCACCCTCATCCATTCTAGCCATGCCAATAATCCAACCTACAATAACAATAACCAACCAAAGTATAGTTTCCAACCCAATGGGACAAGCCCCTTTTCTTTTTGCACCCCAGCCTATGACTCATTATCCTTATGTTGTTCCAACACAACCTTAACAAGCTATGTCATACACGCCCTCTACTTCCTATCAACGTCCCCATAACTTAGGAAGTATCCCCAAAATTAATCCCCCTCCAGACCCCATTAAGATTTTGATGGACAAGATGTCCAATCTAGAGACGTCCATTATTGGTTCAAATAATGTGTTATCTTATGACCAGATATGCAATGAACCAATCCATCCTTCTATGCCTATTCACCCTTATCCAAGACAATGGTAAATACATAAATTTACTCATTTCTAGAGTAAAGAGGACCCACAATAGCACTTGCAAGCATTTAGACATGCTTGTTATTTAATAGGGCATGATGATGAATTATTACTTCATACTTTCCCTATGTCTCTTTCAGGTGCTACCTTGGATTGGTATATCTCTATACCTCAGCACTCCCTTTTCTCATTTACCCAACTTGCACAAATACTCCTAGACTATTTCTCTATTAACATTTATAAGAAGGTTTCTATAATAGACATTTATTCTATCAGACAATTTGATGATGAGTCTATTGTGGATTTTATCACTCATTGGAGAAGCTTGATCAATCAACTCTCCTTCTCCTTACCCCAACCGAATCTTATTGACCTCTTCTCAAGGGAATGTGCTAAGCACATCTCATCCACACTATAGGTATAAACTTTATACACATTTGATGAGGCATTTACAATGGCACAAAAACTTGAGGTTCACACTATATATGAAGGCAAACTCAACTTGCACAATAAGAATCCCAATTCCATGTTAAATGACTCCTCCTCCTCTAAAAATTCTCACTCTATCCAAAAAGCTAAAGGTTCCACCAACGTGGTGGTCATTAAGTTGACCTCTTCCACAACCACAAACCAATCTAATTCCTCAACTTCTCAAAATTTGACCAAGCAATTCTAACAATGGTATGAACAAAGATAATACACTCCCATTGGGGAGTCATATACATCCATCTTGGAGAAACTATTATAACAAGTGTCATAACCCTTTTTTTAGAACAAAACTTCTATACATTTCAACCCTTTTCATCCTATCTTAACTTGGTACAAGAAAGATTATTTTTGTGGTTACCATCGAGTTAAAGGCCACAATTATAATAATTTTAAAACAATAAAGAACATTATTCAATATATGCTTGATAGAGGTGATCTCATCTTGGATAATCCTAATACACCCCCTAATCAAAGTATGGATGTGTTCAAACACCCTTTTCCTAACCATTCACCGAATCAAAATATTGTCTAGTCCACAACTAACTTAGGTGATCATAATATGCATATGGTTAATACGGTCTTTCCTTTACCTTTAGTTCATCCTTCCCCTTAATAGGAGACATCCATTTCATTGACTCCTCCCCAAAATTTAATTGCATCTATTTTACCCATTCTTCATCTTTAGGTATAAGAGCCTACTTCACTCATTCCACTCCTTCAAGAGGAAGAGCCTCGTTTACCACTCCTTTTACCACTTGAGGAGCCTATAATGTCAATTCTATTTGCAACAATATTACCTATCCTCTTACCACTTGAAGACCACACCCTACCCTTTCCTCAAACACATGTTGAAGGGAGCATTATTCCTACACTATACCCTCTTGAAGAACCTACTTCACCTACTTCTCCTCTACCTATAGAGAGTAGTACCCCACCCACTCCACCTTTTCCTTTAGAGGAGTTAGTATTATCTACTCCCATAATGGATGAGATACTTATTTTTCCTACTACAATTATACAAATCTTACCCCTTATTTTACTTATGGAGGATCATACTTTACCCATGCCTCACCCACATGTTGAGGGAGCCATAATACCTATGATTTACCCTCTTGAGGAACTTTCTTCACCTACCTCCCCTCCACCCATGGTATATCATGTCTCTCCTCCTATCTATATTAAAGAGGACCCTATTGTGATTATTTCTCATCTTTGGCCTGAGGTAGCAAAAACCAACAATTTCCCTCTCTCCCAAACATTAAATCTTTCTACAAACACAACCATAAGGCCTACATCAACTTCATCTAAACCTTTGTCATATTTAGTGAAAAATCTAGAATTTCTTAACTCCATGAAGCTAGACCATATGAAATTTTGGGATTGATTTAAAACTCCTTATCCAACACAATGAATGTTTACCTTCACCACCAATACCCTTACTACCCTTTACCCCAAAGTCTTTGACAAAGCTAGAGCTTCTTTACCAAAAGCACCTAAAGTTCAGCCATCTATGTTAGAACCCTCACCTTCATAGGAATCTTCCACATTGAGGTAGATCAGACCCTTCAGTGTATGCCCCATTTCTAATTTAATTCATCCATAGGTGAAATTAGATTTAATTACTCAACCACAAGTTAGAGTTTCATGGCCTAAATTATATAATAATGTTAAGCCTCCTAGATCTCATTTATCCCTTCTTCAACCCTCAACTTTACCATCCATTTTGGGACCACACCCCTTACATTATTTGGAATATTGCCTAACCCAACAAAACAAATGGTCAAGCTACCTCCACTCCTACCTTTTCCATCTGGTAGACCTCTCATATCTAACAGTAAGAAAGTGATAGAAAAAAACATAACTCCACCATCACCAAATAAGGCACCACATAAAATTACCTTTCCAACACCGAAATAAAATAAGGTGTTCACTCCTATTAGCACAAGTGTGATCCCACTTATAGGCTCTCAAAGATTTTTCTTATGTTAATTATTACAATCTTTCATAATAACTCTTTCTCCCATTAAGCCTTATAGTCCTCTTAGATTTAAGCCATCTTGGTTTGATGATACACAAGTGTGTTTATATCATTGTTCATAAAGACATGATACTGAGAGTTATAAATCCCTCATAGTAGTCATTTAGCAACACTTTGATATCAACACTCTCTTTGATGATACTCCCATTAACCATCTTGTTATTCCACCTTTGGCATCTATAGTGCCTCATACTATTCCACCTAAATTCAAACCTAAATATGTCATTGTAACCCCTTTACCACCTCCTTCATTGACATTTTAAATCAACATAGTTAATGTAGCTACATGATCACAAAACAAAATGGATAAAGCTAAGGAAAAGGTCACTTCTCCTTAGGCTCATCCTTTCACCAAAGATACTCCTCCTTCTAATCCTAAGATCTCCAGCATGGGTGTTCCTAAAATAACATCTTCAGACATTATTCAAGGCTCAATGGTGAAATAACTTCACCAAACTCTTATGAAAATGTCTTAGTATGAGTTAATCCAAAACCCATCCCAACACTGTCAAGATTTGATTGGTGATTTTCATGTGATTGAGGTATAATCAGATGATCCCCAACCTCTTTTAGATTTGGTTATATCCCTTAATTCCATCTCCTTGATTTCTTCCAGTGATTAAAAAATTCCACTTCAACACCCTGAAGATCAAGATTCTACCCTTTTCATTACTATATATATTAATCAAACTCATATCAAGAGAGTTATGATTGATGGGGGAGATAGTATTAATATTATTTCCACCCATGCATATAAATAGATATCCCTTCCTAATAATTGCATGTCTCAAACTCATTCAATACTCCATTCCTTTAATGATACTATAGCTACTACGGTGGGCACTATTATCGTACATATTTTTGTAGGTCCCCACACAATTCTAAAGTTCTTCTATATTGTGTAAGGATATTTCCATTATAATATACTACTTGGATGACCTTAGATACATGTCATGGCATGTGTACCTTCAACTTTGCACTGTTGTGTCAAGTTTGAACAGGATGGACAAGTAGATGTTATACCTACTAACCCACCTCCATTTAAAACATGTAACATGACATATAGTCCCAATGATATTCTCATCCCATTGAAAATATATTTTTTTCTACATTATACTTTTGAAGCTTCCATAAGCTCCACTCCCTTGGTTAAACAGAGACCAACAACACAAATTCTTGACAAAGATCCCATGGAGGAGACCTTTCAATTTTTATCACTTTGAGAATATCATTTGTTGATGCTCAACATGTGATATGGTTGAAAAGAGTATGGAATGCTTCACATGCACCCAAATTATGATCCTCTTATTAGTATGGTTATCCCTTATGGCCCCCCTAACCTTTGAACCAATTTCACATATGGGGGAATTGATCAAGCTCCTACTATCAACAATCGATCTTCTTCAACACAAACATTTACTTGTGACTTCTCTTTCCTAAGTAACCCTATATTCATTCACACAAATCTTGATAGATGTGCTTAGAAAGGATCTGGTTTGGGTTGTTATGAATAAGGTTCCCATATGCCTATTAAATATCCTACTAGAAACACCATTCAAAATGCTAAAAAGAGGCATAGAGAGGGATATGATGAACCAAATAAACTCACTAAAACCTCCCATGAACCAATTGTCAAGGAACTAGTCTCTCCTTCTCCACCATCACCTACCAAATTAGAGGTATCTATACATCCTTTTTTTTCAATAAATGCCATCCATTTGGGGCCTCTCACCTATCATCAAGGTAAATAAACAAGGTCCTTTCCTCTCATTCATCCTAAAATAATTGATGAAGACTCTCCCACTATTAACACAGTCTAATGTCAAGATGATGATGTAATTCTCACATATATGGGTGTGGATGATTCCTATATCCAATGATTACTCCCATCTAAAACACAAGCTATTTTAAATGAGTCAATCATTGATAGCAACCAACATTAACCTACCCTCTCATGATAACCCTCACATCCTCAAGATCAACCAATCTTTAGATTCCTCTGAGCAAGCTAATTATGCCACATTTATTAGTGACCATAACAAAAGTCTTTTCTTGGTCTTATAATGACACGCCTAGCATTGACCCCTATATCATCACCCATAACATTGTCACCAATAGAGATTCTAAACCTAATAAGTAGAAGCTTCACAAAATGCATCCTTGTATTGCTCTCCTTGTCAAATAATAACTCTAATGATTATTTTCTATTAAGTTTATCCAACCCATTAACTAATCGCATTGGATTTCCAATATTGTTCTTGTCATGAAATTGATCAAGGGAATCCACATTTGAATTGACTATCATGACTTAAACCTTGCTTGTCTAAAAGATGACTTTTCATTGCCCAATATCAACCAACTTGTTAATTTGATAGCTTGTTATGAGATGCTATCACTTATGGATGGATTCTCTAGATATAATCAAATCCTAGTTACTCCTAAGGATCAACACAAGACAACCTTTATTACCCCATGGGTGACTTTCTATTATTAGGTCATGCCTTTTGGCATGAAGAATGTTGGTGCAACCTACCAACATGCCATGACCTACATTTTTCATGATCTCCTACACAAAATTATGGAAGATTATGTGGATGACCTACTTGGCAAGTCTAAAATTTTCTAGGATCACTTAATGATTATCAAAACCATATTTACTCTTCTCTTCCAATATAACATTTGACTAAACCCAAAGAAATGTGTCTTTGGTGTTCTTTTTAGTAAAATCTTAGGTTTTATCAATTTTTCTAAGGTTAGATCAATCCTATAAATGCCTCTACCTACTAATATCAAATAACTCCATAGCCTACAAGGCAAACATCAATTAAGTCACCACTTCATTTCCTAGTTGTAAGATCATTTCCAACCCTTTCACCATATCCTCAAAAAGGATGTCTCCTTCCATTGGAATACAAATTGACAAGAAGCTTTTAACACACTTAAACAATACCTCCTTTCCCCACTAGTTCTTATTCCACCTAAGAAAAATCAACCTTTCTACCTATACATATCTATAATAGACATTCTTTAGGTACTATTATTGCACATCAAGATGACCAACATCGAGAGTAAGTGGTTTATTACATAAGCTACACACTTATTGATTATGAGACTTGATATACCCATACTAAAAAAAATTTACCTTCTGTTGGTCTTTTTCACCTCCAACCTTCACCATTATCTCCTAAATCACACAACTTATGTGGTCATCAATATTGATCCCCTAAAATACATTCATTCCAAACCATATCACAACCAATGTGTAGCTCAATGTCTCATGATTCTTGCTAAATTTGACTTAGAGTTCATTCATCAAAAGTCTATTAAAGGGCAAACAATCATTGACCAGTTATCTCTTACCCCTTTCCCTGATAATCAACCTTCAAACCTTGACTTCCTTAATGAATCTATTAAAATTCTCTCCATTGATGACATCTCTTATCAAATGATGATGTTGTTTGACAAATCTAAATGCCAACATGGTGGGGGTGTAGGGGTCATTCTTATTCCTCTAGATGGTGAGCCTATGCCTTTATAATTTAAATTATATTTTGAATGCACTAACAATATGTCTGAATATGAGGCTTTGATATTAGGCCTTCAAACAATGCTCTTCTTGGGTATTAAATCCATAACTATTTTTGGTGATTCTGAGCTAGTGATTAACCAAGTTAATGGTTCCTACCTATGCAAAAATGAAGTTTTGTAATGATATAAACATTGTGTAGATATGATATTAGGATCATTTGAATTTTATATATTTTAAATTGTTCCTTGATCTACACACAAGTTTACTAACATGATGGCTTCACTTGCTTCACACATACCCTCTTCATCTTCCTCTTCAAGAATCTATGTCACTATGCATTGTTTAACATTACCCTCCTATATCCTAGCTAACATCCTCTTTGTTAGAAATGTAATAGTGAACCCACAAAACTTATGGTACAAATAACTCAAGGATTATATTTCCTTCTCTATTACCCCTTCTGATCTCTCTAATAATGGGAAATAGGCTTTCATAAAACATGTTACTCATTACACTATACTAGGGGAACTTCTCTACAAACAAGGTTTTAATGGTATTCTCCTTAGATTCCTCACTAGTACTAAGACTCCCTTCACTATTAAGGAATTCCATGATGGAATTTATGGTGGGAATTTCAATGGTCATGCAGTTGACAAGCATATCCTTTAACTTGGCTATTATTGTCCCACACTTTATCAAGATAGTGTTGATTACATTTGGTGTTGCATCAAGTGTCAACAACATGCTAACTCCTTCAAATTCCTAGTCATGCATTATAAGTCACTAAATAATTTTTGGCCCTTCTCCTGATGGGGATTATATCTAATCAAAAATATTAACCCTCATTCATCCCTCCATCATCATTCTATCATTACTACCATGGAATACTTCACTAAGTGGGTCAAAGACATCCCTCTCATCTCCACTAAAGTTGATAAAATTATTGACTTCATCAAGCATCACATCATATATTATTTTGGTGTCCCTCATAAGATTATAATAGATAATGATAAGTCTTTCAAAAAAAATGCTATTCAAAGTCTTTGTGATACATTTGGAATCAAATTAAGCTTCTCATCACCATACTATCCACAAGCTAATGGAAATGTATAATCTTATAACAAAACTTTGACAAAAATTATAATGAAGGTAGTCAACGATACAGGCAAGGATTAACACACATACATTCCTTTTACTTTATGGACTTACCACACTAGCATTCAAACCCCTATGGGTGCTACACCTTTTTCATTGGTATATGGGATGGAGGTTGTTTTTCCTCTTAAAGTCTAGATTAATTCTCTTTACATTTCTCTATAATACATACTAATGATAAATTTTTTCCAAGAACATTTGGCTCAACTTGAATTGATTGATGAGTGTCGTCTCATAGCCATCAACCACCTCAAAATCTATCAAGAGCTTATCAAACATGGTTATAACAAAAACCTCAAAGAGTGAGATTTCAATATAGGAGATCTCATCTTAAAATAAAATCAACACGTGATGAACATGGAGAAAATCAAATAGGGTAAGTTTGCTTCTAATTGGCTTAGACCTTATATCATAACTCACAAGTATGGCTTAGGGACTTATCACTTATCTTCTCTTGAAGGAAGACCAAAACTCGAGCCTTTAAATTCCTTACACCTATAACCATTTATTTGTTAAAAATCATCACTTTACCTCATGTTTAAATTAAGCTCACCCATTGAGCATCCCTATTACATTCATTTCCCTTCCTCTTTACCCTTACTCATATACACTTAGTTAACTTACACAGTGGTATCATTTTTCCCTCAAAGTGGAAAACTCCTAATCCTCTATAGTCTTGTCCATGACTAAAAGCAAAAAAGAAAAGGGATATTTGAAAAAATTATAAACATCTCAGGTCATACTTCTTAATGTAGGTTTCTCCATTGAAGGATAGCTACGTAACTTCCATTTGCTACTATCAATAGACTACTCCCTTGAAGTGCAACTATCTAAAATTAAAAACAAATGCTTAGACCACTCCCTTGAAGGATGTCTAAGAAAATATTTGTTGTCAAAGGTAAAGACAAATAAAAAGGGCTCTTCATAGCTTTATACAACCATGAGTAAAAGCATACCACATTAATCATTTTATACCATAAAAAAAATCTTTAAGTCATGGACTTGCCTTTAGTAGCTCTTAGGTTAGCTACAGTTGGGGCATATCATCCCTACTTTGCAATTTATGCCACCTAAAACATTTTTCCTCATTTTACCCTTTTTCCCCTCATATTAGTTTAAGGGACTCTGAAGCTCACTTAATATAAGGTAAACATGATGCTTCTATAACAAACAAAATGATTCAAAGATATAAGGCATGCAAGAGGCTCATTTTATTGAACCTATTTATGTTCCAATTACCGTCTTTGCCAATACACAAGCATTCTGTCTCTTTATTTTCCCATCCACATTACAAGTCATTCTCTCTATTTGAGATGAAGAAACAATCTTATAAACTAACCTAACAAATCCTAGTCAATTTATTTTATGCATACACCATCAAAAATATGGAAAAATTCTAAAATAACCTAACATAACCAATCTTTTATTTAAGCATACACCATCATGAAATATGGAAAAATGCTAAGATGAAACTAATCAACCAACTATGCATGTGCCATCACATATATGGGAAAGGCTAGTCTAACTTAGCTAACATGATCAATATTAACATCAAAATTAACATAGTATAACATAATCATAATAAACAAATCTCAAATGGACACATCACAATAAATGAACATCCCATATGTGTGTGTATGTGTGTGTGTGTGTGTGTGTGTGTGTGTGTGTGTGTGAGATCAAAATAAACATCATTTACATCATCATAATATCTTTCTCTCAAAATATATATCTCACATCTTTAGCTCACAAGCTGATATACATATAAAATATATACATAAAACTAGCAAACTCTGACACTCAGGGTCCTCAAGGCTCTCCACATGGTCATGAGGAGGCAGTGTCATCACCACTCTCCACCCATCTGTGTTTACATGAGCCAAAAGCTGTCACATATGACATCAACCTATCTTGCTCTATAAACTTTGAATATCTCTAAATCTATGAAAACTCTCTAATTTCCCTCTCATAGTAGGCAATCTAATCTAAGATAGTTAAATATCTTTCCATAGATATACTCTATGGGGCTCTTATAACACCTAGTGATGGCCCAACCTATATTGGTCCCTATGCTGGTGGAAGAGGAGGAGTAACCTGGCTTACTACTCTTAGACTATCTCTCTCTACTATCACTGCATCACCTGCCCTTATAAAATAATAACTTATCCTTGTAGTGTTTTAACCTAACCCTATAGAACCCTAATATAACCCTACAACATCACCACCTACCCTTGTAAGGATAAAACCTATGCATGGGCTATCTCTGAAGCCTACAGTAATGTATCTCAAGCTTGCACTATTGCATCTCGAGCCTATATTACTACATCCCTCTCTCTCACCAACCCTTATAAATCTGGTGGTGGCTTCTTGACCTCCACTGCTAGATGTAACCCTACCAACCAAATTATATAGGCCATTGTGTACCCTAGGTCTCCAACACCTAGCCCTATTGGCAACTCTTCAAAATCTAGCCCATTTATCTCTTGGGGCAATGATAGGGGTGCCTCTATTTCATCCCTCCTCTATCAAGGGAAGGTAGGCATAATATCCTATAGTAGACCAAAATTCCTACTGACCCATGTCATGGGTACCATCTCCAACTCACCATCCTATCTCCCCTTAACCCATAGTAAGCTCTGCAACCCAACAAGCTACTATGCCTATCCTCTAAAAATTGGGTATGTCATATATGGTCTCCACAAAATATATATAGGGATTAAGCCCTTGATCATGTGCCTATAGTAGGTAATGTCCAAAACCATGCCATTCACTCAATTTTATGACATGCCCTCTCTCAACCATATAAAACCAACCCTAAAGCTAGCCAGGATAGTGGTAGGTAAACCTAGTGGTCATGTTACCATGATGTGCTCATATGCCCAATGATGTAGTAGATGGTCAACACACAAACTATATCACTATCATATCCTCAAACCCCATAGCTCTCTATATAACTATGCCAAAAATAATAGACCCCAATAAAAAATGGTCCACTACTCAACCATCTATTCATGAACACCTATCAATGCAAATAGAAATCTCTTGTCATCTACATTTTGTAACGAATACACTATGATCTTGATCATCATTAGGATACTTAGATAATATTGCTCCTCATCAACCATATAGAGTCGCTCATATGTAAAATTCATAGAGTGGTAGGTCACCTCACTGACATGCTTTACATATAAAGTGACCATGTGTATATCATGCTCCTCTCTCAAGCATGTAGAAAGCTCCTCACATTAGAGTGGTAGCTATAAAATCCTATACACATCCTCCTAAGTCACTATCAACTCTTTGATTGATAGATGGAAGGTGTTGCTGGTGTGATCCCACCTCTCAATCAATTATTTCATTAGGGACACATACTAAGTGACTCAACAGTACCATTACACTCTTCCTAACCCTATGATTACCATATGCTCCCACTTATCTATAGTGACATCCTTCTTCATTCATGTCATCAGTTTCAGTAGATAATCTCAGCTCCATCCTCATTAGCATCCATACACGCACAAATAAATTCACATACCTTTTAATATACTCTATCACTACCTTTTTCCCTTCTCTTGGGGAGAACTACATTCATTTAAGGCCCTAAATTGGGTTATGTAGGTAGCACTCAATTGACACAGGGTCTTCTAAGGTTAGCTCATCCATATACCCACCCCACTAACTACCCTAGGCTTCACTACCTCTCTCTCTACCCTAGCCCTACATGTCTATTACAACTCTAGGCCTCATAGCCTATATTCCTAACTCTTGACATTATGACCTATCTTTTAATCCTTAGACCTCTCAACCTATCTCAACTTACCTTTTTACCCATTTCCCCCATCATTCCTTTTTAGATCTTTTTCCTAGGCTCTAGGAGAACTACATTGTCTAAAGGCCCTAAACTAGGCTATGTAGGTAGCACTCAATCAACACAGGGTCTTTTGAGGCTAGCTCAACCATTACACTAGTTGAGTACTTCCACTAGGGATCTAAACTCACCCTTTTTCCTATTTTGATACTTTTTTACATTCACTAACATCGGCATTAATACCAATGCTGACAATTTATAGGCCTATGTATTAGTTAACATTAATAAGCAGCTATCAACCTCATTGTTGTGTCGATTGACATTGGTGGACCTCACTGATGCTGGTGACTAGTTTAGCCCTAAGGTCAAACAACCCAAACACAAACTTACCCATTTCACCTAAAAAGCTACCTAAAAAACCCCCTAAATTATCCTATAACTACCTTACCCTATTTTCTACCCCTCCACTAATATTTTCTACACCCCCACCTCTTAATTAGCCTAAAAATTACAAATACCAAAATCAAACTTCAAACCAACTAGGAGAGGCTCTTACCTAGTCTCTCCATCTCCTCCTAGCTGGCACTAATGGCTCTTGTGGTGGCATACCTCCCATTGGGTCCCCTCCTTGAGATGCTATATCAAAACACTCTTCAATCTCTATTTCTTCTCTCTAATCACAAAGTTACAAATGAGTTTGGTCAGCTACCAAACCCCATTTTATTGAGTTTGGTTGGCCACAAGCATCAACATTATTGACCTAATATTCTGATGTACGTGCTTACATAGATCAACATCAACAACATTTCCCTAAGTTTGTCAATGTCATCACTTCATATTACCAATATCAGTAATATTATCAACATCATCACCATTCTTATAATGTTTTTTTTCCAACCAAGCAACCTAACTTTTCATATTTTACCCATACACTGGGGTAACTAGAGATCACATATATCTCCCCCAATCATGAAAAACACCATTGGAGATCACCTACATATTCACCCATGATGACTTTTATTGGATATCATGAATATCTCCTCACTCATTAACCCTTTTATACCAACCTTGCATTGCTTGTCTTGACCGCTTATGTTATTTTGCTATAGTTGGCTATTGTGCACACACATGTATATTAGGTATTTTGGATGGAAACTAATCTATTCCTATCACCTTTAACCCATTTTTGTTTCCCAAGGGTACTTCTTACCTTGAATACCTAAGACACATTAACTATTAGAGCTATAACTTTGATTATTTTGACCTATCAGCTATCACTTACAAGCTATGCTTTGGTTAATTCTATCTAAGTCCTCCTTAACCTTACCTATTCTTGAATTTTTCAACTATAAATCATTATATAATATGCCTATGGAGTGATACTCAATTCTCCACCATTCACCCAATAGCCTTTTTATCAAATTGGTACCTAATTCCAGTTTCACTTCCATCAATTCCCATTTTGAGGGGGGATACCTCATCCAATACTTGGAGAATCTAACTCCTATTTTTGTCTTGTAGTGTGTCAATATAAATTAAAAGACAAATATGGGCAAATGTAGACACCAAAATTACATCACACACATGTGCATAACTCCTTTTATTGAAACCCCCATTAAGCCCCTTTTAATTATAACAATTAATGTCCCTAACCCATATTTTTACCCCTCACACATTTAATTAATTTAAAATACTTAATTAATTTAATTAAAAACCTCCTTTGCCACCTTACCTAGACACCTCACACTATGAATAATTTCTACCTGATGAGTCACCTCAAGACCTGGTCCCCTCATCCTAACTACCCAAGACTTATTCCCACTTCCAAACTAAATTCCTAATCAACTACCTCCTTCCTAACCTCTTATTTTTACCATTTTATAATGGGTGTCACATTTGACACAAAATAAAATTGAAAATAGGCCCAAAATCATAAGGTTGCATATTATAGTCCCACCAACATCAATTAACCCATGATCAATGTTAGTGGGATCACCGACATCGGTAATATAAGCCAAACTCCAACCTAAGGTTTAGGTCAGTAAAACTTAAGAAAATTCATTCTTAATTGCATTCAAGCTCTAGGCATTCTATTTTTGACATCTTAGCTTACAATCATCTTTCATAAGTTAATCACAATCAGCTACTGAGCTCTTAAGGACCAATAACACCTGCTTATTCTCTCTATTCAAGCATTTAGGTTTGCACTCCCTAATAAGGACCATCAACCTGACACTTATCATTCAGTGACCACTATAGCTATGTACATCACTTATTTTTTAGGTCTTTTATACATTTTTTCTGCTATCACTTTATATCTATTGTGTCTTGCTTTATGCACTTCTGACTAAACCCCCATGAGGTAGTTACAAAGCTTCCTTACTTGTTTCCCCTTAACATGACATACCCAACCTTTGAATAGATATACCGAAGCCATAATCTCTCTCTCATAACTCTTTCAACTTTCTAGACCTGATCCAAACCATTTTCTAGACCCAAAAAATCCTTTTACAAGCTCCTTGATAATTATTATCGTTACCAACCTTAGTAGCCTAACCAACATTAGTCACCTCACTATCGACCTCTATAGAATAACTAATATCAATCACTCCCTTACCAACATTTATGATTTTGGATTCCCTAACCTCTTCAAAACCTACCTAGACAACTTCTAAAATATAAATAGGGTACATCACATGTACCCTCACTCTCTACTACATACAAGTTATTAATAATGGTAATCTTATCTCTCTTTCACTCTCTCTTTACCTCCATCATCTAATTACATCACTTATTTTGTAGGTCTTTTAAACATTTATTCTTTTATCACTTTATATCTATTATGTATTTCTTTATGCACTTTTGATCGATCCCCTGTAAGGGAGTTACAAAGCTTCCTCACTTGTTTCCCCTTAACTTGACACACTAAACCTCTGACCAGATCTACCCAAGCCATAATCTCTCTCTCATAACTCTTCAAACTTTCTAGACCTGATCCAAACCAAGACCTAGAAAATCCTTTTACAAGTTCCCTAATAATTATTTCCCCTATCGACCTCGGTAACTTAACTAACATCAGTTACCTCACTATCGATGTCAGTAGTATAACTAATATCAATCACTCCCTTATTGATATCAACAATTGTGGATTCCCTTGCCTCTTCAAAACTTGCCTAAACAACTTATACAATTAAAATAGAGTACATCACCTAAACCCGCTCACTCTCTACTACATATAGGTTGTTAATAACAATACTTTTATCTCTCTTTCACTCTCTCTTTAACTCCATCATCTAAGTACATCACTTATTTTGTAGGTATTTTAAACATTTATTCTATTATCACTTTATATCAGTTATGTATTGCTTTATGCACTTTAGACTAAACCCTCATGAGGGAGTTATAAAGCTTACTCACTTGTTTCCCATTAACATGACACACCAAACCTTTGACTAAATCTACCCAAGCCATAATCTTTCTCTCATAACTCTTCCAACTTTCTAGACCTGATCCAAGCCATTTCCTAGACCCAAAAAGCTTTCTATAAGCTCCCTAACAATTATTTCCCCTACCAACATTAGTAGCCTAACCAGCATTGGTCACCTCACTATTGACCTCGATAGTATAATTGATATTGATCACTCCCCTATCAATGTCAGTGACTATGGATTCCCAAGCCTCTTTAAAACCTACCTAGATAAATTTTAAAATATAAATAGAGTATATCACCTGCACCCTATCACTCTCTACTACATACAAGTTGTTAATAATGGTAATTTTATCTCTCTTTCACTCTCTCTTTACCTCTCTTTTAGTTATTTTTTTGTCTCTCAAAAGTGGACTATCATCTCTAAGGAAGTTTCACACTTCCTAGAACAAGCACATAGCTTGGTAGCCCACTCATTTAACTACTAAAAAACATCTTATGGTAGTGATTTACTACTTATAGGTAGTCCTCCCCAACCAAAGAGGAGTTCTCATAATGTCTAGATATGGAACGCAAACCAAATCTAGGTTCATTCTAATCACTTATCCCCATACTTCTTTCTATTTTCCTTTAGAATTAAAATAATCAAAAATTAGTGAAACATGTAGTTCAAAAAAATCAATAGGAAAACCTTTATCCCTTGATATTTTTTTCATTTTTGGCATTAAAATAGATTAATAGTCTACAACCAAGAATTAAGAACTTTCTAGTGTCTCTAGATGCTACATGAAGGAGGTTATTACAGCTACATATTTTTCAAGACTAGCATAAATCTTGGATAATACTTGTTAAAATGTATCCTACCAAGTGTGCCAAAAAGAATTATATCTCAAATTATCACCCTTGAGAGGGTGTATTCAATCCCTCTCACTTGAGCTATACAATGGGATTAGACTTAGATTATGGGTGACCTCTAGATTTTGGACTAGCTCCCAAGTACAACACCTATACTAACAACTACACTAATAATTTTCATGAAAAAGGGATAGAAGGAAGGATAAAAATGAAAATAAAACTTTTAGGTGATACACCAAACATGATGTCCTCTTCTTTCTAAGGTTTTCACTATGAAATAACAAGTTACAATCTGATTATACTACTCTAAGATAGTCCGTATCACACCAGTTCTTCAATTTGAAGGTTATGGAAATTACAAGGGTTAAATATGAAATTAAAGAGGTAATAATAGCATAAAATAATGAAATTTCAATTATCAAACTCAAAAAACCATGTGTCACACTTCATATGACTTGTGAAAGGAAGATAAACTCACATAGAGGTATGAAAGAGGACAAATTCAAGAAAGCTCACTCACCATCACAAAATATGTTGGTAACCTATTTCATTAAGTATGGAATCCATGCCAACATGATATACACCTTATTATGAGGTAATCACTTGGGTGATGATTTCTATTATTGATATCTTAACTCCAACTAGAGTAATCATCACACATTTTGCACCAACTGTCAGCCAGTTATCTGACACCCATATCTTCAGGGAATCCTCTATGGGTGGAAACATGTGGTGATCATAGTGTGAAGGGTGTAAGGTGATGTAACTAACATAATGATCAATAAATGATCTAGCACAACACCTAGCTTATACTCTCCACCCTGGCAAAGAAATATTTCTATGCTATAAAATCAAGCTCAAACTAGTGAAGCGATGATGCAAATTTGACGTATCAAAGATCTATAGAATTTATTTTAGATAGACATCATTAGCATGAGAAGTAGTATGGATACCATTAAGGCTCCAATTATATATTCCCAAGACCACTTGTGAGCCATTGGGTAGTTAAGTAGCATAAGATAGGTTTTACTCTATTCTTGTCACAATGAACAATATACTCTATTTTTTATGAAATTTTATCAATGAAGATTAATGGTTGTAGTAAACATGGTGCCTCTAAATTTAATGCATTTTACTCTACTATTTAAATGCACACTAAATGTACTTGTGATAATGTGGTAATCTCAATATTGTAATGTTAAGAATGTTGCTTTTGTAAGATTTTGGATTAAATCATTAATGGCATCTTTGTGCTAAGTGATGATGTCAACATACTCTATGAAATGGCCTAAGTATAAGGAGAGTCATACACCCAAGTTTTGATACCACTGTTAAGAAGTGCTAGCCAAAATAAGAATTCTTAATTTAAAGGATTACCTTATCCCCTTAAAATGTCTAAATGATGTGAAGCCTAATGCAATAAATATTTGTGCCCTTAAGACTATAAAACCAACCCAATATTGGCTTGAGACCCTATGACTATAACTAGTCACCCAAAATATACTTGTGCCTATGGACCATCAGTATTACCCTAGATAAGTCTTACAACAATGAATCTACCAAAATCCTATGTTGAAATGACCAATTCCTATAAGTGAAATCTTGTGCCATGGCATAACTAGCCCCATGTGGTCCCCAATTATTTCTCTATTATTCTTCAGATGAATGCATAATGATTACACCTTATTTTAATTGATGCAAGTGCAATCAAGTGATAAAAGTTGAGTTCTATGAAAATATAATATGTTTACAACTAGTTTTAATGAGTCCAAAAATGACGTGGCCAACTAAATGGGTACCTAAATTTATTAATTAACTCCATTTCTCTACAACATTTTGGTTCCATTGTTGGGACCTGTGCTGAATTTTTCTGCTACAATGGTGCAACAAAATAATGCTCTGACTCTCCCTTGAGAATATCAAGCATTGGTTACAAAAGGTGGAAGATATATTTATACTAAAACATCCAACCTATAGAGGATACAATCCAAGAAAGTGGGTTTAGATCAACCTATATGATGCTCTATATGAGGTCTTTTTCTATTAATTACTTGAGCATATGTACCGATGGTTGGCTACCTATGCGACTCAAAAAATATGAAGCTATGGATAACACCTTTAATGGAAAAGAGAGTGATTAGAGAGAATTGAAAGTCTAGATGCCACTTAGATAAGAACAATAGACAAATGGTGGCAAGGAGAGCTAAATAGTTACATGCCTGAGTACACTATTCTACATACTCCTACCCTAAGGAAGTAGAGTATCAATTTTTACATGAACCTAGAGGCACGTTTGTGAAAGAGCTCGATGTAGAAATCAAGAAAATATGGTGGATTATAGATTTGAAACTTTGATAATGGAAGGTGTTGATACCTATAAATGAACCATAAGCACTCTTAGTGTTTAAATAACACTTCTCATTTTACAATTTATAGAATTTAGAGCATGAGTTGTAGGTTTCTAACAATCTAGTTGCCTATGGTGAAATAACAACATATCAAGATAAACTGTTCCAAAATATTTATATGATTTGGTGGTTGGGAGCCAGCCACCTTTGTCCATTATTTGTGAATTTTAGAGAGTCTATGTTAATACTTAGTTAATTACATCTTATATTTAAGCTGCAAACTAATCTAAGTGTATATTTATAATGAATCTAAAGCTAAAGTGATCTAGTGTAAAAAAGGAATAAAGAGAAGGGTAAAGTAGAAAATAAATGAGTGATTTCCAATTTTGGTCTCAAACATTATGATAAATAATCAATTTCAACTAAGTATGCATCCAACCAATATATAATGCAATATAACCTAATCTCAAATTCTATTATATACCAAGAAAACTTCAAAAGATGATGTAAAGAGTCACAAGTAAGAACACGGTCTACTTTAAGGATTTAAAACTATAATCAAATAGCATTAGCACATCAAAATATAGAGAAAAATGAAGTGAAGCAAAACCTAAGATCCTCTAACTAATCAAACATATTCATAAATTATAAACGCTATGATTATAATGTGCAACTCAAAATTTAGGTACACCATTTAAATTCAAGACATCTACCATTAATTAAGAGAAAATCTATATTATTAATTAAGATATCCAATATAGATAATCATTGAAGAATTTCTTGATTATATTAACTGATTTAAGTGTACAAAATTCACTCAAAATCTTCTCTTTTACAAATGGTAATACATGTCTTTATAGAAAGACTAGGTAGTATAATGGTTAGTTACAAAATAAAGGTGTACATAGATAAGGACAAATGTCCTTACAAGTTCTAAAATACACATGATTTTCATAATCATATTGACCTAGAGGCAAATATTCTAATAAACTAGCATATGCCTTTACAATAGAATATTCTATTTCAAAAGTTACAAAATTTTAAAAAATAGAATATTGTCTAACTTGTTGGTGGGGCCATTGATTGTCGTTGCTAAAGGATACTCATGGTTTTAGCATGTTTCTCATCAACTAGATATAGATCCACAATAGGCATCAGGATACACTCCTCTTGATCTTCCAAGTCATCAAATTCTCTATCATTCCTAATAATGGTTGCTTTAATGTTCCTAGCTTCATTTATCCTTTCTCTAGCATTGAATATCATGTCAAGATCTTACTATTATTATCCCCAAATTTTCCTTGGCTCTTTCCTTTGATTTATTGAGTTACCAAAGTAGCCCTATGTTTAAATTATTCATCACTTATGATTTGAAGGACAGTGGGTTGTAAAGGATCTATGAGCATGGTCCCAATAAGTTTCTTAATTATTGAAATTATTTTCTTATCATCTTTCAAGAGTCTTTCCACATCATTGTCCCAAGCACTCAAACTTTGAACCTTGTCACCCATAATTACCATAATTGTGTTCAAGTGTCCTATACTGATGGTTTTAAAGCCTGGATTTGTTTCCTTGCTTAAATTTTGAGAAGTTAGGCTATTTTGTCCTCTAAGACTTGCCATTGGGTGACTGGGATCTTGGCTAATTCATTATGTGCCTCTAATGCATTCTACCTTAGTTTCATTGTTTTGAGTGCCTCAAACATGTCATAAAATGACTCATCAATCATTTTGGTCATTACCTCAAGCACTAATAGAATTGATTGTGTCTACAAATTTTCATTTTCTCTATCCAAATTTGAGATCCTCTACTTCATCCCCTAGATTCTAGCTTTGGCTTGTGTTGATTGGGCCTCAACCAAGATTTCCACATTCTCTTCATGAATAAAAGCTTCACCAAGATACTGGCCTCCCATAAGGGTTAATCCTAAAAAGTGCTCTACCTTTTGAAAGGTGAATTACTCTATTCCCACCATGGCTATTTTGGTGGTAATCCTCTCCAATCCAATGGAATCTAGATTAAATTGCATGATGGTAGATGAACTTATGAATTTTAGAGGTTCCAAGACCTTTACACCTATGTTACTTGATTCTCCAAGAGCATCCATATTTTTACCTTCTCATCCTTGGGTGACCATAATTATCCCTTATTCTTTCTCCTTCACCATAGCCAATATCTATAGATTTATGTCATCTTGTATCTCAACATTAGAAACTCTTGTCATGGCCCATGAATGAGAAAGAGAAGGAATATTTTGTAACTTTCCATAAATGAACTAGTCAAGAAGGATTGGCCCATGAATTAGGAATTCATCACTAAAGAGATTGATTTTATTGGTGTGGTGATTGAAAGTCAATTTTTGTCTCTTCCTTGGTCTAATGGGGACCAATGTTAGCTCTGCCTTCCTCTTTTCTTAGGATGTCATAAGACCATCTCTTTTCATTTATCTTCCTTATTTTTTACCTCCTTATTTGAGTCATATGCCTCTACAAGTTCTTTGAGGGCACCCTCAAGTGTTTTTTCTATCTCTAAGGCTATCATATACAAATATTCTATTATAAAAGGTGGCCTTTAGGGAAGTGTTGATGGTGGGGGGCCCTCCCCAAGTATCTCTTACAATCTCACTTCTCCCAATTTCTCCTTACCCTTGCCTTGTTCATCTTTATTTTGCACAATTTTCCCTTGAGGTTGTGGTCATGGGTATTCTACATTAAGTGATATTAAAAAGGATGCATTTTCTATGATTCCTCTAATATATTTTCATCCTTGATTAACTTTTGTTTAAGCTTGATGTTATGTCCTTGAATCCTGGCTAACACCTCTTCAAAATTATTAACCTTAATGTATATGGTGTCATGAACACCAAGATGATGTACATATTTAGGCTTTGGGAGATTCTTATCCTTCAATTGGATGGTAACTATACCTTTAAGATCCCACATCTTAAGTTCATCAAGTTGAAAACCAAATGAATCCTAGTGTCTAGCCATGGTCTCAACATATTTATAGTCCTAAAGTATGGTCCTTACAATCATCAGAGGGAAGGGGTGGAGAAGTCCTTTCTTCTTTTATTTACAAGTGCCATCAATGCCATGTAGGAAATGAGAAGTAATTTCATGCTCAACTAGCTTGCTAGGAATATATACTAGTAATTAGTAAGGTTGGGATAAGATGCCCTAAATCTTGATGACTCTATAATCAGGATAATACCATATGTCCCCCATCATTTCAAGATACTTTTTGATGAGGGTGTGGATTCTAGACATGAGAACCCCTATAATGACATCCACTATGGCTGGATAAATGTAGTTATAAATAAACTACATGTGTTTTCTATACTTAAAGATATGTAATTTGGAATAATGGTGTGAAATAGTGGTTTTGCCTTTTGGGGACCAATTTATAATCCTTGGGAAGTTAATTGAGGCAAGTAGGGCATCTAGAAGGTATGACATCATGTAAAACTTCTTGGAGGTCTTCCTTTTTATGGCAATGAATTTCTTGGTGAGGAAGACACTGATTAAATCTCCAATTATAGGGTGAGCTTTATTTCAACCAAGAAATGCACAAAGGTGACCCATGTTTTATTCACATAGGTGGTTGAAGAGGCACTAAAGGCTTAATTCAAAAGGGTCATAATCACCCCAATACCCTCCCTAAATTAGAATATGAGGACCTTGCCTTCAAATTCATTGAAGATATGGGGTCTTTTGTGCATCTAGGGCCTAAGGAGAGAGTTTAGATCATGGTTATTGGTCCATTCCTTGATTTTAGATAGTTCTATGTGAGGAAGGGGAATCTTATAATAATTTTCAAAACCCATAGGAGAAATAAATGTTATTCTCTTAAAATTTCCCTCTTGAATGATCCATTCATTATAAATTCTACAATCAACAATTATGGGTGTAAGGATGTCTATATAGTATAGTATCTTAGGTTTTGTTGTGGTGTGGTGAATGCTAGCCATTTGGATTGTAACTAGGTCATAGTGCCACCTTGTTTGTGGTTAAGATTATTTATTCCTCCTTGGAAATGGGTGGTACTCCTCTACCATGAAGAAGAGATCCAACCAATTCCTAATGCTTGGGATATTTAGGGATGCAAGGTCTAATTTATTTTCTTTGAAGATCCAACCTTCATTGTCTATCGATATTAGAGTTTAGTTTCTTCCTTTAATTTTTGTCTATGAGCTGCCATTGTCTTTGTTCTTGTAAATTATTTAGATTGGTAGTAAATGGTCTCTTTGTAATCTCTTTTTCACTCAAAAACATAATCAAGCTCTCTTTCGATTGAATTATAACCAATTGAGTCCATTTGGGTCATTTTTATGCAATGTTAAGGGTTTTGGAGCTTTAATGGTAGAATATATCTAGGATTTGGCTTATACGTGCCTTGGATTTGATTTAAACCTTTGCCTTTATAACTTTGTATTTTTGAGCCCACATGATCTTGTATTTTATCCTTTTCTATTTTATGGCACCTATGTGGCATTGGTCTAGGCCTTTCATGGCATTTTTCATAAATTCCTTTTGAGCACTAGCTATTGGCATTTAAAAATGTCTCTTTTATTTCACTCCATTAGATTAAAATTCAAGATTAGCACAAGATATTGATTTTAATCTAGGTCTTTTCCTATGATTAGTTCCTTTTATTCTAATAATTTTAGTTGAGACACTTGGCATCTTTTTATGCTATCTCAAGAATTTGAATCATATGTCAGGGATTTAACAAATGGGAATTGGCCACATGGCAAGATTGCAAGCCTTTGAAAACTCATGAGCACCTTCACGCCATTGGATCATCTTCCATCAGTGAAGCACAAACCATAATATCATAACATCATCTCCACCTAGAATGAGCCATCACCATGCATCAAAATCATAGGCTCTCAGGGCCTCATTGAAAATTCCATGGGAGTATTCATGTCATTGGATCAAAATCTAGTGACAAAGCATGAACTATTGATTTGTAGAGATGCCTAAACATTAAGTTAGAACATTATTAATATTACAACTTAATCTTAAGTCCCTTAGGCTAAGGTTTGTTTTGTTTATTAAGAATGAAACAAACCTTAGGCTAAGGGGTTTATTCTTAAGTTTTTTTATTTATACCCAAAGGGGCTATGGCCTAAATATTCTATGCCAATGTTTACACTATCTTTAATAAACACAATATATGAATTGGTTTAAAATATTTATGCCAAGGCTTATAAAATATGCTAAAAAGGATCAACATGACATAATGGCCCAGTAATTTATAGGATTTTATTGTATTGATAAAACATATTAAAACCTTTAGCTAGAAGCATTTGGTCTAAGTTTTATTCTATAAGAACTCTCCTTTTAAAATAAGACTTAGTATAAGTCTATATTTTAATTTGATGATATTTAAATAGAATTCCATGTGGATCTTAAATTATAGATTTGTACTAAGTTTGTTCTACATATATTTAGATTATAAGACCATTCACACATTTTACAAATTGAGGATTTATAGTGTTTGAGCATTTCTTGAAAACTTCCCTTAGCCTATAAAGCCATTTCTAAGCCTTCTAGCAAGATTTTGGAGTGTATTTTGATCTTGAGCATAATAATTTATTATCTTAAATGTTATGGTTGTGTAGGCATCAAATACATCCTCAAGGATGTCGAATGATGGTCATGTGAACGTCAATTTTAAGCTAGTGAAGCTTTTCATTTTATGGGTTTAAAGCTGATGGTTGCATGGATGCCAGCTACATTCTCATGAACATCAAATAATGGTCATGTAAACATAAATTTTAAGCTCATAAAATTATTATGACATAATGTGAGGATGCCACTTGGCACATATGTGGGGCTTATTAGGGTCTTAGATTTAATTCACTATGTTAGATCAAAATCTATGACAAAACATTATCCATCAATCATGATCCAAG
This sequence comes from Torreya grandis, assembly GCA_037957365.1. Taxonomy (NCBI): domain Eukaryota; kingdom Viridiplantae; phylum Streptophyta; class Pinopsida; order Cupressales; family Taxaceae; genus Torreya; species Torreya grandis. The sequence goes on from JARHVA010001324.1 coordinate 2,818,891, forward strand.
AGCTTGCTCATGATGGTTGTTTTTACCAAGTAAGCCCCTTTAATTTTAATACTCATATGTAAGGGTACCACATGTTTATCATTACAAACTTCCATAATCCTTTGACCTTTCAACTATGCTTCACTCTATCTAATCTGATATTTATGAGTAAGAAAGAATTATTGATCATGATTTGAGGGATTGAAGATGATTGGTCTAGGGAGTTATGTGCAGGATCTTATTGGATTTCCTCACACCATCTGATCGAAAGGTTGAAAGGAAGCATGCACCATTAGATCATCAAATATGCTTGATGTTTTATTCAAAGCTTGAGATAATTCCTTACTCTATTAGATTAAATTCCATGATAAAGCATGGATCATTGGATCCTACAAGATGCAAGGAAGTGAAGTTAGGATCGTAGAGATATAAAAGACTTAGGCTTAAAGTGTTAATACTAAGGTCTTGCTTGTATTAATAAATATGTTGGGGCCTTAGGATTAAAACCTTGGGCTAAGTTATAAATCAAAGGAATAAACTAACATAAAATTGAACTTGGGGATTTAGGATTTAGGCAAAGGTTTTAAGACTAAGGTCTTGATTATATCAATAAATACATCGGGGCCTTAGGGTTAAAATCTTAGGCTAAGTTAGGAAATACTAAAAGGACCTTGTATAACTAATAATTAGTTAGGAATACAAAGGAACCTTGAAGGGGAAGATAATAAAAGGGGACCAAGTATTTTAAGTGAAGTTTTAGTTGTGTTTAAAAACATGAGTAAGCTTAAAACATGAATTTTATCCTTAGGTCTAAAAAATGGATTTTAAAAAAGGTTCTTGTTGATTCGGTTCCCACCAACATTCAAATTTAAATTGAGGACTTTGGCCAAGGTTTTGAAACATGAAATTGTTAGGGATAACACCATAGAACCTATAACTAAAATCCATAAAGAACATTTATTAGTGACGTTGGTCCAAATTAAATAAAAAAAACAAAGTAATCATACTTTTAACAAAATAGATGATCTCTAAATTCAACAAATGACCTTAACATGCTAAATTTCATGTTCAAACTTTAGGGTTTCTCAAGGGTCCCAATTTTCAAAAAATGGGGGTATGTTGACCTTAATAAGTGGAAACTCAGGAGGGAAACATAGAAATATGTTAGAACTTAGAGACTCTAGTTTAGAAAAATAATTAGGTCATCCACTCCATTTGATCAATATCATCATCCAAGTCAGATTATGGTTGAAACAAACCTTACATTTTTAGATTTAGGACCAAATATCAAGACATATCCATACTATGTGTGTACTTTAATTCCAATTAATATTTACCATGGGGTTTAAGAAACATCATCCAAGTCTTATGTCCTTAGCTATTAACACTAAGTTATAGCATGTTAATATGTTTATTAGGAACCATTTTTTTAGCTTAAGGGAAGCTTGGGCATTGCTTTGCTATTAGCTAGGCATCTATAGCCCTGATAGAGATACATTTAATTCCACTCAAAGTCTTTCTCCATTGCTAGTCATATGTCCATAGCCCCAGTGGAGATTACTAGAATCACCTATGCTTATAAAGATTTTTATTTTGCATTGTGATCCCTTTTTTGTATTTTCTTGAGACTTTTATGCTTTTATCAATGTTAAGAACCAGAATAGCTAGGTTTCATGATTTGGTCAAGTGTTTGATCTTTGTAAAATCACCTATGGATGCAACCATTATCCCAAGAAAGGATGTTGATTAAGTGTTAGTATGACTATACCATGATAGTTTGAATTTTCACCCTACAAGTGTAAGTCTTCTTAAAACCAATTTGAGTGTAGGATAATGCTTAAGTTCTCATGAAATAGTTAAATTCATCTATTAGTCTTTACTAGTTTTTAAAAATTACAATATTTTGATTTATTTCATGATCATGGTCATTATATGCATGGGGTTTACACCTACATTTCTAAAAATTTTGGGGGTTTAGGCAAACTTCAAAACCTAAGCTCAGGATTGTCCAGAAGGACTTATTAGAATCAAGGAAGAAAGAAACAAGGAATAAACACACAACAAAAAATAAAAAGGCAAGAAGGTAAAGGAAAATTAAAAAAATGTATACATGCTTATGCAAAAACAAGGGACAATAAGGAAATAACTTAAAGGAAATTATCTAGCCTACCTATTCTAAATCTAACCATCTTATAGTTTTACTTCATGAATACCTCAAGAGGAGTAGTGAAGAAGTAGTACTTAAGGTATTATCCATTGGTGGGCAACGTAAAATCTTCTCCTTGTATATCTTTGAGCTTGAAATTTTTGGTCCCCAATGTTTCTACAATCTAATATGGGCAAATACACAAGGGTGTGAATTTACCATGTTTGCCCTTAGGCTCAAATGCTTTGTCCTAAAGGAGAACTAGGTCTCCCTATCTGAACACCTTAATCTTAGAATTTTTGACAAACCATCTCTTGACTATGGTTTAATGCTTGTTAATATTAGTAAATGCTTTCTCCCTTGCATCTTCCATCTAAATTATGTCTAGATATCTTAAATTGGCAATTTTTCTACTTTCTTCCATATATTCTTGCATAAACATATATGTAGGAAACTTGAGAGTGATAGGAAATATAGGTCCCTATCTATATACCAATAGAAATGGTAAGGCTCTTAAGGATTTTTTTATTCTTATCCTATCATCCCAAAGTGTAAATTTAAGGAGCTTATGTCAAGTCCTAGGTTTTCCCATAACAGACTTCTAGATTTCCTTAATTAGATTCTTATTTGTAGATTCAAAGACTCTATTCCCTTGAGGATAAGGGTTGGATGAAAACTTGAGAGTAATTCCATTATCATAAGCCCATTTAGTCATTTATATAGATATGAATACATACCCATTGTCACACAATAGAGAGACTAGAGTTCAAAACCTAGTACATATGTTTCCCTCCAAGAAGTTAATCACTTCTTCAGTCTTACATTACTTAGTGGTTACAGCTTTAGTCTACCTTGTACAATAGTCTATGTCTATTAAGACATATTTGTGACCTTCAAATGAATTAGGTTTGATCACCCTAGTAAATTCTAACCCCCATTGAGTAAAGTGTTTATCAAACATGATTAGTTGTAGAGGCATTACTACCTTTGTCTCATTGGTGCTAAAAATATAATAGGAGTGGCATTCCTTCACATGATTATGAGCATCCTTAAAAATAACTAGCCAATAATAGCTATCTCTAAGAATTTTATTGGTTGTGGTCCTCTTAGATAGATGTCCACTACCCAGATTTTCATGAAAGGTGCTCATGATTTGGGTGGCTTCTTCTTGTGAGACACATCTCAAATAAACCCCTTCAAAATTTATCCTATACAAGACCCCATACTTAATCAAGTAGTGGGTTGCCTTCAACCTTAGGGCCCTATTTTTAACTGTAGATAATCCTATAGGACAAATACCATTAATCATCAAATGTATGATTGAATCATACCACTCAATAGTTTGAAAGTTTTGTTGATCCACTTACATAATACTTAGCCTAGGGTTAGTATTAGCAATCATCTAGATCAAAAATTTACATCTCACCAATTTTTTTGTTTTCATTTCCAAGCATTACTCCTAAAAAAATAACATCCATTTACCTCTACATTTTCCTAATTCATTCTAACTTAACATAAGTTTGGTGTTAGGGTTAGGTAAGATAGCATGCACCTTATTTATAAAGATGTAATGCCTAAATTTCTTAACTACCTTAACTAATGACTATGCCTATTTATCAATCAATGAATAAATTAACTCATCATTCTCAAAATTAGTGCTCATAAAAGTAATTGGGTGGTCACATCCTTCAATTTTCTAAGTTAAAACTACAACCATAGTGTGGTCAAATGCAAAGGAATAAAGTTAGAAGTCCCTTGAGATGTTAGGACTTATGAGGAATAGAGCAAAGATAATGGAATTCTTGATATTATTGAATGACTTTCTAGGCTCTTCAGTCCACATGACCTTGGAATCCTTATTTAACATGTCATCTAGTGGCTTGACAATCTCTACAAAGCCAAAAATAAACTTTTTTACAAAAAACAAAATTATAAAGAATGAATTAGCTCTTTTTTACTATTTGGAGGTTTTATTTTAGATATGGCCTCCACTCTTTTAGGATCTATAGAGATCCCATCTTTGGTTATAACATGACCCAATAATTTACCTTAAGTCACACAAAAGATACTCTTCTTAGGGTTTAAGGAAATTCCATACCTTCTGCATCTCTCAAAGACTTGTTGTAGATGCATGAAGTGATATTCCCTATTTTTAGAAAAAATTATTAGATCATCCATATAGATAATGATGCACTCACTTATAAATACCTAGAAGGCATGGTCCATAGCTCTTTGAAAAGTATCTCTTACATTGATTAGCCCAAAGGATATTCTTTTGTAAGCAAAGGTTCCCCACTTGGTGGTGAAAATTTCCTTCATCATGTCCTCTCTATCAACCAACACCTGGTTGTAACCTAAGAAGCCATCAAGAAAAGACATCATAGATGAACCTAAAATAGCTGGAATTACTTAGTCTAGGGAAGGAAAGGGATAGTTGTCCATTTTTTATGCTTTGTTTAAGTTTTTAAATTCAATATAAATTATAATCTCACCATTATTCTTCCTAACTGACACCAAGTTAGCCACCGAGGTAGAATTCTTGATGGGGAAGACTATCCTAGCATCTAGTAATCTTTTAACCTCCTTCAAGTTCATGGGTTCTAGGATAGGGTTTAAAGGCCTTTGCTTCTTCTTGAATGGTTTAAAACTCTCCTTAAGGGGTATAGTATGGGTAATTACCCTTGGATCAAAGATATTTAAATCATCATAGTACCATGCTATGACATCCTTGTATTGGGTAAGAAGCTCCTTAGCTTTATGGATCTTAATGTTTATATAGGATTTTACAATATTTACTTGTTGGGGTTAATCTTGGAGGATAAGATCAATAGAATTATAGTCTTTCCCACTTACCTTGGGAACCTTAGAAACTTTTGCTAGTTTATCCTAATCAAATAGTTTCTCTAGAGAAATCATCCCCTTAGGGTACTTGTTGTCATTCATCTGAATGACTTTACCATCAAATTTTTCCTCCTTAGATGTACTTTCACTAATATCATCAATAATATGAGCATCAAATAATCTAGAATTTTTCATGGAGTCTAATATCTATTGATCATCATTGAAAACCTAGTAATGGTTAACATTATTAGGCACTAAAGGATAAGAGATCAGGTTAATTCTGAAATTAGGGGAATCTTGGTTGGGCATGAGGTTGGCTAAAATAGATTTTAACTCATCAGTAGCTTGGTATTTTCCACTTGGGATGGAAATGATTCCAAAGGCACCAAAGGATTAAATCAAATCCAAAAATCTAAACTTATACCTTTTCAAGTATGAGAGCTTATATTGGTATTTACTTCTTACTTGGTTCACCACTAGTTTTGAATCCCCATAAACTAGTAGTTATTTGACCTTATGCTTTATAAAAAAATTAAAAGCCTAAGATAATGACTTCATTTTCATCAAGGTTATTTTTACAAGGGAATTAGAGCCTATAATAATAATGGTACTTTATATTAGTTGGGTTAGTTAGGACAATACCAACACCTGATCTAATATTACACCTAACACCATCAAAATGCAATTTTCATAGTCCAAGAAAAACATGAGCATAATCATCCTTAGGATCACATATATTATCAATATCTAGGGTGATAACCCCTAAGTTTGATTATATTATGTTGACCCTCTTATTCACAACATTGTAATTAGTTATCATATGTTTCATTCTTGGTTCTCTCTCAACCTTAATCTGATTAGGAACTCCCCTCCAAGATAGTCAAAGATGTGAGCAATATGTAGACATGTAACCATTCAAATCCTTGGTCTATTCCCTACTGAATAAGATTACATAAACATTTTGTATATCAAAAACTTGAATATAAATGAATTTTTGCACCCTAGGCTCAGAACCTAGTTGCATGTGAACATTTAAAATCTCCCCAATTACCCTAACTCTAGATTTATCTAATTGGGTAACAATCTTATCAGACTTAATGAGAGTTAGGTTAGGTTTTTTGTCTATACTTGTAGGCATGATATTGGTAGATTCTCCTAAATCTAATAATCATTTATGTAAGTTTTTACCAAACATCTTGATAGTGAGCAAGAAAGGAGGAGATTTAGCCTTGGCTTTGTGTACAATCACATTGGCATGATCAGTCTATGGTGGATTATTGGACTTCTTTGATAGAGATTCTAGTAGGATATTCATTTATGTTTTAATCTATGCGATTTAATGAAAAGTGATATTAGCCTTTATCTTTTTCATGTCCTTAACTATGTTATAATGAATCTTAGAAAAACTAGGAATCTTAATGCTGGGTTTAGAAGTATTCACTTTAGGGGGCTCTAGATATTGCTTGAATAAGTGCCTGGAGGAGTTATAAAGTTATTTGGAGGCATTGAGGTAGTCAAGTGTTGCATCTCTTCTCTATTCCTCAAGGGATAGGTCTTCTTCAAGAACTGTTGAAAGGCTTGGATCTCCTCTAGGATCTCATTAGGTTCATTTTCCTATTGAAATGGGAAATTAAAGGTGTCCACTATGAAGGATTGATCATATGACTTAGATCCAGAGGTACCTAAACCATTATCCTTATATGGACTACTTCAAATGTATCCATCTCTCTTGAAAGGCATTATTGGCTTTGAAAAATTCTATACAATCAATTTCCCCATACTTGGTTGTGAAATATACCCTATAATAATTAGGTAATGTAATATCAGTGAGGTTAAATTCCATAGTCTTCATTTTAGAAGATGGCTCATTATTTCTATTATTATGAAAACTATCATTCTAAAATCTATTATTTTTCCTATTATACCTTTGAAATGAGAAGTTCTTACCTAAACTTTCAATAGTATTTCCAACTTGTTTTTATAATTAAAGAAAATTAGTGCTCAACTTTTGGACCATTTTAAAGATAGATCCATTCTCTTTTTTAGGAGTTTTAGAATTATGTACCTAGTTATTATTAGCATATGGTACCAGACCCCTTTGATCATTTGGATTGAATCTAATAGTAGGATGATTTAAGAATCCCAAATTTTGATTGGGAGTGGCATGACTCAATGGCTACCAAGTTAGGTTTGGGAGTTGATTTAAGGTTGGGATATTTTGGTTATTATTTGGGAATAAGTTCATCACATGAATTTATGGGTTATTTTTTGTTATAAATATACCATTTTCCTTTGGGGTTGTATCTGATCATTGATGCTTACTACTTCAGCATAGACTCTAGCTAATGAAATTATGGCTAGCATGGATCTCTTTATAAATATAGAGGTCATGGGATCTACTACATCTTTGTAAATCTCTAGAGCTAAAATATCATCAAGCTTATAAGGGTCTATGATCCTACTAAACATTTTTTGAAATCTAGCATTGAAGGAACCTAATAGGGTCACTTGCATCTCTTTTAATGGTGGTGAACTGATGGTAGATAACACAAGGACTGACAATCTTACCAAATTGATCTATAAATGCATTTTTGAAATCATCCTATCTAGTGATGTAATTATTAGCTAGGTTTAAAAACCATTCATAAGCATCATCCTTAAAGTTGAAGGAGAATAACCTATAAGCTACATCCTCATGCACAACATTTAGCAATCTTAAGGTAGATTTTAAATACTTTATATGTTCTTTAATTTTTATTATACCTATTGGACTAAATGTAGGAAAGTACTTTTTAGGGTTGTGTATGAGGTCATAAACCACACCTGATACATTGATTAAGGATTCTCCCAACCAATCCATATTTGGATGAAGATTGAAGGCATAGGTACCTTAAAGACATGAAGTTGGCAAAGATTTGGATCTCCTATGTTTACCTTTGTCATTTCTTGATTTTTTGTGGACCTTGAGCTTGATAAAAATATCCCTAGTCTCTAGGTGTGATCTTTTTCTAATATTAGGAAATTCCATCTTGAAATTCAAATATCTACCTAAAATATGATTTATCAAGTTAATTTTTATAAAGAATAAGAGTTAAACCTGCACATTGAGCTTATTTTGCAAAGGTGGTATGAAAAACTATATAAGACATTGATATTTGATTGAATTAGCTCAAAGATGTATCTAATTACATAAATATGATCTATCTTTATAATTATAAGCCTAAAGGAACTCATATCTATGAAATATATTCCCACCTTTGATCAAAACAAGCCATCCTAACCTCATGTACTATGTATTTTTAAAACTAAAGCTAAATTTATTAGAAACAAGTATCAATGCCCAAATAACTTCAAAGGAAGCACTATAAACAATAAATATCAATGATATTTATACTTCTAAGCAAATAATTCACTCAAAAACACAAAGATACACTGATATTTAGATGAAATAGACTAAGATCAACAAAGATTCAAAGAATTCATGGCCCTCCTTCTAGCACCAGTGGAAGCTTATTCCTATTGATACCTCTAAATGAACCACAGGTACTCTTAGTGTGTAAATAAAACTTCTCATTTTAGAATTTATAAAATTTAGAGCATGAGTTGTAGGTTTTTGACAATCTAGTTGCCTATGGTGAAATAACAACAAATCAAGATAAACTATTCCACAATATTTGTATGATTTGTTGGTTGAGAGCCACCTTGGTCCATTCTTCATGAATTAAAGATATTATATGTTAATACTTAGTGAATTACATCCTAGATATAAGCTACAAACTAATATAAGTGGATATTTATAATGAAGTTAAAGCTAAAGTGATTTGGCGTTAAAAAGGAACAAAGAGAGAGGTGAGGTGGAAAAGAAATGAGTAATTTCCAATTTTGGTCTCAAAAATTATGACATATCATTAATTACAACTAATTATGCATTCAACAAATATATAATGAAACATATCCTAATCTTAAATTCCACTTTATATTAAGAAAATTTCAAAAGATGACGTAAAGTCACAAGTAAGAACATAGTCTACTTTAAGGATTTAACACTATAATCAAATAGAATAAGCACATCTGAATATAGATCAAAATTAAGTGAATAAAAACCTAAGATCCTCCAATTAATCTAACATATACACAAATTAGAAACCCTGTGATTAGAAAATTCAACTTAGAATTCAAAGACACCATTCGAATTCAAGACATCTACTAGCAATTGAGAGAAAAGTTATATTAGCAATTGACATATCCAATATGGACAATCCTTGAAAAATTACTTGATTATATTAATTTATTTAAGTGTAAAAAATTCAATCAAAATCCTCTCTCTTTTACAAATGGTAATACATGCCTTTATAGAAAGACTAGGTAGTATATCAGTTAGTTACAAAATAAAGTTGTACAAAGATAAGGACAACTATCTTTACAAGTTTTAAAATACACATGCTTCTCACAATCATACTGACCTAGAGTAAAACATGTTAAAAAACAAGAATATGCCTTTATAATGGAATATTCTATTTCAAAAGTTACATAATTTTACAAAATAGAATATTATCTAACTTGTTAGTGGGGCCTCTACTTGTCATTACTAAAGGATGCTCATGGCTTTAACATGTTGCTCATCAACAAGCTTTAGATCCAGAATAGGCTTTATGATACATTCCTCCTCTTGATCTATCAAGTCATAAAGTTCTTTGTAATTTATATCCATGGCTTCTTTAATGCCCCTAGCTTCATTTATCCTTTCTACATCAATGAATACCATGTCTAAGATCTTACTATTATCAACCCCAAATTTTCCTTGGCTCTTTCCTTTGATTTTTGAGTTACCAAAGTAGCCCTATGTTTAAATTCATCACTTATGATTTCAAGGATAGTGGGTTGTGAACGATATATGAGCATAGTCCCAGTAATTTGATCAATTATTATAATTAGTTCCTTATCATCTTTCAGGAGTCTTTCCACATCATTGTGCCAAGCACTCAAACTTTGAACCTTGTCAATCATAATTCCCATAATTGTGTTCAAGAGTCCTAAACTAATGGTTTTGAATCTTGAGATCTATTTCCTTACTTGAATGTTAAGAAGTTGGGTTATTTTTTCCTCTATGGCTTGCCATTGGGTGATTAGGTTCTTAGCCAATGCACTATACCCCTCTAATACACTCTACCTTAGTTTCATTGTTTTTAGTGCCTCAAACATGTCATAAATGATTCATCAAGCATTTTGGTCATTGGATCAAGCACTAATAGAATTGCTTGTATCTATAAGTTTTGCTTTTCTCTTTCCAAATTTAAGATCCTCAACTTCATCCCCTAGACTCCAACTTTGGCCTATGTTGATTGGGCCTCAATCAAGCTTTCCACATCCTCTTCATGAATGGTAGCTTCACGAAGCTACTAGCCTCCCACAGGGGTTAATCCTACAAAGGGATCCACCTTTTAAAAGGTGAATTACTCTATTCCCACCATTGTTATTTTAGTGATAACCATCTCCAATCCAAATGAATCTAAATTAAATTGCATGGTGGTAGATGAACTCATTAATTTTATAGGTTCTAGGACCTCTAAATTTATGCTAATTGATGCTCTAGGAGCATCCATCTTTTTGACTTTTGGTCCTTAGGTGACCATAATTCTCCTTTCTTCCTCTCCTTCACCATAGTCCTTATCCATGGATTTATGTCATCTTATATCTCAACATCAAAAACTCTTGTCATGGCCCATGAATGAGAAAGAGAAGGAATCTTTGGTAACTTTCTATAAATTAACTAGTCAAGAATGACTAGTCCATAAATTTTGAATTCATGACTAAAGAGATTTATTTCATTGGTGGGGTGAGTGAAAGTCAATCTTGGTTTCTTCCTTGGTCTAATGGGGACCAATGCTAGCTTTATCTTCCTCTTGTCTTGGGATACTACAAAGACCAACTCTTTTCCTTTATCTTCCTCAGGCTCCACATCCCTATCTGAAACATAGGCCTCTTCAAGTTTTTTGAGGACATGCTTAAGTGTTTATTCTATATCCAAGGCTATCATATCCATATATTCTACTAGACAAGGTGGCCTTTGGGGAAGTGTTGAAGGTGGGGGGCCCTCCCCAAGTCTCTCTTCCAATCTCACTTATCCTAATTTATCCTTGCCTTTTCCTTGTTCATCTTGGTTTTATACAATTTGCCCTTGAGGTTGTGGTCATGGATGTTCTACCTGGGGCTACTCTTGGGCTATCCTAGATGGTCTAGGTAGTAAGTGATATTATAAAGGATGCATTTTCATGTTTTTATTGATGGCTTGTCATCCTTTATTAAATTGTGTTCAAGCTTGATGTTGTGTCCTTAAATCCTAGCCAAAACCTCTTCATAATTCTTAACTTTATGTATATGGTGTCATGAACTACAAGTTGATGTACAAATTAAAGATTTGGGAGCTTATTTTCCTTCAAGTGGCTAGCCACTATACCCTTAAGATCCCACATCCTAAGTTCATCAAGTTTTAAAATAAATGAATCTCAGTATATGGTGATGGTCTCAACCTATTTCTAGTCTTGAAGTATGTTCCTTCAAATGATCAAAGGGAAGTGGTGGAGAAGTCCTTTATTCTTTTTTTACAAGTTCCATCAATGCCATACAAGAACTAGGAAGCAATTTCTTGATCAGCTAACTTATTGGGGACATATACTAGAAATTGATAAGGCTAGGATATGATTCCCTTAATCTTGATGACTTTACAATTAGGATAATACCATATATCCCCCATCATTTCAACATCCTTCTTGATAAGGGGGTGGACTCTATGTATAGGAACACTTGTGATGGCCTTCACTATGGCTAGATAAACATAGTCACAAATAAATTACTTGTGGTTCCTATACTTAAAGATATGAAATTTGGAATAGTGGTGTAAAATAGTGGTTTTGCCTTTTGGGGACCAATTTTTAATCCCTAGGAAGTTAATTATGACAAGCAGGACATCTAGTAGGTATGACATCATGTAAAACTACTTGGAGGTCTTCCTTTTTATGGAAATGAATTTCTTGGTGAGGAAGACACTAATTATATTTCCAATTAGAGGGGTGAGCTTTTATTTAACTAGGAAATTCACAAAGGGGACCCAAATTTTATTCACATAGGTGGTTGAAGGGGCATCAAAGACTTAGTTCAATAGGGTCATAATCACCCTAATACCCTCCCTAAATTGGACTACTAGGATCTTGGGGTCCCTGAAGATATGGGGTCTTTGGTGTAGCTAGGGCTTAAATATAGAGTTTAGGTCATGATTGATGTTCCATTCCTTAATTTTGGACAATTATACATGGGGAAGGGGAAGCTTATAATACTTTTAAAAATCCATTACATAAATATATGTTATTCTCTTGGAATTTCCCTCTTGATTTATCCATTCATTATCAATTCTACAATCAACAAAGATGGAATAAAGGATGTATATATAGTGTATTACCTCAAGTTTTTCCATGGTGTGATGAAGGCCAACCATCTGGACCGCAACTAGGTCATAGTTCCTCCTTATGGTGGAGATTCTTTGTTCCTCCTTGGAAATGGGTGGTAACTCCTCTACCATAAAGAAGAGTTGGGACCGATTCCTAATGCTTGGGATATTTAGGGCTACAAAGTCTAATTTTGTTTCTTTAAAGATCAGACCTTCATTATATATCGATAAGTATATTTTGGTTTCATCCTTTAATTATTGTCTATGAGTTGTCATTTTTTTTATTCCTACAAATTTTTTACACTAGTAGCAGCTGGTCTCTATGGAAGCTCTTTTGTACTCAAAAACATAATCAATCTCTCTTTGGATTTAATTGTAACCAATCAAGTCTGTTTGGATCATTTTTATGTAGGGTTTAGGGTTTTGGAGCTTTAATGGTGAAATATATCAAGGATTTAGCTTATACATGCCTTGGATTTGATTTGGACTTTTGTCTTTATACCTTTGCATTTTCAAGCCTGCAAGATCTTGTATTTTTTATTTTTCTACTTGTGTGGTACCTATGTGGCATTGGTATGGGCCTTTCATGGCATTTTTCATAAATGCCTTTAGAGCACTAGCCATTAGCATTTAAAAATGCCTCTTTTATTTCACTCCATTAGATAAAAATCCAAGATTAGTGAAATCCATTGATTTTAATCTAACCCCTTTCTTATGATTATCTCATTTTGTTCCAAGAATTATAGTTGAGACAATTTTCATCTTTATGTGCCATCCCAAGACTTTGAATCCTATGTCAGTGCTTTGTCAAATGGGCATTGGCCATCTAGAAAACTTACATGCCTTTAAAAAGTCATGAGTGATTTCACATTACTGGATCATCTTTTAGTGATGAATTTTAAACCATTGGATCATCTTGTTAGTTCTACCTCAAATGAGCCTTCACCATGCATCGAACTCATGAGTTGTTAGAGCCTCATTAAAAAGTCTATGAGAGCCTTCACATTATTGGATCAAAATCTAGTCATGAAGAATGAACCATTGATCTATAGAGATGATTGAACATTAAGTTAGCACATTATTAAGACCATGACTTAGGCTATATCTTATATTAAGCATGAAATAAACCTTAGGCTAAGGGGTTTATGCCTATGTTTTTTGATTTATACCCAAAGGGGCCATGGCCTAAATATTTTAGGCCAATGGTTACGTCACGTTTAATAAACACAATATAGGCATTAGTATAAAATATTTATGCCAAGGCTTATAAAATATGCTAAAAGGCATCAAAATGACATAATGGCCCAATAATTTATAATATTTTATTGTATTGATAAAACACATTAAAACTTTTAGCTAGAAGCATTTGGTATATATTTTACGCTATAAGAAATCTCCTTTTAAAATAAGAATTAGTATAAGTCTATAGTTTAAGGTTGATGATATTTAAACAAAATGCCATGGGGACCTTAAAGTATAAATTTAGACTAAGTTTGTTTTGCATATATTTAGATTATAATACTATTTTCACATTTTATAAATTGAGGATTTCTAGTGTTTGAGCATTTATTGAGCACTTCCCCTAACCTGTAAAGCTATTTTTGAGCCTTCCAACAAGATTTTGGAGTGTGTTTTCATCTCGAGCATAATAATTTATTAGCTCAAATTTTATGGTCACATGGGACTTAAATACATCCTTATGGACATCAAATGATGGTCATGTGAACATAAATTTTAAGCTAGTAAACCTTTTAATATTATAGGATTAAAGTTGATGGTTTTGCAAATGTCAAATATATTATCATAAACATCAAATGATGATCAAGAAAACATCAATTTTAATCTCATAAAATTATTATGACCCAATGTGAGGATGCCACTTAACACATCCGTGGGGATTCTTAGGGTCTTAGATTTAATTTGTTCCATTAGATCAAAATCCATGACAAAGTGTCAGCCATTGATTGTGATTCAAGAGCTTGCTCATGATAGGTTGTTTCTACTAGGTGGACCCCTTTTATTTTAATACTTGAATGTAAGGGTACCACATGTTAATCATTCAATCCTTTCATAATCCTTTAACCTTTCAACTATACTTTATTCCATCCAATCAAATATTTATGAGCAACTGATAATCATTGATCATAATCCAAGGGCTTGAATATGATTGGTCTAGGGATTTATGTCCAGGATTTTATTGGCTTTCCTTATTCCATCCAATCAAAAGGTCATAAGGAAGTAACAAGTATCATATCATCAAAGATGTATGCTATTTAAGTCAGTGCTTGAGCCAATTCCTTGCTTTGTTGGATGAAATTCTATGATAAATTATGGGTCATTGGATCCTACAATATGCACAGATGTTAATTTGCGATCATAGAGATATAAAATACTTAGGCTTAAGGTTTTAAGACTAAGGTCTCACTCATATCATTAAATACATCAAGGACTTAGGTTTAATATCTTAGGCTAAGTTATAAATCAAAGAACTGAGCTAATATAAAATTGAATTTGAGGAACCAATAATTAGGCTAAGGTGTTAAGACTAAGGTCTTGATTGTATTAATAAATATGTTAGGGCCTTAGGGTTAAAATCTTAGGCTAAGTTAAGAAATAATAAAAGAACCTTGTAGAATGAATAAGTTATTAGGCATACAAAATAACCTTCAAGGCAAAAATAATAAAAAGGAACCAAGAATTTTAAGTTAAGTATTAGTTGTGTTTAAAAACAAAACTAAGCTTAAAACATGAAATTTATCCTTATGTCCAAAAAATAGATTTTAAAAGAGGTTCTAACCAATTTGGTTCCTACCAACATTCAAATTTAAACTAAGGACTTTGGCCAGGGTTTTGAAACATGAAATTCTTAGGGACAACTCCATGGAACCTATAACTAAAATCCATAAAGAACATTTATTAGTGATGTTAGTCCAAATTAAACAAAAACAAAACTAAGTAATTATACTTTTAACAAAGTAGATGATCTCTAAATGACCTTAACATGTTAAATTTCATGTTTAAACTTTAGGGTTTCTCAAGGATCCTAATTTTCAAAAAATGGGGGTATATTGGCCTCAATAGAAGGTTAATGTCATTTCAAGTATGGGAAGTGCAAAGGGGTATAAGGGGATTTGTAGGTGAAGTGAAATGGAAAGGGATGAGAAAATTAAAACTTGAGAGCTTAGGAGATAGACTTATAACAAGAGAAGATATAGGTTGATGAACTATCTAGAACTTTAAAATGTCGAGATAAGCCATAATGAGAAGAAATGGCATGGGGAAGGATCTATTGGAATACAACAATGCAAGGAGAGAAATAATGAATTAATGGATTGATCTCAATAGTTTATAGGTGTATAATGTATTGGATCCCTAAAAAAATAGTAAGTAAAGATATACTAGATGTACCTACCCCATTTAATCATATGGTGCAAGATCATGCATTGTATCCCCTATAAGAAAAAAGAAGAGTGATAACTAACCCTATTTTCAAAATAGACTTTGACCATTTTCCAAACTTGGAGTATAATTTTATGATTGAACAAGCTATTCCCTATTATTAATTTATCAATTATACCTATAGACCATTAATTACTATCTCACCATAGCATAATGTGAGCACAAGTATTCTATCTTAGCCTATGTTAATTTTGTAGAGTAGGCAATAGCCTACAGGAAGTGGTTTAGTGCCACCAGTCAATAGTACAATGCCATCATCATCTTTGATGCTAGTAGTAATAATGGGGTCAACACCTAACCTAGTAGATGGAGGCATTGGAGGAATACCACCTAGATAGAAACCATGGGTATAAGAACCTTAGATGCCAGCTATGCCCCCATAACAAATTTATTATGAAATGGCCATGCACTTACTAGAGTACCACAGTATAGAGAATGTTGTAGATCGTGTGCTAAATTGTGAATTATAATGGCATGATTAGGAAATAACTCAATTACAATGAAAGGCAACCCAATTCATAACCAATTTAGTAGATCATTCCCATACCTGGTATAGTAAGTTTGACCCTAACTAGGTTATGATAGATTATAACATCCTAAAGGAGGCATTCCTTAAGGAATTTGATATCTCAGAATTCAAATAACATAGCATCACCATACTAAAAGAGATAATGTATGGACTCTCCAAAAGAATATGCTTATATGATGTAATGTTCAAGACCCTCCTCTCAAATATTAATTATCACATTAATACCTCCTAGCATGTGAAATAGTTCATTGGAGGATTGTTAGTACCATTTCAAATAGTGATTTCCATAAAGACCTTCACAAATCCTCATGAAGTGCTTGAAGCTACACTCAGAGTGGAGGTAGTCAAAAGCATTGATACTAGGATCATCCCATTTATGGAATCAAAAATTACATCCATGGCTACCCAAATCCAAAATCTTACTACTAGTTCATTACAAGATGCTTGAAGAAGATTATGGTGCATCGACTATGAAATGTAAGGCCATAAAAAGAATAACTACCATCAAAGGAATGTGTGCACATTATTTCTAAGATATGAGGTATGTTGTTAGGTATATGATGTTTGAAATTAACATTTGTTGTAACTCACTAGTTAGGTTAACACAACCATTTATTATTAGTTGTATGATGCTTATGCCCATATAACAACTAATTACTAAGAGATTAATTAAATGCATGAAAATATAGAAAGAGGCATAATGCAACCACTGTAGTACTTAGAGGGAAAGATAACTAAATAAATGAATTCTATGATCAACAAAATATGAGTTTTGGGATGCAATGAAGTGCTAGAGGGTGAATTGGAGGATGTGGTGGTGGGAGTTTCCCACCCCACTCATGTTACAAGTGTGGTTAAATAGAGCACTATCAGCACAATTGCCTTACACATATAATGTGTGGGTATTTTTTATGATCTCATAAGGTTGATGAATGCCTTAACTTGTATAAAAATTTAACCCAAGGTAGGTTTGGCATATACAAAGGAACTACGATGATCAGGTTTGAGACAAAAGCAAAAAAATGGACTCTAAAGGTAAAACTAGCTCACACAAAAATAGTCAAGGTGTAGGCAACTACTCGTACTGGATTCACCATTCAAATGCTAGTTATTCCCATCCCAGAGTTGCATTTAGAATATGGGTAGAAGAGTTTCATTAAGTTCATAAAATGGCTTGAACCTAAAATTGTGCCTTACCCAGATCCTATGCACCAAAAATATGTTTTATAATAGGGCATAAGGGTCATTAAAAAACTCCAAGGGGAGCTCAAATAGTGTGAGACCTAGAGGCATAGGATGATACCTCCTACAAGAAATAATATATCTATGAGACTAAGATATAATAGATAACAAACATATTATGCCTTATACAAATAGAATGAATGTTACCCCTATTTAATAACTTGATTTTAGAGCATGTAGGGTAGAAGCCAATTGAAGTCATTATGTCATGCATAGAAATGGTGTGAGAAGTTAGGCATACATATAATGTGGAGTATGATCAATAAATCCTTGTGAATTCCACCATTGATGGATGGTTTATATGTGAGGTCCTCATGGACATAGGCACTAAGGTTAATATCTTGACCAAAAACACATGGGAGAAGATGGGTAGGCCAGCCTTGAGACCTTCCCCTCATGTACTTTTCATGTCCAACAAGACCATAATCTAGCCCATTAAAAATTTTAATAATGTATTTGTAAACATCATAGGAATCAAATTATGTGTTGACTTTGAATTAACTGAGTTAGTAGAACAATACAACTACTTTACACTTATTGAAAGGCCTTAGCGCTATGCAAATAACACAAACATGTGCTTCAAGAGGCACTACATGTATTTTTAAAATGGAAAGGAGAGGGTATTTATTCCCATTCTTAAGCAAAAAAATACCCCACAAAGTTGAGAGTGTGGACCTTGAAGATAAGATCAACCACATATACAACATTATAGTGCAAGGCATCAAAACTCTCCACCCCAATGACCAAAGAGTGCTTTCTTGGGAAGATGGACAATCAGCCTCATATACCACCAATGTTATATGTGACTAATGGGTTGAATAATCTTATGAGACCATTGGTTGAAGATGCATCTTGGTGCATGAAAAGGTACCAAAACTAGTAAAGATAGGCTATGTCCATATTAATCATGCTTATAAGAGGTAGGTCTTATACACCAAGAAGAAGGGAAAGAGAGTATTTCACCTAAGTAAAGGTAAAATTGAGGTTCTCTCAAAATATGAGGGGAATAATCTAGTATAATATTATGTCCATGAACTCAAATCATGTATCCTCGAAGAAGTAGATAGAATGGGTACATTAGTGTATACATTATAGATCACTCTCACTCATTGGTGGGAAATGCAAAAGACTAGCTTGACAACTTGGAAAGATGTGAAAGTAACCATCTCCACTAGATTTAAGAATATTATTGAGGATATGGACATATAAAGGTGACTTAGACCCTCTAATGCATGTGTGCGTATGTGAAGAAACATGGACATCTATAGTATGAACTTCCCAAAGAACCTATGGGTGTACACCTTCTATATATCCTTGAAGACATGGGAATGAGCATGGTATGTTTTCAATGATATTAACCATGAGATAACCAATTGGGATTTCATTGAGGAGAGGTTTGTCCACACCTCCTCCTTTTCCTCACAAAATTTGGAATTGATTGAGACACTATAAATAATTTGATGAGCAGTGTTTGAGGATACTGCAATCTTGAGGAGCACCAAAAAGACATGCTTGGGAAAAGTTTTTGGTGCTCATAAATTTATTTTAGGATCAAAAACTCAATACTTACTTGATTTTTGAGTATGATGATACCTAGAAGGCACAAAACTAGATGAACTTGATAGGCAAAAAGAAGCTAGTATGCCAAGTGGAGGATAACACCCTCGATGAAAAAGACCCTACTCATCTTCACATAAAAAAAATTGAGGGTAATAGGAAAGTTGAGTACTTGAATTATGAAAATAATAAACCTTATCATGCACTACTCAAAACTACCAAGGTAGACATCAAATCTAAAGAGGAACCAAATATGGCTATTGTAGCTGCATATTGGTCTGACATACCTTATGGATCTCCAGAAGATGTTTCAAGACTTGTTCCCTTAAAATTATGATATATGAAGGTAACCCACCCATCCCTTGGAAATATTATCATTAATATTTTTTATGGTGTAAGAGCTATCAATAATCACCTTTATAGAATGAACCCCAATCTTTTTAGCAAGGTTAAAATGGAGATTAATGGTATGTTAGTTAAAGGCATCATCTACCCTATGAAAGAATCTAAATGGGTGATACCTATGGTTATTAACATAAAGAATGATGGTTGAATCCATATTTTCATCAATTATATATTATTGAATGTTGCCTACATCACTGAACCCTTCTTGGCTCTATTTATTGATGAAGTCTTGGATGACATCACAAGTTGTGAGATATATACTTTCAATGATAGGTTATTAGGATAGCATCAAGTCCAAATTGAAAATGAGTAAAATAATAAAATAAACATTAAAATATAATTGGTTTATGTTATATACAACATCATTCCCTTCAAACTCAAGAATGCACCATCCATTTTCTCCATAGTGGTAATTACCACATTTAAGGACTTCATTCACAAGTTCCTCCAAGTGTATTTTGATGACTGGACTATTTATGGGATAGTGAAGGACCATTATGACAACTTATAACTATTTTTTTAGTGGTATATATATTTAAAAATATCTATAAACCTCAAGAAGTGAATCTTTGCAATACCATTTAGTACCTTTCTCAAGCATATCATCTACAAAGATGGTCTACTCATCGATCCTAAGAAATTTGGAATTATTCTATAGCTCCAAACACCTTCAAAAAAAAAATGTGCATACCTTTCTTGTCAATTTAGGCTACTATATAAAATTCATAAGGATCAATTCAAATATTGTGGTGCAACTAGAAGAGCTCTTACATAAGGATGACCCATTCTATTGGGGTATAATGTAAGAAGATGCCTTTGAAACTCTGAAACTCAAATTAGCTAGCATGCCAATAATATAATTTATTGATTTGGTGACTCCATTTCATGCCCATATTGATTCGTCTATATTTACAATTGGAACCATTCTATCAAAACCAATTAAAGGTAAAAATGGATCATCCCATCTAATTTGTAAGTCAAAACCTGACCTAGGTAGAGTAAAACTATACAACAATTGAGTATGAGGTGATTAATATGGTTTACACCTTATAAAATTTTAGGAAATACTTTTTGGTAACCCCATTAATCTTCACTTATTATGAGGCACTTAAGTATGTTGTGAAAAATCCCAGTCTCTATGGGTGTATTTATATATGGATAGTTCTATTTCAAGTATTCTAGTTCTTGGTTATGGTGAAACCTTGAAAATAGAGCTTGAGCCTAGACCATTTATATTGCATAAAACCTAAAAATTTGTTAGTGCTTATTTAGTATGATATGATAGATGAAAAACTCTATAGGGTCCATCACATCCTTGAGTATTCGATAAAGATCATCACTTTTCTAACTCTGGGTCTACACCCTAGACTATGACAACTAGAGAAAAGAAGTAGTTCATAGTTAATGTTTCCCCCTTTTAGTTCATTAGTGAGGATCTGTAAAAATTAATCTAAGATGAATTCCTACACCAATGTGTCTTAGAACATGAAATGGAATTTATTTTACAAGATGTACATGAGGGGATAGCAAGAGGCCATTACACTGGGTATACAATAGCACATAAGGTGTTACAATCAAGCTTGAGGTGGATAAGTCTATTCTAAGATGCAAAATAGTATGATAAGGTATGTGACATTTGTTAGTGCATAGGAAAACCTAACCATCAGGATGAGATGCCTCTCATTCCTATTCTTTCCTAGGTGTCATTTTAAAAATGGGTCATTGATTTTTTTGGGTTGATCGCTCTTAATATGAGGCATATAGGCATGAACTACATTCTAGTAGGAACATACTATTTCACCAAGTGGATTGAGTTAGTGTTAACCAAAGACTACATATCTACCATAGCCACAAGGTTTAAATGGGAGAACATTATTAGTTGATATGGGTGCCCACTTAGTTTGACTAGTGATAGAGGCACACACATCCTAAATGAAAATGTACAACTCTTGTTGACCAAATACATGGTGGTGAACCATAGGACAATCCCTTATCATCCTCAATAAAATTTCATAGCTTAGGCATTCATTAATATATTAGAAATGTACCTCACATATATATGTGATGTTGGTCACAAATATTAGAATGATAGGGTATCAACAATATTTTGGGCCTATCACACTATCTATAAGTGCTTAAATAAGGTTACACCATTCCAAATGTTTTTTTAGCACAAATTCCATTTTACCAAATGGATTTCATAGTTCCCTCCTTATGCATTTCACATATTAGTCATTTGGATGACCAAGAATATTTGAGCACATGGCTAGAAGACTTGGAGCACTTGGATGAGATGCATGCCCAAGTAAGATGGAGCCAACATGTAGAAAATGTATGCCAAAATATATGGTATGATAAACATATCAAGTGCAAGTTAATTATCAAAGGATCATTAGTCTTTCTCTATGACTCTAAGTACCTCAATCACATGAGCAAGTTATAGATTAGATGGATGGGCCCTTATGTCATCTACAAGATATTAGAGACCAATGCATGTAAGTTATGCATGTTTATGGGTGAAATGATCCATGGGAATTTCAATGTTAATTTATTTAAGCCTTATATGTAATATACTAGTGCTTACACCATCAATATCTGACTTCTAGTCATAAGTTGGTTGTGTTGTGCTGACTATAATAAAATTTGGTGCAAGCTAAATTTTTCCTTATGTTTTGTGTTATTTTTATTTGGTGAATAAGTGAGGCACTTTAGACATATATGAGAACTCTTCTAGTGCTTCCATTCATAATTAAATTTAGGTGAGTCAAGTATGATTGCTTTCTAAGCACCTAAGGCTAGATACCTAAGTTATTAGGTGCATGAAGTTTCTATATTCATGAAATTGTGAGTATTAAGTGACAAAGGGAGGTGCACAAGATGCTAGTACACAAGAGATAAAAGGGAGGTGCATAAGATTATTATTTGTAAGATATCAAGAGAAGATAAATACACACTAGAGGACCAACATAGGAATTTTTATGGGGTGGGTAAGCCAAGGAAAGAAATGAAATCACAAGAAATCAACCAAGTAATAGAAGCATGCTTTAGATGATGCACTACTGGGAGAAGAGATGAAACTGAGGAGGTTTAATATCACACATGTGAAGTATTGTACCTAATTTTCCATAATAAGAGTGAAGGCCATGCCAAGATTAATAAATAAAAAGAGGAAGATCATCAAGATAAACTAGCATCTACACAATAGGAGGTGGGAAGTGACCATTTGAAACACCGACCACTTTACCAAAACTTATATTAAGAAAAATTAATGTGGTGATGGTGGAGGCACAAAGATATGTAACAAATGAAAAATTGGTGGTGGATTTTTGCATATTTCATGGGTTTAAGTCGATTTCAAGAAATACATGTTCCACCATGCCATTACTCACCTATAATAAAGAGTGTACATGAAGTTTAGTTATAAAGAGGTAGATGGTGCATTGGTTTAGGTTACAAATCTTAACCAAATTTGAACCAAAAATGTAGAGTAGAAATAAATATAAACCAAATCCAAAGTGATAAAATGCTACCATAGATAAACTTGAGCACCCATAATTGCCAAACAAGAATGATTAAATAGGGAAAGAGATTGCATTTTCATCGAGATTGGAATGAATGTGTGTGGGACAAAGAATAGGACAAAAGAGATTTAGAGTGTTTTCAAGGCCACCATTAATGGTGAATGAATCTCAAAATCCAAAGTCACATTCATAGATCCCATGACTTTGAGGAAGCACCAAGAAATATTATAGGCTTTAAAAAGATAAATAGACCATGCTTCAACACTAGCTGATTCAAAATGGGAAAAAATGAATGAGTTCCAGTCCACTATAGGCACAAAAGGATGTCAAGATGGAATTTATGGTAGAAGAGACAACCACTATAAAGAATAAGGCATAAATAATTGGAGTTAGCATCATTAAAGTTGACCCTGAGGCACTTATCAAGATATCATATAGAGAAATATAGTTTTCTCTTGAGGTCTTAGTGGGGGAAACTTGGGTGTCTTTCATGCACACCTACAAGATAAAAGAATAAAACAACCATACATTTATCATTGCATACGAGATCAACCAAGACTAGGTGGTTGATA
Organism: Torreya grandis; assembly: GCA_037957365.1. NCBI lineage: Eukaryota > Viridiplantae > Streptophyta > Pinopsida > Cupressales > Taxaceae > Torreya > Torreya grandis. The sequence continues at coordinate 2,842,586 of JARHVA010001324.1, forward strand.
GGAATAAAGATGGAAGCAAACACAATGGTTTTTTATGTCTCCATCCAAAATAGGCTTGTGACCACTAATGAAACCCATCTATATAAGCTACCATGTTTTGGCAAGCCTAATTAACTCATTCAATTCATCCTCTCATGTGTCCATGGAGATTTATTCTAATTTATATGGAGGCACATGCAAATATTGGTGCACCTCATCAGAAAAATCATTGGCCTCCTAAGTTTAAGTGCAAACATCTTCCTAATGATGAAAGATGATGCAGAAGTGGATAGGGTTATGAAACTCCTTAGTTATTAAAAGCCAAGCTTCAAATTCCATATCAAATACATAAAATACCATAGTACAATGGCCATGATGTGATTTTTAAACTCTAAACTTTTCCCTAGTGTAATATGGATGGATATTAGCAAACCTTACTTGTGCATCACCCACCATATGGCATAATGGGTCAAGTTCAACATTGTTATATTCATTAGTGAAGAGATGGTGAACAATGTGCTAGAGTTTCAAAAAGCATGAGATACATTTAGGTGGGGGTCAATGTTGATGTTTATAGTAATGGAGGATATCGATGTATCCATTGGTGATGAAGACAATCTTTGGGTCTTTTTAGTGCATAAGGACTCTGTAGCACTGAAGTGTCAAGACTTCACCAACCCACCCTCCTCCAAAAAATATAAAACATGAGTACTAGGGTGGTGTGCTCAATACATATATGCATTCAAGATTGCATGGTGCATCTTATAGAATCTCCCCCAACACATGTTTGGAATGGAAACCTTCACCATCATGCAAAATTTATATGTAGTACACCTAGAATTCATAGATGGCAATGTATCTAACTACATTAGACTCCCTTACACATTTTCCATAATATATTTTAGGGAGGCACTAATGAGGATCCCCAATGCACAATAGTTGAACATCCTAGTGAAGGTCATGGATCTAGAAAGGAGTAGGTGGAGGTGATAGTATTTGTTCTCATGAAAGAAAGCCACAAAGTATGAGGATGACACTGACCGCACAGAGCTTCATCCCCTCTAGAGGAATGTGATAAATAGTTATATATGCATGTTGTATTATGAGATAAAGCTATGAAAAAAGGGCATAGACCCTAGAAAAGATTGTTATCTCCCTTTATATATTGGTGAAGAAGGCAATAATATGCTAATAATGTATCAAAAGTCTCCCTAGAAAAAGTGAGGGGAGACACTTGAAGAAATTTAGGAGTGCATCAGGTTGAGGGTCACCTCTAGTGAAGAATAAACTCCTTTATCTCCAAAGAAGAAGCCCATAACCTTCACACCAAAGATTGATTCCTCTACTAATAAGTAAAAAAATAATTCCAAAGGACCCATGGCACTCCCAATGATAACCCTAACATAAATGGAAGAGGGAGAGGCCCACACACAAGAAAGCTAAGAAGATAAGAATGAAGTGGGAGAGGATCCCAACACCAAAGATGTTCCAAAGGCCCTCCAAGGCATCACTACCACCACACTTGAAGAGATAAATAAGCCATCTAGTACCTCACCAAAATATCCCTCCACACATACTCCATAAACTAAGTATGAAAAAAGAAGGTTGTGGAAGAAACTAAGACATAGCAAAGAAGAAATTGAGATGGTTCTAGCATTGGAGAAGAGGACAAAGGCCTAGAAGGAATCTAGTATGACTCAGGTAGATATTAAGAAGACTAAGGCTAAAGAAGAAAATGTCGAGGAAGATAAGGCCAAGAGAGAGAGGAAGAAAAAGAAGGTTCCCACAAGCATGATACCAATTATTGAGAAAACTAAAAATGTGCCTAATACCCCCACTAGGATATTAGATAAAGCTACACAATAGGTACACCCAATTAGTGAAGGAGAACCTAAAGAAAAAGAAGGTGACACTAGCACCAATGAAACACACATGGAGGTGAGAACTGACAAACCCCAAGAAGAATAAGTAGACAAAGGGGAAAAGTCTAAGGAAGAAACCATCACAAAATAATAATATGAGTCCTCAAAGGAAAGTGTCGAAGAAAGCAGTGGCACTAGTGAGGAAGAAGAAGAGCAAATAGAGTTGGCCATCACCAAGGAAGAAGGTGTAGAGTTAAGAATCAAATAAAAAGTGCATAAGGGTTAGATGGATGAAGATTTATATATGTTTGAATTCATTCCCCTTGAACCTACAACAACTAGGATGCACAAGCAACTTTCATTTACATTTGATAGTTACTTGGATGAGCCTCACTTTGATGCACCTTGAAAGGCCATATTCAGAATAAATGAACCTAAGGAGGGGCATGAATTTCTCATCATAAAACCCCATTCCATGAACCCAATCTAGGAAGGGAACGTGCTTATCTAAATGGCCATAGAGGTCATGCAAAATAACATCATCAATGACGGCAGAGAAAATAAATGGAAGAAACTTTGTAAAGATGCCAAAGATGAAGCAAAGGCTATGAATTTCAAACTATAATAGTTATGTAAATGAATAGAGACATTAGAACAATCCATTTTAGTTAGCATTGATATATCAAACCTCTTAGAGGTTGATAAAGTATGTGTTTTAATGGAGTAGATGCTCCCAAAGATGAAAGAAAAGTAGTGCTAGAATAATAAGAAGAAGACCCATGAACCATGATACAAAGGGAGCTAGCTACCAAGATTAAAGAATTGTAGGACCTTTTCAAACAAATTCAAGAAGGTGTAGATGCATCTAATGCTATCTTCATGAAATTTTATAACCAAACATCAGTCATAAATGCAAACCTCAATTATACAAAGGGGGAAAAGGAGGAGTTAATGATGCAAGTGTAATATGTGAGTAGGTCAAAATGCACATAGATAATGGGTAGGGTCAATGTGTTAAGCACACAGATAAAGGATCAATAATATAACCTAGAAGCACCCTTATATGCCTTGAAAACTAAGGCCTATGAATAAAGAGCAAACCTGAATGGAGGAGTGAGAAATGTTAAAGCAAATCATGAGGCCTTTAGAAAAGATGTAGATAAGAGAGATGTGATCATTTTTAATGATACCTCCATGGATATAGACAATACCACTAAGGAAATAAATCTCACTATCAAGGGCTTTGAGGACTACAACACTGAACATAAGTAGAGCATGCCCAAGTTCTATGCACTAAAGCTTTGTCAACCTAGTTCAAGGATGGACTAGTAATTTTGTATGGGGTAATGTTGGGCCCCTATTTCATTAAGTATGGAATCCATGCTAGCATGGTATACACCCTTGTATGAGGTAATCACTTGGGTGATGATTGTTATTTTTGATATATTTGCACTAGTTGGAATATTCAATGCACATCTTTCAACAATTGGTAGGTGATTATCTAGCACATGGATCTTCAAGGAATCCTCTATGGGTGGAAACATATGGTGACATTAGCGTGAAGGGTGTAAGTATCAGAGGATTGACCAAGGTCTGAATAATGAGGATGCATGAGTTGTGGTTACACGGGATGAAGCAAGTGAATACCAAAAAATGCTAAAGTAAATGAAATCAAACAAGAGACAATTGCATAGAGAATTTGGAGAAAAGCCAATATTCCATTAACATAAGATGGCCAAAGTGAAGAATACATATAAGAGAGTAGTAAGTAACTCCTCCACAAAAGGTGGTCAAGGCACCCCAAGAATAGACTATAACTCCTCCATAAAAGGTGGTGATAGGGTGCTAAGAATAGAGAAGTAAATCCCATACCCAAAATAGCCAATCAAAGGAGTTACTTATGACATTATTATGACACCTATGACACATCTATGACACACATCTCCACATAAGCTAGCCTACCCCACAAATGTAGGAAAACTCCATGTATGCACAAATATATAATTTTCCTAATTAAATAATAGGGGAAAATAAAAACCTACACTAACACCCCCCCCATAAGCACAACCTAGGTGGGTAGTGTGGAAATATAAAATGGGTCCCAAAAACTAGGCTTGATGAGGTACCCATGTAAAAATGCAATCTCCCATAAGATAAAGAAAAGGAGAAAACCTGTAGGAAAAAACTCCCCTGCAAAAGAGAGACATAAAAGAAATGAAGAGGCTAGAAGGCCCCCCTAAAGATGATGTTGTTGTAGATGTAGACCACACCCCAAGAAGAGCTCATAGATGAATGAACTTACTCTCGATGAAAGGTTTGGTGAAGATGTCTACAACCTGCTCTAAAGACTAGTAAAAGATTAAGTCAATGATCTAACTATGAATAAGCTCCTAAATGAAATGCATGTGAATCTCTATTTGCTTGGTCCATTGGTGCTAAACCAGATTCCTACAAATTTTAATGGTACTCTAGTTATCACAATAAATGATGGTGGACTGCCTAATAGGAATGCCAAACTCAAAAAGAATCTCTTAAAGCCAAATAGCCTTAGTAGCTACATTAATAGCTCCCCTATACTCTACCTCTATGGATGATATAGCAATAGCATTCTGCTTCTTGCTAGACCAACTGATAAGACTAGAACCTAGAGAGAAACTGTAACCAAAAGTGGACTTGTGAGTCTGTGAATTGCCAGCCCAGTCTAAATCTATATATCCAACTAACTCAACCTCTATGCCAAATATATAATGAATCTTATATCTATGTGAACCCTATATGTAATGAAAGATCTTCTTAGCTACTTTCTAATGTAGCTCATGAGGTTCCTACATAAATTTGGAGACAAGTCCCACTGTATATGATATGTCAAGCTTGGTGTGAGTGAAGTAGATGAGATTGCCAACAAGTTGTCAATACTAAGTGGCATCAACCAATGGTGAAGAACAGTCAGCCTCAAGCTTGACTCCTAATAGAAAGGGAGTCAGAGATGGCTTGCAATTAGCCATGTGAAACCAAGCCAATAAGTCAAGATCATACTTAGGCTATGTAAGAGAAATCCCTGAATCTAACTATGAGATCTCAATGCCAAGGAAGTAGTGCAACAAACCCAAGTCTGTCATGTCAAATCTATATTGGAGAGATGCCTTCACCACTATAATAGCTGATGAAGAACTCCTAGTGATCAAAAGGTCATCAACATAAATAACTAGAATCAAGAGCGAGTCATCCTGCCATAAAAAGTAGACATTAGGATCAGAATGGCACCTAATGAAACCCACTATGAGAAGGAAGGAATCCATCATGGTGTACCATGCTTGAGGGGCCTATTTAAGGCCATAGATAGATTTCCTAAGTTTGCATACTAAGGAAGAATCCTAAACAAATCTTGGTGACTGATCCATGTAGATCTCCTCCTCTAGGTCTCCATGAAGAAAGGAACTCTTCACATCCATCTAGTTCACATCCTAACCATGTGTTACGGAAATAGATAAGGTGAGTCAGATAAAAGTCATCTTTGCAATAGGTGTAAAGGTCTCTGAATAGTCAATGCTTGCCACTTATGAGAAACCCTTGGCAACCAATCGCACCTTATACTTATCAATCGACCCATTTGCTACAAACTTTGTTCGATATATCCACCTACATCAAACCATTTTCCTTCCCTTAGGAAGTGAAGTCAAATCCCAAGTGTGATTTTTGATTAAAGAAGAATATTTTTCCTCCATAGCACTATCCCACTCAAGTACCCCCGATGCCTCTCGAAAAGTCTATGGATCTGAAATTGAAGCAAATTAGGCATGTGGATCTATCTGAAAATCCCCCCTAGTTTTCCTGTCATCTAAAGGATCTCCTGCCCAAGTGCCAGCACTCTCAAGTGTCTGTTTGGCCCAAAGTGGCCCAAAAGTGGGTGAGTCAAGTGTTAACTCCTCATCCTCTAACTGACTAGAGGTGGATGACTCTATATCACTATCCTCATTATCTAAACTTGAAGAATAAGATGTCACTAGCTCAAGAACCTACTGTGACTAATCTGAATCTAAGGAATCATCATGAAGAAGTAGATCTGATGAGAGAGAAGAAGTGCCAAGTGTTGAGTCTCTAGGACTCTCTTGAAAGTGGACACTTCTCTCAATGAACAACTCATGAGTTATTGGATCTAGAAGGTGATACCCCTTAATAGCATCTGAATATCCTATAAAGATGTAAGGCTTGGACTGATGTTCCATAGCTTTGCATTTCTTCTTTGGTATGGGGGCCATGGCTGGGGATCTAAAAACCCTAAGGTGCTCAACATCAAGTTTCCTTTTATACCAAGCTTTAAAGGGTGTTATCCCTTTCAAAGCTTTGTGAAGAACCCTATTTTGAACGTAGCAAGCACAATTGATGGCTTCGGCCTAGTATTGTGGTGCTAAGGATTTGGAGTGAATCATACAGCTACCCATCTCTTTCAAGAACTTATTTTTGCATTTTTAAACCCCATTCTATGAAGGACTATAAGTGACTATGCAATGCAAATCAATCCCATTTGTGGTGCAAAAATACTCAAATGTATTGCTGACATACTCCCCTTCATTATCAGTTTGAAGAACCTTTATGGATTTCTCACTCTGTTTCTCAACAAGAGCCTTGAAGTCTAGAAAATTTTCAAACACTTCAGACTTTTGTTTGTGAAAATATATCCAAGTGTACCTAGAGAAATCATCAATGAAAGTGAGGATGTACTTGGCCCTTGTGAAAGATGGTTTGGGAAAGGGTCTCAATACATCACTGTGGACTAACTCCAAAGGTTGTGAAGCCCTCCAAGCTTTGCCTTTGTCAAATTTTGCTTTGAGATGCTTCCCAAGGGAGCACCCCTTGCAAAGTCCTTTTGATAATTAGACACGAGGCAAGCTAATGACCATGTCATTTTTGCAAAGTTGTTCAAGGTAGTGGTAGTTAAGGTGGCCAAACCACTCATGCCATAATTTTCTAACTTCATCTGAATGAGTCAGCAATGCTATTGGAGAAGAATCAGGTGCAAAATGTGAGAAGGTGTATAATCTTGCTTGGTGATCTGCCCTACCCACTGCCACTATAGTATCACTATGCAACTCCCTGATAGCCACTGAATCTGGTGAAAACTCAACTCTCATGCCTTGACCAATGTGAGTGATTTGGTACACTGATAGGAGATTGGTTGAAAGAGAAGGAACACTTAGAACATTATTGAATGTTCCTCTTTCCATTTCAACTGACCCTCTCCCTGCAATAGAAACTAATGTGTCATTACCCAAACTAATTGAAGTCATACTATAAGGCTCTAAAGATGAAAACTCAACTAGTGAAGAGCCCATGTGGTGAGAAGCACCCAAATTAATGATGCATGATGTTGTAGAAGCTATAGTTTCTATAAGGGCCTTGCCCTTTTCTTTCTCCTTACCCTTTCTTTTTTCCTTGGTAGAATCTTGGGTAGATGAATTTTGCTTAATGGACTCAGGAACACCTATGTTGTGCTTCTCTAGAAGATGAGTTAGGTGATCTATTTGTTTCTTCATGCATTTGTGTTCATCATGCCCTATCTTTTTACAATAGGCACACTTAACCTTCTCCTTCTTAGGTTTAGCATTGGAAGAGGAAGACTCAATGTTGTTTTTGGCAGGATTGTTGTTTTCTTTCTTCTTCTCTTGGTCCTTGTTCTTTTTCTTCTTCTCCTTCATTGAAGTCTTATCCTTATCATTTCCAGCTATCAAATCTTGGGGTTGAGTAGACTTCATTGTGCCCATTTGAATTAGCTTATCTTGCTCCCTAGTCAAGTTGGCAATGAATGAATCTAAAGAAGGCATTTTCCATGTAGTGTCAAGGGCACTTTTTGTGGCATGGAAAGTGGAGACAAAGACTGAATAGCTTGGACCTAACTTTGTGAGAATAGAAAGGATGAGTTGATCATCTTTCTTCTCTATCACACATTCTTTTAATTATAATCTAAGGGCCTTAAACTTAGTGAAGAAGTCCTATAGGGTGTCAAAGTTGCTAGGACTTAGACTTATGAGTTCATTTTTGAGCTCATGACCTCTCATCTCATCAAGCTTCCCAAATAAGGTTTATAGGGTGTCCCATATGGCTTTGGGATTCTTGGAGATTTCTAAATGGAAGAAAAGTTTTGGAGACATGGGCAAGCTCAGTAATCCATAGGTTTCATCACTACGATTGTACTACTTGACTTTTTTAGCATCAGTGTTGGGTTCTACTTCAATACCCATGGTGATCCTATACAACCCTTTACTTCTAATAATGATTGACATTTTAACCTTCCATTCATGACAGTTGAAAGGTGTTATGGGTTTAAGTTGAAAATAATCTATTTTAAGCTAAATTTAGGTGAAGTTGTGTTGATTACAAGTTTTGAAATTATGCAAAAAAGATAATAAAAGCAAAGATTACAAGTGCTGAAAAGCAATCACACCCCCCTAAAATGTTGAGCCCCCTCAAATATGCAATTTCATGCTCAAAAGATGTCAATCTCAGTCGAGAATGCATCTTAGAGTAATCAGTGCAAGACTTTAAGCAAATAGGACGTCAGATTCAGTTGAAAATGCGTCTTGGGAGACCCAAATTTTAGGCACTTTATAAACTAGTGCATTTTTAACAAATAACAAGCCTACGCTATTAATAATTGAAATACAAATACTTTTGCAAAAAATGGAACCCAAATCTGAGCTACCATTTGTAAGATATTAAAGATTCAATTTCTCGTAAACTAGTGTTTTTGCAAAAAAAAGCACTAAAACATTTTTAAAATACCTATTTTGAGAGAGAAAGTGACCTTCCAACCACTCATTAGACTTGACATGGAGTGAGGAATCCAAAGGAGGTATTTGTGAGGGGGAATTGACATCCTGCCAACTCAGGCCTCACCCTTCGTCTTCGATAATTGAATATACAAGCTTTAAAAAAACTCAAATATTTCTCAATCAAAGAACCCCCTCAAAAAAATATTATCTGGTACTTTATATTAGTGTGTTTACAACTGCCACTAGAAATAAATACTAAGTGGTCTTGATTTTAATGCATTACAAAACCCTCATGAAGAACATATGCTGAAAATAAAACTTTAGCATAATATCCAAAGAAATAAATAGCACCACTGCAATCTACTCAAAAAATCATGCACTTTCAAAAAATGAATCATCTCGATATGAGGTCTTATGTGAAAGTTATGATCCTCTGAAGTTCCCAAAATGAGAACTGTGCAATGTCACGACTGAGAATCTACTACTTCTGAAAAATCTTAGCATCAAAATTAAAAAAGATCTACACTAGTGTATAGATCATGAAAAAATAGCCAAAATCAAAAAAAAAATCACGAGAAAAGGAGTCTGTATGAGCAAGAACGGAGCATTTGAAAACTGCCTTCAAAATTGTAACTTCCAATGGAGAGGGGTCCTGTTGTATCTTTATGAGCGCATTTTTAAAAAGTATACAAAATGTATGAAAAAATTAAAAGATACCCAGATGGTTTTTCTAGGCTGTGAACAAAACCCAGAAGGTATTTTTCTTGCTAATGTACATAAGATGTAGATCTAGTGTAAAATAGATGCCTTTAGCTAGAAAAAATGACTTCAACAACCAAAAAATGGCATGTAAAGATAGAATCAGCTACAAAGAGATTGTAAAGGCATGTGACAACCTACAATTCTGATTAAAACACAAAATATGCAAGCCGATTGATAAAAACAAGATTATTGGATCTTGCAAAATCCTGCCTGCATGTATATGTAGAGACCAAACAAGCCATGGAAGGAAAAAGATCACAAAGAACTAGCAATATATTCTATAAATTTTCAAATTTCACAAAAAAATGCCTTAAATAAGCTCTAGATTTCAATGAAAGTAATAGCAAAAATAGACAACCAGTTATCGGGGTGGCTCTGATACCATATCAGAGGATTCGCCAAGGTCTGAATAACGAGGATTCACGAGTTGTGGTTGCACGGGATGAAGCAAGTGAATACCACAAAATGCTAAAGTAAATGAAATCAAACAAGAGACAATTACATAGACAATTTGAAGAAAAAATAATATTCCATTAACATAAGATGGCCAAAGTGAAGAATACATATAGGAGAGTATGTAAGTAACTTCTCCACAAAAGGTGGTCAAGGGATCCCAAGAATAGACTGTAACTCCTCCATGAAAAGTGGTGATAGGGTGCTAAGAATAGAGAAGTAACTCCCATACCCAGAATAGTCGATCAAAAGAGTTACTTATGACATTCTTAGGACACCTATGACACATCTATGACACACATCTCCACATAAGCTAGCCTATCCCACGAATGTAGGAAAACTCCATGTATGCACAAATATATAATTTTCATAATTAAATAATAGGTAAAAATAAAAACCTACACTAACAGTAAGGTGATAGAGTTGTTAAAATGATGAAAAAAGGCTCTAAATCAACACCTACTATGTGTTCTCCACCCTAGCAAAAAAATGTTCCTATGTGCTATAAAAGTAGGCTCAAACTAGTGAAGTGAGGACACAAATTAAATGTAATGAATCTCTGTAGAATTAGATATGGATATAATGGTGCCCGTAGCATGAGAAGTAGTATGGACGCCACTAAGGTTCCAATTATATATTTCTAAGCTCGCTTGTGAGCCACTGGGTAGTTAAGTAGCATAAGATAGGTTTTAATCTATTCTTATCACAATGAACTATATACTTTGGTTTTTATGAAATTTTATTAATGAAGAAGAATGGTTTAAGTAAACATGGTGCCTCTAATTCGATTGCCTTTTTCTTTTCTATTGAAATGTGTAATTTTGGTGGTAATGTGTTAATCTCAATATAGTAATGTTGCTTTTACAAGATTTTAGTTTATGTAGTTAATTGCATCTCTATGCTAAGTGATGATGTTATCATACTCTATGAAATAGCCTAAGTGTAAGGATAGTCATGAACCTAATATTTGATACTAGTACTAATAAGCACTAGCCAAAACATGAATACTTGATCTAAATCATTCCCCTAAACCCCTCAAAGTTCTTGAATGAAGCAAATCCTAGTGAAACAAAGGTTTTCACCCTTGAGACTATATAACTAACACGGTATATGATTGCATCCCTACGACTAGAAATAATCAAATAAAATAGACTTGCACTTATGGACCATCAGGCGTAGCCCAGACAAGGCTTGCACTAATGAATTTACCAAAAGCCTATGTTGAAATGACCAAGTCCTATAAGTGAAATCTTATGTCATGGCACAACTATCACAACTTGGGCCTCAGTTCTTTCTCTATTTCACTTTAGGTGAGTGAATAAGGCTTGTGAATTATTTAAATCTATGCTGATGTAGTAGAGTGATAAATGTTGAGAACTACAAGAATATACTATGTTTGCACCTAGTTGTAATGAGTCTAGAACTGACTTGGAAAATTGAATGATCACCTGAATTGATGAATTGAATCCCCTTTTATATAAAAATTCATTCATCAATAATTCATTTTATATCACTATATTCAAGATAAATTTATCAATATTTAGTTTTAATTTATTTCAATAGGCAATTACAAGTCTTAATTTTGGTAGGGCTTCAGCATCACCAACTTGAGGATGCTTAAAATGCCTATTAAGATTTAATTTCTAGAATAAAATATAAGAAGAGAGTTCATGAACTATAATTCATGATTATATCATTTAAAAAATAGATAAATAAAGACACTAAGCATTGAAATTGTGTGGTGTCATCTTCCTCCTCTTCTAGAACAAGTGTTGATGAAACTCTTCATAATAATGACATAGAAAAATCCTTGGTAGTTTAGATGATTTATTATTCATAAATCCTCAAATAGTTTCACATTTTAATATTAGGACTTTTTAAAAACCTTTTAATTTACACCTAGCATATTTCAAGTGTTATAAGCCAACTTATACCTCTTGTAAAGCTTCTTCTTCATTGATAGACTAGTGTTGAACTTTATGATTCATTTTCACTTTATGATTTATTATCACTTTGTGATAAAGGTATAACCTCCAAAGGTAATTAAAGTTTTGATTTAATATGAAACCTCAATTATAACTTGTTACTTAAATGAATATGCCATTTTAATTCATTAGGATTTGACCCTTCAATAAAAATCATTTTGTAGTTGGTTATGCCTTAACTAGCTAATAAAGTGAAGAGAGAGAAAGCTTCTTTGCCATGTAGGTTCCAAGTAGACTTGAGGGATTAGTTTTATCTTTGTATTTATTTAATGAGTCCAATTATCTACTTTAATTATGTTTATATTCTTTTCAAGGTGTTTTTATGCACTTCTAGCTCTTTGACTTTGAGATGGGCCTATACACAATTTTCTTGAAGCCATGTATGTCTCCTTCTACACTTAGGCTTGTTTGGTTACTTATGGCCTATATAAATATTATTAAACCTTATTTATTTATTTTAATATGGTAACATAATTTTTCTATTATCTAGGGTAACCTTTGAAACTAATTAGAAGAGTTAGTCTAGTTCAAAACATTGAAAACTTGTTCAAGAAATAGATTTTTAGGTCAATATCCATACACAATAAAATCACAAATGACAAAATTTCACTCATTCAGATTATTTATAGAGTAAATAATTTTATAAAAGTTATTTTGAGTCTATTCCAATCTATTTTGAGTGTTTGAAAGCATTATTTCTCTCATCAAGTCATTTAGGGGTTTAAGCAAGGTTAAAGGGATCTTGGAGTCTTAAAAATTATTCATAGCCCTGATGTCTCTAATTCCAAAAAAAAATATTAGAATTTTTATTATACAACCTTATCCATCTCTTTTAATTGGATTAGGATCCCATGCATCTACTCTGGATGTTCACACGTGGATAAGATGCTTCTCGGGTAACCAAGCCTACATTCTTGAGCTTAAGAGAGAAGAATTTGTGATAAAAGGAGTAGGAGTGCTTGATTTTAATTATAAATAGTTAAATTAGGTCTAAGGAAAATTATAAAATATCCTCAAATAATATTTTTAAAATAGTTACCTCTCAAACTGATAAAATCTATCTTGAGCCCTGTGTGAGGGTTTACACATATTCCTATCCTTTTAGCCCTAGCAGTCCTTTCCTTGCATTTTTTCCTTTTATCAATGGATAAATTATCATGAAAATATATTTAAATTTTTCCATTCACCATCATAATAAATTAAATCCTCAAAATATTCCCAAAATATGCAATCTCTCTTCACATTTCATACACAAGTTTGTATATGTTCATTTAGGCCTACTATGCCTAATTAGCTTTTTAGGCTTTGTATGGACATTTAAGAATATAAAAATTCAATTATAATATTTTTATACTCTAATAACCAAATTAATATTCCTATTTTAATCTCCTTCACCTCATGTTTCATGCATATGCCAACACATTCCCTTCACACTCTCAAAACCCTGTTTGTAGGTGTTCATTAGGTATGCCTATATGAAGTATGAACATCATCATTTTATTGAAACATTGAGTTTTATTAAATGGTTATAATATATATATATATATATATATATATATATATATATAATTATTATAATTTTTAAATACATTTTATACCCATTTTTAATCTACAAACATCTCTTTCCCCCATTTTTTCATGACAAACTTGTAGGTGCCTATTTAGCATATGTTTGAATGTTGATGTTTAAGGGTCTTTATTTTGATGGTTTATTACCTAATTTATAATTTTTAAATTATTTAATTATCCAAAAATATACCTATTCATCACTCAATTTACCTCTAAGTATTTATTTAACATACAAATACATCATTTTACAAGTAGTTTTGTAGGTGTTTATTTAAGGTTGCCTGACTATAGGTTTTATTAGAATGAGTATTTTTAGGACAGATTTAGTATTTTCATGATACCAATGAGTGTTAAAATTTTATTATAAATTAAAATTCCATTTTTAACTTCTCACATCCCATTCAAACACTTCACAACTTATCACTTTTCAATTAGGCTTTGGACAGGTCTGTGTATGCTTATTTAGGATCTATTTTACTATACCAAATTTGGTCTCCATAGGCCAAAGTTATATTAATTAATGAATTTGGATTTAAATAAATTTAAAAATATATATATACTATCCTATTTAAACCCTAAAACTTCCAACACACCTCACCAAACTAACCTTTGACCTCACTGCCTGTTAGGGCCTATAGGTGGCCATTTGGGTAAAACATTGATCTTCCACTACTTGGTCTCCCCTTGAGTTTAATAAATTTAATTTGAATAATGTTTTTATATGGATTATTAATTTTAATATACTCCTTTAATTTTATTTTTCTTATATCATATGATAAACACGTGCAATCCTCTCCTCCTACTCTTTTAAAACATAGTCATCTTGAGTTACTTAATATTTTTTGAGTTTCAACTCATTTAAATGAAATATAAATTGAGAATTTAATTTTCATAGTCTATAAAATGGATTGGAATAATATTTTTATAGATTAATAATATGAGTTTCAAGACCCAAAAAGTTTCCTAAATATCACTTTCTTGTAGAGACATAAATGTGATTGATAGCTTGGACTAGTGTTGCCTTGGATCTCATTTACTCATCATGAAACTAGGTAAATTGAAACATCAGGTTTAAATATATTTATTTAAAATATATGGAGTATATAATCACATCTTAATATAACTACATTCACTCTCCATGAAATAAATGTGTCACCAAAAGTGACCTATAAGTCTGTAGACATATAGGTTCACATACCTCCTTTGGGTTGGGCTTGAAGAAAGAGAACTATTAAAGATTGGCCTCTAAAAAATGTAAATAATGGAGATGGTATTAAATTATGTTTTATAATGGAATATTTCATTAAATAGTGTGTAAAATGATAATATAAACCTACTTAGCAAGACACCACTCAACCATGTCTGCAAACTCACACAGTCTAATTGTGTATGCAAAGAACTCTTTCTCTCTTAAGGATCATTAACTATGAAATGTTTTAATATGATTGAGATATATAAAATATTTTTGTTTCAAATATTATATAATTCATTTCATTCATTTAATGTACTCAAGATAATTCATAGACCTTGAAACCAAACTATCTTCAACCAACCATCAAATCAATACTATTTGATAATACCTAAGACCTAAACATGAAGAAACATGAGAGAAAATGTTATTTCATGGGTAAATTAATGTTTAAGAGACCATTTATATCTATTATCACACATCCATCTGATCTCAAAACTTTGAACTTGAGGAAAACTAGCCCATGGTGGGCTTTTGATTTTATTTTATGCTCCTTAAATTCTTAACTATTATTCATAAAGTTAAGGAGCTTAACCAACCAATAAATTACACAAAGTGGAAGGGAGATAGGTTCCCCTCCTATGGATAAGATATTATATCCAAAATTTTATCTCCTTATAATTCTAAGTAAAAAGATTTGGACTATTTTGGTCTATCAAGAAAGCCAATGGAGAAAAGGAGTAGGTTTTTGATTTTTTTGGCTCTATAACTCCATTTATTACATATATTTTGACTTTATAAGGTAATGGGTACCTCTATAATATCCTTTACACTATCATCCAAAAAAAAACTCCTACAAAGAGCTTTCAAATGCTTGTTTTCTTCTAAAATCTGACTATTATGCCCTTTGAAAATTCTAAAGAAGATTAACCAAGTGACTCTTTATCTTGATAAGACATGTATAGATATATGATGTTGTGTATAAAATTTTTACACCTTATTTTTCCTACAATTATTACAATAGCTCCTTCTTTGTCCATTGAAAATAATGAGTGGTAGTTACAAAAGGGACTTCTAATGTTAGAAAGTAGCTACAAAATACTTTGGAGAATGTGTATGAACCATACAAGAATGATGTTATCATTTAGATTTTATATGCCTTAGAAAATACCTTTATCCAAGAAACAAAACTTTAAATTTTCTATTGGCTAGAAAGTGTCATCTCAACATTGAAATTTCAAATAAGACTAAAGAAATAACATACCTTAATCTTGTCAAACTTACCTTAAACTCTCCAAAATACTTGTAAAATAATGTGATCCACTTACTATCTTATTTCCTTGACCACTTTGGTCAGCTTTAGACCATTATTATTCCTTGAGGGTTTAACACCTTGTCTTCTTGAGCATTATTCTTCATGGGATTGATCCCAATTTAACTTTAACTTTGTGAAAATTACCTAAAATAATGATAAACAAAAATTTAAGGTTTAAAAAGAGTTAATTTTGATGATAAGACCAAGTGACTTAAACCTACTACTCACTGACCACCCGAAATGATTCATATGTTGTTAATGAAGACACCCTATCCAACATCCTATATCATTTATGACCAATACAAGATCCTCATAATGGCTATCAACAAAGTTAAGGTCACATACATCAAATTTTTGAATGAATCCCATTCATGATGGCCAAATTTTGGATAACAGTTGCATTCCCAAGACTCCCATAAAACCTCCAAAAGTTATCCAAGTTGTGGTAGATTAATGGAGAGTTATAAAAAACCAACAAAAACTTATAGAAACCCATACAATCCTCATGTAAATTAAGATGAGATGAATTTTGGACTGTTCCACCCATCCATGGTCTAAAATGATAAACATCTATTAAGTTCATAAAAATACTTCTTGGGGTACCAAACATGCACCAAGTCTCCATAAATACATACCAGTAAATTTTCATGGAACCTATAATGTGAGTCCATTTTAAGGCTATGCCTTAGGGTCTAAAAACCCCTCCATTGGTCCTTCTAACCATCAAATCCCAGTCTAAATAAAAACTAAAAAACATAAGATTAAACTCATATGATTAGGCCAAACATCCAAAGTGGGGCTATTTATAACTAGGTAAAAATTAATAACCATACAAGACCAATTTGAAATAGGGCTTGGGTGAATGGGGTCAATTTATAACCAAGTCTCTTCTTTGAAGATGTTTCCTATATAATTTCCTTCGCTCAACTAGGAGTTTTGGGATTGAAGAAGGCCAAACCACATTACTCAAGTGAATTCCCTCCTTAAAACTTTTACTGAATTAAACTAAGAGCCTTCATAATGCATTTGAATAGATATATTGGTGGATCAAGTCACACATGAAGCTTTAGACTAGGCCTAAATGAAACATAGAAAAAGTTAAGCCTTGAATGCTTCCAACAAGAATGTTTTGGACACTAAACTTTCCTTATCTAGGAGGAATTACAATCCATATCTATGAAATTTCAATCTAGAAGGGATAGAGACATTATTATTGGTAGATCATATCTTTCTAATATTTCCTAAGTTAACTTTGAGGTAGATTCAAACCTTACAGGATAAAACCAAGAGACTGTCATGGTTAGTCTTGATTTTTAAAAAAGTGTTACTTTTGTATTCATTTACATTCAATCATACTCTCTCGAAGGTCCTAATACAAAATTTGAGTGAATAATATCACCCCATAACATTCATGATCACCAAACTCAAATAAATGGAGATGAAATAATCTATGATAGATAATCAAGCCTATGATTTGGTCAAATTTATCAATAAATTAAGACATTATATAATACATAGTAAAGTCTATGACATTTTTCCTAATTTTGTTATAAAACTCATATTTAGACTATGGGAACATAGAGGCATGTGGATGGATAATTTTAAAGAGTTTAACATATATTTCAAATCTTCCAAAATTTTGTGAGACCAAGGTCTCATCTATTTCATATTATAGTCATATCATAAAAATTATGCCATGCAAGTCAATCAGGTCTAGAATTCAAGAGATAAATGGTATGACCACATCATATGTTATCTATTAAATGGTAATTACCTCTCAAATTTTGAAAATGAACAAAGGACAGATATTATATTGAGATCAACCCATTATATGATAAATAATGAAGTGTTGTATAGAATAATCTATGAATAAATTTACTTGAGATGCCTACCAAAAGAACCCCATGTTATAATGAGTCACTTTCATGAGAAAAAATGAAGTATAAATCCTTCAAGCAACACTAAATCCCATGAATTTATTAGAGTTGATTATTATTTTCCTATAATTTTTAAATACACACACAACCATGTGAGGACTTGTCATTAGTTTCAAGTATTTTCCAACAAATAGATGCACCCACATCTATCGATTTAGTTAGTAATTAGTCTCTCATTTTTCCAATGGGGACTAAATTTATTTGGCATCATAAATCCTAATTCATCTATGAGAGATAAGTTCATGTTAAAAGTAGATAATTAATACACAATATGGATTAATGTAATTTACATGAAGAATTGTAGATAAATTGATGTCATTAAATTCCTTAATGAAAAAAATATCACCAGGTTTGATACACCATTTTCATTAGTCTTTGATAATGATCACACTTTCCAATCTTCAAAACTCACTGAAAGGGCCTATGACAATACAGCTATGATATAGATCTCTTCAAATTACTATCCATAAGTAAATGACATTGATTATTCAAACACCTTTAATTTTATTAATGAAATCAATAAACTGAATAACAATAGACCTATGGAATCTCACTCATTAAATTATGCACTATGGGTGGATAAAATTGTTTCAAACAATCCCTCAAGTCATCTCTATTTATGCTTGTATATTGTCAATATCCAATCTTTTTCATCATTCTCAGACTACCAGCATACCATTTCATGCTAGAATATATGGAGGAGGATGATAGAATTTTATCCAAAATATTAAAATAATCCAAATGGAAGAAAAATGTGATGAATATCTATATAATCTTATTAAGCATCAAGGAATTGTTAGTTTTGGTTTGATAAAAAGTCTTGAGTAAATACACTCATATATCTTGAATTAGTCTTAATATGGGACAAATAAAATTAATATGAGAGATAAAATTACAAGTTATCAACACTATTGTTACGATTATATCAAATTATAATGATATTGAGTAGTAATGACTTCCAGTTGAAAGATCTAAAATTCAAGGAACTAGCATATCTTATAAATGGGTAATATTTGAATCACTTATTATAAACTACAACATTATATATGGTTTATGAATCATTTTGAATTTTAGATTCAACGTAGCAGTAGGTAGGTAGTTCTATTATATATTCTTTTCCATGCTTTTAGTTAGTTTCTTTCCTAGATAGTTTTTCTTTCCCACATTCTAGAATAGTGTGATTTCCTTAGGTGTAGTTTCAAATTAATTATTTTAAGATGAGATTCTTGTGGATAACCTTGATTTTTTTACTAAATCCATAAAATTATATAGTATGTTAAAAATTATAAGGAATTAAGCTTGCAATACATTTTAGTGTTTGAATCTTAGAGAATAGAAAAGGGTTTGAATTTACATGAATATGGTTTATCAATTTTTTTCTTCTTCTATGATGAGAGTTTATTGATATCATGCCATAAAATGGTAAAATAATGTCTACACATTATATAAGAGTCTTAAATACACTACAAAAAACTTAAATAACTATTAGGGTAAAGGTCAATAATTAAGGGAGGATGCTTTCACAAAAATTTCTAATAAATCCCTTAATTTGACTACACTTATTCCAAACTCTTTTGTTGAAAATAAAATTAATATCAAAATAAAAAAGAGAATCGGATTACCAAAATAAAATTACAAGATTTTCTAGGAAAGGGTGATTTGGGAAATCTCCATCACATGATTTCCCACCTACTTGGTAGTGGAACAAGGCCTAAAGTGGATCCAAAGGTATCTATCTCAATGCTATGGATGCCTAGTTAGTAGTAGATCAAATGACCATGCCATCCCTTTGTGATCTAAAAAGAAAAGAAAAGTAATAAAATATGCATCAAAATTTGTATTCTAGTGCTATCAATCCTACAACTACATTTCCTAATTTTATGGTAGAGGGTAATTAAGTCATTACACATAAAGGTATGAATCTTGATACAATTTTAAAACTCTTATCATCTTATGATGGCCTATCAACCTATAAAATCATATTTTAATGATGACATGGGATTTTATTGTGGAATATTGGTATATATTCCTATATTAACCATGATTTCTAAGTCATAAAACATTTTTGGCATTTACCCATTATTGGTGTAAAATTTGGTCACCTTGAATTTGTGAATCACCCAACAAGAAGTGAAGAAAACTAACCAATAGCTGGAAATATCATTATATATAATGGTGATTCTCTTATCCTAAAATTTTATTATATACAAATCTATCAAAAGCAAGTTCTTCAAAACAATAGGTGGTTATTTTCCTTATTTGATTCTAGCTAGAATGGTTCTTTCTTATCCTATCTGGTCTCCAACTTCCCATAGTCCTTACAAAATTCTCAATATTGACCCTACGGAGTCCATAGAAATGAGCCTGTGGAGTTCATAGAAATAAGCCTATAGAGTCCACAAGAACAAGCCTATAGAGTTCGTAGAAACAAGCCTGTGGAGTCCATAGTTTTGTTGGATGGAGATCAAAATGGAATGTTCACTATACATCACCTATGTCTTCTTCATGAGCATTCTTCACACAAAATATCACTAAAACATGCTATGTATTAGACATTAATGACAAATTAAAGATTCAGTTTTTAGTTTAATATAAACAAGATAAATATCTATTTTCCATGTAATAGCTATCTAAGAATCTAAGATTTGTATAAGATAATATCCTTTGAGAGATGATTTAAAGGAAATAACAAGTCAATAATGAGCCATATTTTGAGCTCATAATCTCCCCCAAGTTTTACCTATTGTAAGTCCCATTACAAACATTTATTAGTGTTCATAGCTTTGGCTTCTACTTTCTACACTCTGACTCAAATCATATTCATCAAATTCATCTGTTATGTGTGTATCTAAATTGCTGGTAAATCCCTAATGTGTTTGAATCATTTAATTCCATATACTGAATTGCTCTTTTGATTGTGGAGCACAACTCTACCATCCTGGAATAGGTATGATCAACAAAGGGGGTCTATATCTCATGCCAATACATTTATGTTCTCCCCCATAGTTGATTACCTCTATTAAAATTTCTATAATTGAGGATGTTCGCCTCATACTCCATCTTAAGTTATTTGGGGACATGACTTCTCACCTTTTAAGACGCACTAAAAGTTGGTCCCATTTGTTTACACTTGTAGCCATTACTGAATCAAAATTCTATCTTGAAATTTTTTTTTAAAAAATAGTACAATCATATAGAGCCTGTAAATAATGTGTTTTAACCTTATCATTTAACAAAGCATAGTCAAAATTTTGTTTGATCAATCTGGGAATAAGAAAGGCTAGTCTGACACATAATCCTATAGTTTTAGCATGATTTTTATAGTCCTCAAATCTACCTTTCCATGTTATCTTATTTTTGAATGTAGAATGCAATGCTCTCAGTTAAACTTCTACATGAAGATTTATCAAAAACTTATTGTGCTCTTAATTTCCTAGAATCAAGTCATGCCAATAAAATTCACAAAGAAAATCTTGTTGTTCAAGTTCAGCACTATAGAAAATTTCTAAAAATGTTATTGGCTACAAAATTTTGTAAGGAAGATGACAAGAAATCCACAGAAGATGCCATCTATAAAATTATTCAAATAAAAAAAAATTGTATGCAGGAGAAGGATTCCTACATGCCAAAAGAGTTTCTCTTAATATGCATGTATCCTACAAATTTTCTTCTAACTCTTGGACTTTAGCCTCTAATTATTTATTTTCATTTTCCAAGAGTTTATTTGAAGAAGTTGCATCTTTGTTTTTCTGTTTAAGTACATAATATACTTCTTCAATTTGATGTAGTATTTGTAAGGGAGGAATACCTGGATCACTTGTTTGACAACCATGGTCAACAAATACCTTAAGAGGAGAAAGTGAAATAGCAGGTGCTTCAAAAGAGATTACCAAATTCTGTAATCTCCTATTTTCCTTCTTCAAACTTTCTACATATATCTAAAGACCAATCTATTCATCTTCATGTTCTTTTATTATTTCCTCTAATCTATGAATTTCTATGGCATGATCAGTAGATACTATATCTAATTTATACACCAAAGATGAGTTGAGATGGTCCTTGTCTTGTAATTGACTGATCAAGTCAACAATGTTCACTGTTTATTATTATTCAAGAGCTTGAGCTTGAGAAATATTCAAAGTTAGTTTCATAATATGATCATTTAGATTTGATGATTCACATTTCTCATTAGTACATACAATTTTCCCTTTATCCATTGTAGTTTCAACTACAATAGGTAGTTATTCCACCATACTTAATTCTTCTACTATGTGTGGCTCTTCCTCTAGATTTGGTTCCTCCATTATGATTGGAGAGATCGTTTTAAAAAGAGTTTCTTCAATATCTATAGGTGCAAGAACATTCTGATGTATGGGGGAATGAGACACCATTTTAAGAGTATCTAAAATATCTATAATTTTTTGTTCATCTTCTTCTATTAAAATGAGCCTTCTCCTTCTTTTAGTTACTCTTTGAGCTATAATTAGTTGATTTTCCTTCTCAACCACCAAACCCTTGGTCTTCTCAAGTTCTGTAGCAACCTTTCATCTCAATTTTCTTCTTCCTATCAAAGGAACTAGTTTTACTAAAGACTCATGAGGTTCTTATGGAGACCTTGAAATTTTAGGGTTTTGAGACCTTGTGATTCTTATTGAAGAAGAGATTTCTATGGAGATTACAATATGAGATTGTTCTTTTGGTGTTGTAATCTCAAATAATGGGGCAGGTGGAGATGAGTGTTCCTATGGTACATTTGGGGTTTCTTGTGCTATACTATTCTAAAATTCCTCCTAGACCTCTTAACCTTACTGAAGGAAATGATGTTGGATAATAAGCTTAATAAGGCCATGATGCCTAAGAGTAGTAGTAAGGGTTGTAGACATAACTTACAGAGCACCATAAAAGAAAGATGGGAGGTTAATTTTTTATTGAGGGTTGTCTCCCATGCTTAAGATGTTTTAACATTTTCATGGAATCTCCCCCTAAAATACTGTGTTTCCCTTCACAAATGATATATTTAAGTACCCACTTGGCTACAAATTTCCAAGGTTTAAGAAGTGAATTTATTTTAATCCCTTTTGATTTTCCCTTGGAATCTACTAGACATGAAGTTCTGGTCTACTTATTACAATTAAACTGACTAATTAAATCACTAAATGAAACTCTGCCTATATCTCTCATTCCTTCTTCTGGAACTTGTATAATTTTGCTTATGATTTGAGTTGTAACAGGAATAACAATGCCTTTCACAATTGAAAATTTGGGGGTGAGATTGGTAATGAATTCACTTACCATTGTTTCATCAAAAACCTAGAGCTTTTCAATGAAAGGTAGCCAGCCATTGGCTTTCAAAACTGCTACAGAAGCTTTGTCTTCATGAAACTTTGCTAGATCCTTCAACTCTAATCTTGTCTTTTGTCCCATTTCTATGTAGAGTCATAGTCATCTCAATTTCTTTAAATCCAATTAAGGTGTAGACCAGTCTTTTGTTGAAGTCGGTAGGTAACAAGCTTTGAGGATCAACTTCTATTGAAGTCTATAGAAAAGAAATGGTTCATTTGAAATGCTATAGCTGCATGAGTCTGTAGTGTGGTATGATGTTTTGATATAGTTAAGTGCCACACATTTCTATAGAGTGTGCTAACCGTTTGATCTCATCAATACAAGTTATGTGAAATGATGACGTGTCATATTGACATGACAGTGATTCATTATTTCATTAAAAACCCCTTTTTATGATGTCTCATCATTATGGTACTTAATGACTCGATTGATGATATCAAAGATACACACTTATACATACACCTTTGGCAGCTTAGTTGCATGATTTTTCATTATGGCATTTGTCATTCTATTTTGGATGATTCAAATTTAGGTCATCTCAGAATAATAAGGTCTTAATAAAATCAAAGATAATTAGTTAACTAAACATAGATAAATAAAATATGTCTTACTTACTTTAACCTTAGATGTTATCCTTTACTCACCATGTGTCCTACACAAATAGGTTTGCATGGATTAATTTATTGCATGGAGATGATCAATCATAGTGTCATGATGAGTTTTCTTATAAATTTTTATTTTTTCCCTTTGGCCAGCCATTGCTGGTTTTCTAGCCAAAGCCTTTTTTTTAATTGTTTTTTTTTTTTTGTTGTTGTTGGTGCAATGCATAGCTAGCCAGTAAGTTGGTTTTCTGGGAATGCATTATCAATAGCATCCCTAGAAGGATTTTCACTATTGATTGATTTATTATTATTATTTTTTATATTTTTATATTTTTTATTTTATTTTAATTTTTTTTTGAATGATTATCAAGGAGCATGTTCACTAGAAGAAGTAGAGCTTTCTAGAATAGCTACTTGATCCTTACTTTTTGAATAAATTCATTTTTTATTGAGAGGTTTTTGATAGACCTTCAACCTATGTCCATTGACTAACAGAGCTCTTCTACTGTCATCAATAGGTATCAGCTTAATAGAACCATTTTCATAGAACTTTTCAATCTCATAAGGTCCCAACCATCTTGTTTATAGTTCTCCTTTGAATTGTTGAAATTTAGAATCAAACAAAAGTGCCCAATAGCCTTTTTGAAACTTCTGTTGCTTGATTTGTGCATCATGCCAAACTTTTCTTTGATGTTGTACCAGTCAATTCTTTGTAGTGCTTCCATCCTTATTTCATCAAATTGATTAAGTTGTAAGAGTCTTTCTTTCTATATTTCTTCTAACTTAATTCCTACTTCTACAACTATTTTCAAAGTTTGTAATTCAAATTCAATAGAGAATAAAGGCTTCTTACCATAAACCAATTCATAAGGTGAAAATCTAGTTATTGTTTTCCAAGTAGTATTATAGGCCCAAACAGCTTCCGGTACCTTATCTACCCAATCCTTTCTACTAGAATTAACAAACTTGGTTAAAATGGTTTCCAATTTTCTGTTAGTGACTTCAACTTGTCCATTCACTTGTGGATGGTATGGAGATGTTTTTCTATCCTGAGTTTGATACACTTGCATGAAATATTTATCATGTTTGACATGAATTGTGGTCCTTGATCTGAGGCTATCTCTCTTGGAACACCAAATCTTTGCATGATTTCAAAATATAATAAATTAGTTACCATCTTCTCTCTTTCATGAGTTAATGATTCCACTTCTACCCACTTGGTCATGTAGTCTATACATACTAGGAGATATTCTTTTCCTATGGAAAGAGGATCCATTGGACTGATAAAATCAATTCCCCATTTCTCAAATGGTTTTAAAATTAATTGAGGATGAGGGTATAGAGGCATCTCTATTGAAAGAGTAGGCTGTCCAATTCACTGACAAGCATCATAGTGTCTGACATATCTTTTTATTTGATGATGAAGATGAGGCCAATAATATCCCACTCCCAAGATTTTATGTATGGTTCTTTACACTGAGTAACGGCCTCCTCCTGGTTCATCATGACAAGCTATGATGATGTCATAAGATTCACCATTTTTTACACACCTACGAAACACATGATCAGGTCCAAGTTTAAATAACATTCTATTAATCCATTTAAAAAAAGAACTTTCTTTTATTAAATGTTTCTCTTCTTTTTGTGAAAAGTGCAGAGCAAACTTCCCTGTGGTGAGGTAATTAGCTATATCAACAAACCACTGAGATTGTGCTAAAATAATGAATAATTGTTTATCTAAAAAGTCATCTTCCACTATTTCTTCTTCACCTATAGTGTTGATTCTTGACAAGAAATCAAAAACCACATTAGACTTCCCTTGTTTGTCTATAATAGTAACATCAAATTATTGTAAGATCAATAGCCATCTAATAAACCTACCTCCTACAATTAGTTTGTTGGTAAGATATCTAATAGCTGAATGGTCTGTATAAACAAATACCTTGTAGCCTATTATGTAGTGTCTAAATTTGTTGATTGCATACACTATAGCTAAGAATTCCTTCTCAATTTTGGTGTAATTTCTTTTATTATGTGTCATGTTTTTTCTAATATAATATATAGCATACATGTTACCTTCTTCATCCTTTTATCCAAGAACTACTCCTAGTGTTGTATTGGAAGTATCTGTGTATATATGGAATGGCTTAGTCTAATCTGGTCCTCTTAATACTAGAGCAATAACGCAATAACAAGTTTAGCTTTGATGGTTTCAAAGGCCTGCTGGTAACTATCATTCCATTCAAATGTACTATCTTTTGTAAGCAAGGCAAATATAGGGGTAGCTATTTGACTAAACTTATCTATGAAGCATCTATAATAACTAACATGTCCCAAAAAACTCTTAAATTTAGTTTGTGTTTGTGAAATAGATAATTTGGAAATTATTTCAACTTTCTTTGGATCTACTTGAATGCCTTTTACAGAAATATGATGTCCCAGGACTATTCCTTCATCCATCATCAACAAACATTTCTCATGGTTCAAAGATAATTTATGTTCCTCACATCTGATCAATACTCTTTCCAAGTTGGTAAGATCTTCATAAGTTTCACCATAAACAATGAAATCATACATACATACCTCAACACAATCATTTGTAAAGTCAAAAAATATTGCCAAAACTGCTCTTTGGAAGGTTGATGGAGCATTATAGATTCCAAATGGACGTACTCAATAATAAAAAGTTCCTCACAGTAGGTAAATGTGATTTTATCTTGATCTTTAGCTACTACCATTATTTGGTTATACCCACTGAACCCATCCAGGAAAGAAAAATATTTCTTTCCTGCCAAGTTATTAAGAACTTGATCAATGAAAGGTAAAGGAAAGTAATCCCTTAATATTGCTTTGTTTAATTATATATAATCCACACATAATCTTAAATTTATATTTTTATTGGGCATAATTACCAAAGGTGACACCCAGTGGCTATCTAAGATGGGGTAAATAAACCCAACTTCCAGCAACTTTTAAATTTCTACTTTGACTATTTCCTTTAGTGCTGGGTTTGTTCTTCTTTGTGGTTGTCTGATCAGTTTGACAGATTCTGTGTAAATGTGATGAGTGCATATGTTGGGGTGAATTCCTTTCATGTCAATATAATCCCAAGAAAAATCCTTGGTATGTCTTTCCAATAATTCAAAGAGTTGATCTTCCTCTTCATTTGTTAACCAACTATTGATGTTCAAAAAATTTCTTAGTAATAGCATGATTGGTTTTGTACCTGGGTAGTTGGATTTTATTTGCTTAAACTCAATAATTAATGAGTTCAAAGGACATGTATGAGGAAGTATCTTATGAAACATGGTTACATTATCAACAAACTCTTTTCTAGGAGGAATCAGTCATTTTAAATAATAATTAAATGCATCTAAGAAATGAGTTTGTTGTTATTCTACCAATTTCCACACACTTTCCTAAAACAATCTATGATCATATGATGAAGAAGTACTAGCAAAAGTAGAAGTGGAGGTTTCAAAATTTTCTATTGGACCTAAGAATCCTAAACTAAGGTATTCTATAGCTTTTAGATTGATAAAGTCCATAGTTTCTAGACTGGCATAGTCTATAGTTTCTGGGTATATATCTCCATTCAATTCTTCCTAGTGTTTTTTAACTGTGATCATGGATAAGGAGGAAATGTTGTTTAATGTGTTATCTGATTCATCCACCCAAAGTTCTTGTATGAAATTTTTTGATGGTTTTGTAGGAGGATACAAGGAGATCCATTTGGATTTTAACCCATTGGAAATGGTCATGTCTCCTGACCTGCAATCAATCAATGCTGCTACAATGGCCAACCATGGTTTACCTAGGATTATAGGATATCCTAGATTCTTTATTTTGGGTTGAAAGACTATGAAATCTACTGGATATTCCCAAGATTCTATTAACACTTAAACATTTTCTATAGTTCCCTCTGGTTTCGTTATCGACTAGTCTACCATTTGAAGAATGGTAGTTGTAGGTTTCATTTCCATAAGAGATAATGCATGGAGTGTATTAGTTGTCATGACATTGATTATTAATCCCAAATCTACCAAGACATTGGGAATTTATTTTCCTCTAATTGTGACTGTGATCACTAAGCTTCTTGGATCTGCATATTTTGGAACTAATTGTTTTCCTACTAATAAATCAGCAACTTTTCCATTAACATAAATGGTTATAATATATTTTACCTTCCTCCCAAGTTTCTTAATACAGAGGTTTTTGATGATCTTATTTAATTCAAGTATATCCCTAATATCTTGTAGAAGGGGTACCTCAATATTGATCTTTTACAACTCATGGACCAAGTTTGAGTCTAGTTTGATATCAGTTTCTCTTAATCTTTTAGGAAAAGGAGTGTAGTAGTGTTTTCTTTGTTTACTTCAGAGCTCATTTTTATTTTAGCTTCTCTAGTGCTTAATTGAAATGATTCTATCTTTTCATTTTCATTAGGTATCTCAAAAATGAGTACTGGAGGTTTTTGTATAGTTTTTCCTAATCTCAAATGTATGTCTGAACACTCAATAGCTCCAACATTGATTTTTTCTTCCTGTTCATTGACATAAATAGGTGTTGGTTGTTTATTTTTTGATTTTCTATTAGTTGTGAAGGTATTAAGGGTTGATTGATTTGTCCTTGTTGCTAAATAATTGGGGGTGGCATAATAGTTTGCTATTGAAGTGGTCTTCTTGGTTAGGTGAATTGTGACTGTGGATTCCACTGCTAATTCCATTATTGGTATGGCTGTGGCATCCAATGCTATTGTGGTACCCATTTTTGTTGTGGTTGTGGCACCATCCATGGAGGTGTTGGCATCTGATCTTATCCTACCCATGGATTTTGAATTGATGGAATTTGGGGTTGATTCCAAAATGATGAAGGGATTGAAACATTCCATGGTGCCATCCATGGATTAACTATATTTCTTGCATTAAATTGTCCTTGAGCCTGGTTTTGTGGGGTAAAGTTTTGTCTTTGAATATAATTTACTTCTTCAGTGTACTAGACTTGGGTTTTCATTTGATTCTTTAAAATAGGTAGAAGGGTGAAATATTTGGTATCATGATCTGTTACATCACAGATCCCACATGATGAAATATTGGTTCTATCTAGGGGCCAATCTCTAAGGGCATGTTTCTATCTACACTTAGGATAGTAGATTGCTAAAGGCTCTATTGCATTTGCCTTAGCTTAAAGGCCATCTAGAGTACTATTTAGTGTAACCAGAATATCTATTTTGAGATTAGCAAATTCCTCTGTTAATTTACCTAGTTCATTAAATTTCCCCAACTTTCCTTTCCTAATTCTAGGTTTGTTTGAGAGTAATTGGTACAAAGCTTAGAAATTTGATTGAAAGCCAACTTATTTATGTCTCCTCCACCCATCAGATTTAATGTATATCTAGTTTCTTCATCCAATCCTTTCAAGAAAACCAATTTTTGAACATCTTCAGTGAGTGGATAATTGCTTCTTTTATGAGTGAACATGAATCTATCCAAATAATCTTCTAAAGATTCATCCTCATTTTGTCTAATTTTAAAGAAATCCTCTTTTCTTTCTCGCACTCGGTAGTAATCTTGGTATTTGTTTGAGAATTCTATTTCCATGTCATCCCATGTTCTAATAGAATTTCTAGGTAAACCCATGAACCATCTCATAGCTACATCTTTAAATGTAGAGGGACATAGTTTTAATTTCTGGCTATCAGTTGTGTAATCATAGGTTTGACATAGCACCTTAAATTCAAATAGGAATTGATCAAGATATTCTATAGATCATCCCCATAAATTTGGTAGATTAGCTAGTGAAATATTTTTCATGGGGGTTTGATCATTAGGATCTACAACAATAGGAAAGGAGAAAGCCCTTCCTAGTCATGCGAATTATTTATTTTGTTGGAGAGCCATTTCTTCTTCTAATGATATTTCAAAGCTAGGATGATCTTCCCACTAAACATTTATGGTCTAGGCTATAGATTGTTCCAAGTTATCAAGATTTTATTTAGCTATGGATCTTTGAAATGTTTCTTCTAAGTCTTTGGAAATCTATAAATAATGTCTTCCTACAAGAGATTGATCTTGAGGAATTATTCCTATGGGGCTTACGTGTGGTAATGGCCTAGTTCCTATCCTAGTTTTAGAAGATTCTTGCAAATAGGTTTCACTTGTATCTTCTGGTTCACTACTCAGAGATGTTGAAGGAGTGTCCACTTGTGTCTTCGATGGAAAATTTGGAATAAATCATCCTTTAGAATCTCTAGGATGGTAAATCAATTTATTAATTATTTTTGGGATTTTTAAATTTTTTTTACTCTAGATCAATAATTATTACCTTACTAACACCTTATGTTCCCTGGTAATAGTTCCAAAAATGACGAGTATCATCTAACTCCTCATTTAACCAATATTCAATTGGTGTCTTATCAACTAGGGCTGGTGTCCAAAGCTATCTTCAGTAAGGTATGGGATGGTAGATCTAGAAGTCTACTTATGGGGGTGCTTGTTGATCCTATTTTAACTTTGACTAAACCACTTGTTTCATGCTTTTTCTAAAAAAAAGAAAGAAATCAAATCAATCCACTCTTTTTCTGGAAATAAAAGATCACACTCCTATTTTATGTTTGTAAGGAAAGTAAATTCACACTTTCTACTTACAAAAAGAAATTTACTTCACACTTTTGCTGTAAAAGAAAACATACTTTGCATAGAAAAGAAATGAAATAAGAAAATGATATTTTTTAAACTACAAATTCATTTTGATGTTTTTATAAATAAATGCAAATAGTAACAAGATTATAACCAATAAAATAGAACATAAATACCATACACAGTTCCTGGTTCCAAGGAGAGTGGGACCTTGCACCTCTCAGACTCTGGAATAAAGATTAATCAGTGCTAGAAAATTGAAGTATTAATTCATATAAATGAAATAATTATAATCTGATTAAAACCTATATGCTTATCTAATTCTTGATCCTCTATTTTATCTATATCTTCTATTTTTTTTATAGTCAAAAGTCTTAAACTTTATACTAATATAATCAACTCAAAATAGGATGCAAAAGAATAAAACTCTTGGTCAATCCCTTCATCCAAACATAGGAGATTGGATTTCCAAGATATCCAATTATTCTGATGAAATAAATATCCTATCCTATAATAGTCCTAAAATATGATTATATACAAATCTATCAAAAGTAAGTCCTTAAAAATAGCAAGTAATTATTTTCCTTATTTGATTCCAGCTGGAATGGTTCTTTCTTATCCTATCTGGTCTCTAGCTTCCCATTGTCATTATAAAATTCTTAGTATTGACCCTGTAGAGTCCATAGAAATGATCCTATGAATTCAATAGAAATAAGCCTATAGAGTCTGTAGAAACAAGCCTACAGAGTCCATAGAAACATGCCTACAAATCCCGTAGAAACAAGCATGTGGAGTTCATAGAAACAAGCCTGTGGAGTCCATAGAAACAAGCCTATGGAGTCCGTAGTTCTGCTAGATGGAGATCAAAATGGAATGTTCACGATACATCAATTTTGTCTTCTTCTTGAGCATTATTTACACAAAATATCACTAAAACATGTTATGTATTAGACATTAATGATAAAGTAAATATTCAGTATTTGGTTTAATGTAAACAAGATAAATATCTAATTTCCATCTAATAGCTATCTAAGAATCTAAGATTTGTATAAGATAATATCCTTCGAGAGATGATTTTAAGGAAATAACATGTCAATAATGAGCCATATTTTGAGCTCATTAGGGTTTTCAACACAAAGTTTAGAAACATCACATGTTATACATAATCAAGGAAATGCATAATTTTAATGGAGTCTTTATCTACAAATAGAAATTTAGAACTTATAAACAAAGGATATTAAAATCTAGGAAAACCCAAAAGAGTCTCATCTGCTTTCTTGTATTCATTGCTTTCTATTTATTTCTTTTATTTTTATTTAAGTAAATTTGCAATATCTAAATAGACTTTTCAATTTTACTTTTGCACATAATATTAATTATAAAAATAATTAATATACTAAATGATTCAAAAAACATAGTCATTTAATGACTACAATTAATAATAATTAATTATAAAATAATAATAATTTAATTAAGTTGATAAATTTCATGTCAAACCCACTACATCAAATCTACAATTTACATCTGATGGGCTAGTCAAAAATGTTACCTTATCCATTGGGTTATGGAGTCCCTTAAAATATTACATAGAATGAGACAATATTTAAAAATGATAATAAATGAATAAAATGGTGTAATGAAATATGGATGGCCAAATTTCACTTCAACAATTGGATTCAACTATGGGACCACATTATATACTAGAATGTAGGAAAATACTAGAAAATGTTGGTGACTTGTGCCTCATCCAACCTACTCAAGATACCGATATTATCATACCATGATTTGGCCAAATGGTATCCATTTAACATATCTTAATTGTATGGGAATGATCACAAGTTGCCAAGTCAAATCCATGCTTGAAAATTGTGCCATCTACATGAGTAATAACCTATTTTCAAGATAATTCCCCCTAATTTTGAATCTAAATTATGCATACTTCAAAATATTTATGAAATAAATATTCTAAACTTATATGATATGATTGAATTTTGTATAAGCATCCTAATTCATCTCTCCTCTATCAAGTTCATACTAACCTTAACATTACTTGTTTCCATATACAATTGAGCTTCTTGTTCATCATCATTATTACTTATTTTTCTATACTAATTACTTCTTTTACTACTTGGCCTACTATCTATTTTGTAGATTGATCCATGCCTTGGATTTAAGAATGGGATTCCTTTATATTGACACATTTGGACAACATTCCAACTCTTTTTGAAGGTCTTTTGAATTTTCTTGACAAACCCTTGAAAGGAGATCCAAATCTTTGAGGAGTTTAAATCACTTTTATGGTGTGCAGGATTCCAATTGATGGATATTTGACTAAAAAATCATTGCTATACATATACATATGACCTCTTGAGATAGTTAAATCATTTATTTCCTTTTTTCCCATGGTAAATTTATAGAATTTGTCATCACCAGGTTGAGAATTGAGTCCATTAATAGAGAACTTTATAATATAATTATCCAAACTACATCTAATATCACAAATGCTCACCTTATAGAGTTACCAAAGGAAACTTTCTCATTCTTAGTGGGTTCATAGGATTCCTCATTTTCCCATAGCTTCACACTCTTGTCATCATAGACAATGCCAATTACATTATAAATGTGTTGATGGTTCTTCATTGAAACTATTATTGTTTGAAGTTTTCAACCTATATTAATTATTGGTTTTACCTTCTATGTGGATACAACACACTCAAGTGGAGACATGAAACTATCTGACAAACTACCTTAATGAAATGTTTATTGATATAGGGGGTGTGTTAACCTCCTCAACACATCATTACTTGGGAGATGATTGCAAAGGTTATGGACTCAAATTTACACATGTGAATTATATTTTATCTTGAATTTACAAGTGGCATGTGAATTGATTAACAACTAAATCAAATAAATTTTCTCAATTTCCATTCTTTGCCTCTATTTACTCTAAGCTTAATAGTCATACAACCATCATCTCGCTAACACCATGAATGGATAACCCATTATGCCTACACTACCTTTTAATTTTTACAAGAGGAGGAATTGAAAATTCTTTAAAAATCATTCCTTTCCTAATGGCCACTTTCTGACAGAGCTTCAACTTTATAAACCTTTATATCCCTTGGTGATCCTTTTAGTGAATTTGAATTTGAATAAATGAAATCAATGTAGTCAGCCAAGAATACTATTTATTTTCATTGACTTCAAAATAAGATCTAAAAATCACACCTATAGTTTATCTAGATCTAGTATTTCAATTATACTAACCAAATCAACATCAAAATGTACTAAATTTCCTATTCTAGTTATTTTCCACATCATATTCATCATAGTTTCTTCCATGATTTTTATGAGTTTGTTGATAGATATGTTCCTAACACACACTATGGTGTCAATAATATTAAAAATCATAGATATTGAATGACACCTTTAATCACTTGATCCATTGCATTCATTATTATTCACACAATCTAAAAATTTCATGCATCTATATAAATGGGAATTTTAATCTGTATTAACCTCTATGTGGCCCTAATTTTAGAACAATATCTATGATAGTTCTATTTATTTGTTAATTATTCACAATGACATGTTTTGATGATATTATTATATCCACCAATAATTTAAAATATGATATCATTTTTACTGATGTTATTTCCATCAAGACTTAGTTATTTCAGTGAGTGATTCTCTAACAATGACTAAATGATTTTGAGATTACTAGTTTGGTTGAGATAGAATTTGTTTATCATCTAAATATTTATATGACAATGTTCATTTCCAAAACCAAACATCCGAATGCATAAACACCCTAACTCAATGTAATCCTCACATGTTTACACAATAAATGTTAGATTTTTGATTATAATAAAGACCTTATAGTTATTTTATAGTTATATTTAATAACATTTTCTTAGAATAATATTTTATTAAAAAAGATCATCCTTAATAACTACATACTTCTACACTAAAAAATTTATGGAAGAAAGTGGCATGTGTTTTTTATTTGGATAGTTGTAAATAGAAATACCCATCTTCTCACAACCAAAAACCTTCATAAACATCACTTAGGCATCTTAAATAAATCTCCATCTAGTGATGTTTACATAGTACCTCAATTATTGTGGTATATGTTAATTCATTAGGTAAATGGTCAAAATTCATCTTTATCTCAAATATATTGTAGCCTTGTAAACTCCATATATTAATTACATTTTCATTTTGAACAACTCAAGAGTGTTTTTCTCAAACCTAAATCAACGTGTCACCTTTACATCCACCACATTCTAGAGGGAAACATATTGCTAAATCATTTTGTCAAACATCTCTTCATGCCTGCCTGAACATCCCAAAAACACTATGTCATGCTGATATTGAACATTTTCATTTTGTCTTATGCAAGAGCTTGATGTCTTCAACCCAACTATGCATGTTGAAAATAATAATCAAAATAAATTTTTAAAATATTTTGCTTCCCTTATTTATTAATTGACAATATTAATTTCATATTATTCACCTCCAGATGCATAAGACCTTAATTTCCAACCAAAGTTTACAAGATGATTTTGTTTTGTTATCCACCATGATATATCAAGTCATCCCTAGTGAACCAATGAATAATTTATCCTACATTTATTTCCAAAAATCATAATATGATTCATGGGTGGCATCAAGATCATTCCTTTCATATGGATACTAACTAGCACATTCATTTATGCTCTCATATATTCATAGAATTATTGTTTATACATTTTCCTTGGCTATAAATAATAATATCTATTATCATCATAGATTAAATTCCATTATAAATTCATAAACATACCTTATTTATTGTTGGACATCATCATCAGTCCATGTACATTATTGACACAGTCCTCTAATCCTTAGGTACTTGAAACCTAGGATATGAACACTATGAGCTACCCTACAGGAAAGGAGGATTTGTTAGGTTTGAGGCCATCAAGTTTATCCATTCTCATAATTTAGGAGACTATAATTAAATTTTATGATGTTGATTTTACATATAATATCCTTATTCATCACAATTATGATTTACTACATTTGAATATTTATTTATTCCTATTTACAAACTTTAGGTAAGATATCTCCTACCTTTTCACACTCAGAAGGAACTTTGAACACCATCTTGACCTGATCACTAGTCTTTGAGATCTTTCAACAAACAATGGGATCAAAATCATACATTCCTTTGACAATCATCATGAATGACAACACTATAATGTTCACAATAGTGATTCCCCATTCAATAAACAATATTCAATACTTGACCAAAAAATAATAATACCTACTTTTTAGTAGTTATTTGTATCATTCAAGATGAATTATCTCCCATTGAGTTCTAAAATAGATAATTTTTTTGGAAATAACACAACCAATAAAACACCAAATCCATAGCTCTAAATCAAGTAAATATATGTAAATTTGTAGCCACAACCTTCAATAAAATATCAATTTCTATGGAAAAGAGATCAAACACCAAAATTTCATGTGAGCCAATAAAACAACATAGGGAGAAATTTAGTCAAAACATCACAACAAAAAGGATAGGTTTTATTGAATGTACACACACACACAATGGAAAAAGGGAAAGTGAAATCAACACAAGACAAAATTATGTAGAAAAGGAAACTATTTACAAAGGAATATAAAATACCACAACACTAAACATAACCATTTACATGTTGGGAAAAGTATGAGCCTTTGTAGGAAAAAAAATTTGGCAAAATGAAGACATCACATGCAAATATAAAATTAAGACAAACAACATATTTTTAATTGTATTAATGAATAATACATGAGGCACATGAGGGAGAAATAAGCATGAGTTCAAAAACTTGGTCATGCATAAATGGAAAGTAAAAATTACTAGATTGGTCATGAATGAGAGGGATTTGTTGGGATTAAAAACTTGAAACACAAACAACATGGTACATACCTTGAAAATCTTCACCTCTTAGCTTCTCTTTCAATTATTCAACCATGAGTGTCTCAACTAAATTTCCCATAGGAAAATCCAAATGTGAGCTTTGATATAAGACCTATTGGAATTCCAAATGACCAAAAATTTATTGTTGATTACTTCTTGTTTCCTCTTCAAAACCTATTATGTGGTCATGATCAACATCATTACACATGTTCTCTTCACCAATATTAATCCCTCTACCTTTGTGACTCATCAAATGCTATTTAAAGGTGGATAAATTTTAATTTTACATAAATTATTCCACTTGGGATAAGCTTTGTAATGGGAAAATTTATTTCTTTTTTACTTTTATGGCTCCATATAATTCATTAAAAAACTATACTCTTTTTTTTATCATCAACAACTTCCTAAATTAGATTTTCTTTGAAATTCAGTATGAAGAGAAAGTCACCCCTAATTAAGTCTCATTTGAAATATTTGTATTTTTTATTCTTTTTTCTACCCAATGTTTTTAAGGTATGCATATTATTTTTTCAACTTAAACCTCTTCATCTCTGCAACCAAAATTAGACTATGGGTAGAAATATAAAAATAAGAAATATGGTTTACATTCCATTATCTCCAAGAATATTTTCAATGTAGTAATGAATGATATATTTTAATGGTAAATTTACTTGCATATTTTATGAATCAAAGGCACCTTTTTTATCCTTAGTAGAGTTTCTAAAAATTATTGGTATAAAATATGGTCACCTTGA
Organism: Torreya grandis; assembly: GCA_037957365.1. Taxonomy (NCBI): domain Eukaryota; kingdom Viridiplantae; phylum Streptophyta; class Pinopsida; order Cupressales; family Taxaceae; genus Torreya; species Torreya grandis. The sequence goes on from JARHVA010001324.1 coordinate 2,879,692, forward strand.
ATTTGTGACTCATCCAACCAAAATAAAAATAAACTCACCAATAGTTAGAGATATCATTATAAATAATGGTGATTCTCTTATTTATTTTATATGCGTATTTAACTCATAGGATATGAATAATTTTTGGTTTTAGTCTACTTTTTACCCAAAATCAAAAAAAATAAACAAAACATAAAATAAAAAGAGAAAAGGGGAGAAACCCACAACAAGATAAAAGTGGAGAATTGTTAAGATAACTTGAGAGTAAATAATATAAATGAATATGATTCATCTCACATAAAAAGGAAAATATGGAAATCATGGGTTTGGGAACAAAAGACATGCCTAAAATCATAGAGTCTCCAAACAAACTAGAATGCACACACTTGGTACAAATTTTCCTTGAGAGCAAACATGTAATCCATGAACATCAAGAAAGCTCATACAAGGATTTTTTAACACAAAGTTTGGAAAAACTAAATGTTTCACATATCAAAGAAATGCATAATTTTAATGGATTCTTCATCTGTAAATAGAAATTAATAATTCATAAAAAAAGGATATTAAATTCTACACAACCTCAAAAGAATATCACCTGATTGATTGTATTTCATTATTCTAAACTGAAAATAGCATGGCTCCAAACAAGTTTGTATCTATCTCTCTCGAAGAGATTGAAATAAATAAGAAGCTTTTGAAAAATTCATATTTTTCCTCTTTTGCACAAAATTTTCCCTTTGGAATATGAAAAGTCATTCCCTTACCTCTCTTTTTTCTTTTTCTTTTTATTTAGGTAGATTTAAAGTAATAAAATGGACTTTCTAATTTTATTTTTTCCACATAATATTAATTATATAAATAATTAATATACTAAATGACCCAATAATACATAGTCATTTAATGACTTTAATTAACATTAATTAATTATAAAATAATTAATAATGTGATTAAGTCGATAAATTTCCCATTAAACCCACTATATCAAATCTACAATTTATATCTAATGGGCTAGTAAAAAATGTTGTCTTGTCCATTGGGCTATGGAATCCCATAAAATATTAAAAAAAAAATAACAAAATATGCATAAATGATGGGAAATGAAGAAAATGGTGTAAGGAAATTTGGATGGAAAAATTTCACAACACCTATATAATTCACCATTTTTTGTCATCAACATTCAACCATTTCTTCTAAAATGGAGACCCCCTTTTATATATGGACATATGTTTGTGAATAAAATAAATTGAATATTTTTGAAGTTTAAGATATGATCTATCTTCAACTTGGAAATCAAGTTTAAAATCCATTATATTCACAAATCTTCCATATTTTAATAATATCCTTGGTTTTATTTCTAGGTATCATATATTTATTATATATTTCTAGTTAATAATGTTTCTAAGGATTTAGGAGTAGGCTTGTACACCAATAGTCTATAAGAGTTTTAACTTATGTGATAATGAAGTTATTTTAACTTATTTGATTTGTTCATGACTTCCCCATATCCCTTTATCTCATTTAGGGCACTTAATGAATACTTATAAGTTCCTTATAATAGTCATATCCTTACAACATCTACAACTCCTTCAAATAAATCAATGACTCCTTCAATAAATTTGAGTTTCTCCATAATATTTGGTTTCCCTTAAGGTAATCAATGAATAATTTATGGATTCCACACATTATTTGGATTATCTATGTCATTGATACCATTGATGACATATTAATTTCTCTATAGAATTTAAACTTATTCATAACATCTAGATTTATGCATGGCACTTTACACCACTTAAAATCATTGAGATTGTACATTTAGTTTCCATAAAACCCATGACACCATAGGAACACATTCCAAATATCAAAGGTAAAAATTGATATAAGAAATAATTGGTTAATGATAGTACCAAATATGATCCTAACCATATCATAATATATCTAGGTGGCTCTAGTAATGAGTAATATTTGATCCTGGTATTTTGTGTTAGCTCTTGATTGTGTCATTTTATAAGAAATTTATGATTATAAAAAAATATTCCATCAAGGGAATGAGTGAGTAGTATTATTTTGATCTATATACTCACATTTCAATAAAATTTTAAGGGTCAAATACCTAGCTTTCTTTCTAAACTAGGTCACTAGTTGGTTCTATTTTCTAGTGAGCTACCAAGAGGGAAATCTTAATAATAGTTATGTTATCTTAAATAATTTGAAAGAAATTCTATGGGTTGTGTTTTTTTATTTTTATTTCCTTAGTTTTATTTTGTACATGGATAATTTCAATTAAGGTTATTATTCTATGAATGTGCTTCATGTTTATAATTTAAAAATAGATAGTTTGAGTACATGGTTATTCTAGTTGTTTTTCATGTATTAATATTAGTATAACATTAATTTATTATTGAATGTGTAAATGAAAAATTTATAAAAAATTAATAAATTTTGAATTGATGTCATAGGATTATTAAAAATAGTTTTGTTTTTAATCTTGAATGTATTTCCTTTGATTTGATTCATAGATAGATTAAGGTAGATATTAGTTTTAATAGCATCATTTTCTTGATCAAATTTATTTATTTATTTGATGTTGTATTTGTAAGTATATAATTCCCTTATTTTGTGCCATAACTTCCTCCTCTCTTTCCTTTTGGAACATTATCCATATATATACATATATATACATACATATATATATATATACATACATATATATATATATATATATATATATATATATTACATACATACATACATACATACATACATACATACATATACATATATATATATATATATATATATATATATATATATATATATATATATATATATATATATCGATGTAATAACATTTTAATAGTTTATCACATCATTCTAATTTCTATTCCACTATGTGTTTATTTACAAATTTTAATACCTACAACTCGTTCCTTGGGATACCTCTACGGTACTAAAAAGAGAGGGTAAAATCCATGTACTATTTTATTTGGCATCCCTAATATCATTATTACATCATGAGTTATTAACAAATGGGTTCGAAAGGCTAAGTTTATGACATAGGGTTAGCTCTCACTAGGAATTAATGATGGGTAAGTGATTATGAATATGCAATTAAAATTAAATGATGGGTAAAATTTTGTAAATAAGGTAAGGTGAAATGGTAAATCAAATGGGGGCCTATGAAACCTAAGGTGATAAATTGAAATCCTAAACAACCCTATAACTATATCAAATTATTCAGTATAAGGAAGATCATAAGCAAGGATACACACATACATCCATACACCAATAAACTAAGAAATGTCTACTATACTAAGTAATATAAGAATTATTATAGGGATATAAATACTTACCTTTGGGTAGACATGATAATTCTTTAATATTTATATTTGGCTCATGTGTAACTTTGGAAGGTATGTTTTAGGTTCAAGACCTCAAAGGGTAATATGAAGACCTAGATCTCCTTAGATAGGAACTCAAAACACCTATCCTATTGAGTTTTAATGACACCATAAGAGAGGATCTAAAATATAATTTTATAAACCTCTTAACTCTCCCAAATAATACCTAGGGGTAGAAATGCAAGTGCAAGCAAAGTATATGAATGTGATATATGTTTTAGGAATGGAATATGACCTTTTTATATATGGATTCAATACCCAAAACTAACCATGAAATCTAAGATGATGACATTGATAAAGTTGATATAGATGGAATATTTTGTTTGGCATTGTATTTCCCAGGCTAATGCACTAATAAATATAAAAGATAAACTTAGAACTATATCAGTCTCCCCAATAGAGTATAGGGACGATAAATTATGAAACATACTATATCAAAAAATTTGATACAATAGGATATAGGAAATATATAATAATTAAATAAAAATTAGATGAAGATAAAAAATTGAAATATACTTAGAGGAGGTTAGACTAATAGTAGTGATGGCATGGCATAATAGTATAAAAACATCTCACACAAAGTATAAAAAACTTATCCCACCCCATACCTAGTATACCCTTTAAGGAATGAACTTAGGGAGATTGATGCATAGATAAACTATTGAAAGATAAATAATGAATAAAGTGATAAAGTGAAAAATATTAATTGTATACACATGCACCACCCAAAGATCATCACGTGTCACAATAGTTTAACACAAAATGTTGTTTTGGGATATATACATAGTATCAAAAAAAAGCATAATTGAATAAAAATACTAAAGTAAATAAAAGTAAATAAATTAAAATTCATGCCTTGACTAATATTTTTTATTTTATATGTGATGATATGTGTGATGTAGTTGGTATAAATCACTCATCAATAATAAGGAAATGTGGACTTGAGAATTAAGAGAAAAATCTTTAAAAAATAATTTATTTGTTAGCACCTAAAAATTATCTACCTCGCTAAGAATCTAAGGCTTATTTTAGTTCATGAAAAGGACCTATGAAAAAAATATATGTAAGAAATATAGATTCTTATGATAAATAACTAAAAATTTAAGGTTTTAAATGTGTACTATAAATATATAAAACCAGTTTGATTTATGCATTTGTTTTTTGTTTTTTTTGTAAAATTAGAGTTTTGAGTGTCTAAAAATAGAAATATGGAATAAAATGTCTCATGAATGAAGAGGTATAAGTGTAAAAGGTTGTATTTTAAAAACCATAAGAGCCTTGTAGGTAGGTGGTGTTGATGGTGAAAATGTCATGTCAATGAATCAACCCTTTCACCTAATGAATCATGAAGGTCAAGATGGAATCAAACCATTTTTAATCCTATGGGATATATGGATCAAATATTGAACCTAAGATGTGCAAGGGTATTTTTAAATATTTTTTGGAATAAGTTAAAAAATAAAAAATTAATTAAACATCATCAATTTTATAAATCAAATACTGATTTTGATGTAAATTTAGAATTAGATTCAACAAATAAAATCTAAATGATCTAATAGAGTAAATCCTATGAGAGATAAAATATTTTGAAGGAAATATATTTGATCTATTGATATAAATAATATATATTTCTTATCATATTCAATATCATAATGATTAATAGAAAATAAAGGAAAAGTAATGTAGAAAACCTAAAGATAAATAAAATAAACAAAAATGGAAATCAAATAAAGAGGAAAATATAAATACTAACATAATCAGCAACTAATAACTAAGAATATAAAACTATATAATCACTATTATAGGAATACTTTAAGTAAGACACAAACTTAGTCTAAGCAAATCTAAAAAAGATTCTAATATAAACATAAATGAATTAAATGATAACATAATGAAATAATAACTAAATCAACAAAAAAATAACATGAAAAATAATAATCTAAACAAAAAATAATATAACATTAATAATAAATACAACTAAGAAACAATAATTTAAATAAATGAATTATACCTCATAGATTTAAAAGGAAATAATGAAAAAAATTTAAATGAAACAATAATTAAATTATAAAAACTTTTAAAGGAATCCAAATATAATATAAAAATGATTAAATTATAAAACTAATTAAACAATAAAAATAATCTAACTACAAACAATTAAAACAAAATCTAATTAAGAATATAAATAATTTTAAACTAAAAACAAAAGCAACTCTAAACTAAACGAAAACAACTCTAAACTAAGAAAAAAAATCTAAACTAAATATAAAGTAAAATAAGTGTTAGAATTTGAAAAAGAATCATCTTATACGTATGAAAAGATAAAATTTATTCCTAAACCAACATAATAATAATGATTACAAATAGAATCTTCAAAATAAGATTAATATACAATAAATATATTAATAATTTGTCACAAAATATGAGGTTTTCATCATTGTTTGAGTAAATTACATGAAGTTATGTGCATATTAATGGATGTCTTCAATCATGAATAATTTCAATACTTGATAATATCTATATAATTAGTGGTGAATAAATCAATAAAATTGATATACCTGTGTTATTCAACCATATTTCTTCACTATTAGAGAAACTATTGTTTGATCTATCTACAAATGATTGTTCAATCTCAAAGATAATTACATAAAATAAGAGAGATAGAAAACATTGAAAATTTTAAGATCTCCTAATAATTAGGTTTCTCTTTTTTTGTTATGTGCCTTCAATCTCCTTATAAATTAATTATCCTTGAGATAGTTATGATTTAAGTTACAACTAACTTTAGCTAGTTATAATTATAAAGTTAATGGACTTTAATAAGTCAATTGAATTTAATAAATCAATTAATTTTTAATTACTTTACTTTATACATCTTAAATTTTATAAATTATTATTTTTATTTTGAACTTAAAAATAATTCCAAGAGATTAAATAAAATAATATATACTAACAATACAATATTTAAAGAGTGGGGGCCTTTAACTTGTTAAACAATATTTAGACAATCATCTAACTATGCATATAATCAATAATCATTAAATTCCAATTTTAAATAATCTAAAAAAAACATAAAAATATAATCTATAAACATATATTTTATCAAAAAATAAAATATGATCAAATTCAAAGCATATGAACCATATAATCAAATAATATTGCATGAACATATTGAATTTCACTATCCAAACCTAAAATTAATCAATTAAAAACTAATATATCAACCAAAATATTTTTTTAACTAAATCCATCTAATTAAGTTCAAAAATTAAAACATCCATGATCAATACTATAATTAATCTATCAAAAACATTATGGATAACCAATTTAAACATAAAAAAACATCCAATAACAACTTAGTAAGAATCACTATTAGAGATAAGATCAATGAGAGGGGCTACCTTATTTGTCTAATATTTTATGTATTATAGTGGTACAAAAGGTAATTAAACTAAATTGTTTCCTCCATGGTTATCATCAATCTCAAGTTTAACCTTCTTAAGCACATGTGTAACCATAGGCTTACTCATAGGTCTAACAACACATTTCTTTATAGAAACAAAGGGTTTGTCATGTAAAGGTGAAGTGGGTATAGGAATAGCATCCAAAGAGGGATTGGCTAGGTTTGTGTTGACCTTAGGAAATAATTCATCATGATTGAATAAATAATATCTTTACATATTGAATGAATAGGAGTATGCATACATTGATAATATGCACTTGAGGTACCTTATCCAAAAGGATGATATATATATATAAGTGGATCATCTTAGACCTATATGAGAGATGTTACCATGCAATAAAATAGAGGAAGATGGAATATTATACAATAAGATCTAAAAGTTAGGGTCATTCATGTCAAAATGTATGGATACACAAGTTTCATTGTGAAATGGCCTAAGAAAAGTGTTGGAAGCCCTATATCCACAATAAAGTCTTTTGTTATGATTGGTACATGAATAAGTATCATCATGATGTTGTGAACTATCTCTACCCCAAAAATTCTTTCCATAAATATCATAATTTTGGGTCTACCTTGACATCTCTATCATGCAATAAATTTAAATAAGAATTTAATCAAAATTGATTACATCAGTCATAAATATCATATTCAAATGAAAACATGTTTATAAAAGAATAAATAATCAAGTTTCCCATTCTCTTTCAATTATATCTTATTTAAAATGATAAGATAAGTTCTATAACATTCCAAACATCTTAGAATAATGTTAAAATACACATAGTTTGAATAATGCCAAGCATTAATAGTTACCAATCTTTTATTAAATAAAACAAAAAAAGAAAAAAATAATTGTAGAAACTAAAAATTATTCATATTTCAATCATTATCATCAATTTCCATGTCTCAAATAATATTTTGAACCATTTGATCAAATGTAGTCAATTCAATAGAAATCATTTTTGTCAAAATTCTAATTTTGAAATATGCAAGCATCCAATATTAAAAACTCATTTCAACTTTCAATTACCATTGATTACATAACTATTCACAAAGCATCCTCTTCTTTGAAAAACCTAACTACTATAAATTACCATTGACTACAAAACTATTCACACAATATCTTATTCTTTAAAAAAACTTGATTGACATTTTAAAAATATTAATGCAAGTAATAGGAAAAAATTTCATGATTGTATTCATAGATCTTTGTTGGGTGAATATTTCATCACCAAAAAAATGGTAACAGAATGGTACTTTCAACCATAGTGTGATGAGATAAAATCTCTCCTCGAAGAAATGGGAGGCTCCCTTCTTATTTATAACTAGAACAACAAATAAATATTTACACTAATTTTATCAAAGTGGGTGTTATCATATCATCCAATTCTCTTTTTTCAGAATTGATTTTCACTTGAATTCTTATACTATAAGTCCTTTCATTCCTTACAATGTACTATGAAAACATAGAATTATTTTTTGGAGTAATAATAACTGATATTAAGACTAGTTAGACATTATAATAACTAAAATAATACCAACAATGTAAAGTGAATAGGTAGAAAAAAGTGTAGCCCAAAGTCTCCACCTTATTTCCAATAAAGATTAAATAACCAAATAAAATAAATTATGGACCAAATTCTCCATAGTAAGTCACTTTTTATAATGAACACAAACCCAATAACAATATTACAGCTCAAAGGAATTAAAAAATCAACTTCTTGGCACCTTCTAATTTATAGAAATCCACATCACAATCCAATCAAAATCACAATAAAAATATAATGGAAAAGATATAAGAACATTTTCAATACACCAAAAATTTACTCCAACACAAAGATTGAAAGATCACTTGATTTTATTTTATTGATGAAATTCAAGATTTAAAATTTTAATACAAAGTTTTGAAAATTACTTCTATTATCAATCTGGAGTGCACCCTGTTTAAATATGTACAAGGCACACATTCTCTCTAGCTAATACAATAGGATATTCTAAAAATGCGGGTGACTCTATATTGAGAAGAACCTCTAGAGGGATATTTACCTTAAGATTTATCTCTAAATGACATGTAAAAGGGTAATTGAATGACACTTTTATGATGTTACATAATCAAATTACACTCTATTCTGATCCAAAACCATATGCAAAAAAGATTTTTATTTGATAAAAATGTGTCAATTACAATTTCTTCTTTGTCTTAGGAATTCATGAAAAATGTCTTGAAAAGATGATATATATGATTAAAAATAACATAAATCCAAAGTTTAATTTATTTTAGATAAGGATTAGTCTTGGTTAGTTAAATCAAGACCTAATCCTTTTGCAATGCTAAAACAATTTATCAAAATCCCTAAACTTTATGAAAATTTGCATAATCTTCAAATTCTAGCATAGAAGGAAAGTGGTGGGGCTCATGGAAAATTAAAAAATGTTTCATTCATTAAAATACATTCCAATATATAAAATTTAACTCCACTTGAGTATTTGAACATGTTTTTGAACATAAGAAAGTCCTTCCTTGCATGGAAAGCATGATCTAGTCAAAAATCAGCGGAAGAGATTTGATCTTTAAGGGCTAATTAACTCAAATTGAGCTCAAATTACATTAATTAGAACTTTTGGATTGATTTAATAATTATATATCTACTTTAAAAATATATATTTCATGTGGTAACTCCAAAATTAATTCATTTGATATATTTTGAATGCCATTCTTTACTTGTTTGATTAACCAATTAAACCTAATAGCCTATCCTCTTACATTTAGAATCCATTAAACATGAAAAAAGATGACATGAAACCTAAAAAAATATGAAATATACATGGAACAAATTTAATCATCATGAGATATGTGATTTTTCTAAGAAAACACTTGCCATTCAGTCAACAGGGTTGACTAGGCCTATTTTACTCCATTTTCTTGTAGATTGGCCATTTTGATCGAATTAGTTGGGGCACTTATTGGATGATTTATAACAAAATTAAGATTTTAAGATGAATAAAAAATTACTAATATTTTATATCCATTTATTATATTTCATTGAACTATCTTGTACTTCATTTTACATGCTTTTTCCACAAAAAACATGATTTCTACCCTCATCCATATAGCTCCATGCATAAAATTGACATTTATGGAATCCTATATGAGTTTAATTGATATTTTAAAAAATTTAAATTTTTGTCATGATTATTTGATATAAATAAAATCAAATTTTTGCAAAACTAGTTTTTTGAGGGTTTATGAAGGCTTTGAAGCTGAATATTCAAAATGATGGTTCATGAAGTACAAAAATTCAAATAAAAAATATTTCCATTTATATATATAAAACTTAACCCCCTAAAATCTCTAAAAATATTGGGTTTCCATGTAAAATATATGAAAAGTTACCATGTGGATAAATTTACTTGTGGGGTTTTAACTACATTCTGAGCTACCTATGCCCTTAGCAATTGTTCATAAAGAAAAATCCATAAAATAGTCTCAAGTTTTCATTAATTATAATTAAATAGGTTTAATAAAAACATAATAAGATAATTTTTCCAAAATCCACATGTGGTGAAAGATATGAGCATCTCAACAAGAGGCTTGGAAGGGTGCTTAGAATTACAAAAAGTGAAAAAATCATGAAAATGAAAATAAATATTTACCTAATTCTCAATTCATTAAAAAATAATCATTTTTTCTTTACCATTCTATCAAAACACTTTTAAGTCACATTTTTCTTGGAAAGTAAAAAAACACCTTTTTGGCCTATATGCCTATTTACTTGCAAAAGCCTATATGAGCATGGTTTGCTTAAATTTTGGATTTTTGAAACTCTTTATAGGTCTTATTATGATGTGAAAAAATTATACAATCCTTTTAAAACTTTTATCTAGACTTAGAAACCTCTATGGTACTATAGAACGATCCCTGCTCCAATGGTGATCTCCAACAGACATGTTGATGACTATTAAAAAATAAAAAGTGTATCCACTCATAAAATGGCCATGAAACTTTTTAAAAAAAATTTATCAAGTCATGATGACCTTTTTTACAAAATTTGATGTCTTGAAACAACTTTTAGCTCCTAGAAAGCTCAAATTTCTCTCAAAATTGACCTTTATGCATGGATTGTCTGCATATTTAAACTTAGCAATGATATTTTGAAATTAAAATGACCTATTTACAATAAAATTTTGAAAATTTTTACCAAAATTAGTGATTTTAAGCCATAATTCTATAGTTTAAATAGATATAAAGGGTTAATGACTGGTATTACAAAAGTTTCATATGATAGGGGTAGTAATTTGACCTTGATAGGGCAAATTACTAACAATTTTGGTGACTTTAAGGGGTTTACAATCCTTATGATCAAAGAAATCAAAAACACTAGTAAAACTTACCTAGATAAACATTGATTTTTGGAAGATCTTTTGTAGACAAAGACACAACAAGACAACTGACACAAACAACAACAAACACATGCATGTATGCACTTAGAGGAATGGACAACAACCACTTGGAAATGGAAAAAACAACATTTAAATCATGTGTGGATATGCACTTAGATAAATTAAACAAAAGGTAGTATATTATATACAAACTAACCTCCAACTTGTTGGTCATCCTTGATCAAAAGGAAAATTTTATAATTCACTTTTGGGATGAGATGGATAATGATGTACTACATGTTCCCTTGAAATTTTGGTGGTTGAGAAATAAAGTATATTCTTTACCAACTCCTTTTGAATGCTCATATTTGGAATATTATGAGCAAATTAACCTCTAATATAAGTATACTCATCTAGTGGCTCTTCTTTTTTGTCAAGTTTCATTTCTTCACAATCTAGTTGACTAGGCTAAGCACAAAATATACTTGTATTACCTTTTGGAAGCATATCCATGTCTATAGTCTCATCAAGAAGATGATATCCCCTTCTAAATATTTGAAACAAGTCCCTATCAGCAGTGAACTCTTGAGCTAGCATAATTAAAGGGCTTCCCACTCCTTTCTCTTGGTTTGGCTTGATAAAGCTACTCTCTTTAGCTATAACTAGATCATAATCCCCTTGGAGAAGAGCATATCCTACTCCCAAAACATCAAACAAGTCCTCCAATGATATTTTTGGATGATTGTTAAACTCTAGATATCCCACAAATTCATCAATTTGATCATTTATTACATCAATTTCTTCATTCTCTTCATAAGATGACAACATTGCTTCCTCAACCTCTTTATGAACACTTACATCTTCTTCAACACATTATTCTTGAAACTCATTTAAATCTACAATCTCTTGCTCTTCTTCCTTCTTCTGCATGTTTGTCTACATGGATTTCCAAGATGGAGATGAGTTAGATTCTTGAGGAGGGAGGGAAAGTACCTAAATAGCTTGGCTTGACTGCATGATTTGGTTCTAAGATGGGAAAGATAAAGGCTCTTTTTTGGAAATTTGATTTTGGTTCTCTTCCTCTTTCCTTATCTTCATCTCCAACTCCCTAATCTACTTATCAATATTCTCTTGGAATATCTTCTCTTTAAAGTGGTCATTGATCTTAACTATAGGTTGTGCCATAACAATCTCTTTCTTTCTTTGAAAGCTCTCTTGGATAGATCTCTAAAAAGAGAAGGTCTGATAAATACATGAAGAATTTGGTAAACTCAAAGGGGCTCTTGAAATGGTCTATTGAGGAGGAATGTATGGCATATAAGAAGCTTGTGATTGAACCTATTATTCTTTGAGGCCTTTTAGTTTTTCTTTGATACTTTGAATGTAACCACCTATATCCATCATCTCACTAGTGAGATTACCCCAATTTGTACTCTCAACATGTGCCCATTTTTATTTTATTTATTGTAATGACTCTCTTACATAATGGATCTAGTGAGTAGGGTTATCTTGGCCATAATAGCTCTATGAGTACAGCTCTAGTGCATTGTTTTCAAGGGTCACTAAAGTTTGTTTAATTGCTAATATGGATTGGGTAGCTACAAAATTGTCATGATTACATTAGCTAGATGGGTAGGATGGGTCATGATAAGATTGGTAAGGGGAAATATTATGATGGAATGTTTGTTCATAGGGAGGATTAGGGTAGTGCTCTTGTCCTCAAAATCCTAATGAAGATCAAGTGTGGTTGGTCATACTAATCGTAGTGAGGATAATATAGATCCATAAACAAACAATCCATTGGATACCATTAGTAAGACAAATGCTAAAAATAATCAATATTGAAATGATACCTAATGTTCATAACTAGTTTTGAGTGCCTAAAAGTTGCACTAGTCTTGTAAATGACTCCAAAGGATATCATGTAGAATGTGTCCCACTAGGCATGCTAGAAACTATTATCAATCTAGAGTGCACCATGTTTAAAGAGGTGAAAGGCACACCTTCTATCTAGATGATATAATTGGATCTTCTGAGAGTGTGGGTGACTATGTATTGAGAAGAACCTTTAGAGAGGGTTGGTTCCCTTAAGATTTATCTCTAAAACTAATATAGTTTGTATTTTTTGGGATGAAAAGGGAGAAAAAAACTAAAATGGGAAATACTATTTAATGGAGTGATGCACCTAAATGATTGGTATTCTCTGAAAGCTTTCTGAAAAGACACACATTAATCTAAAAGAAAACTCTGCATTCAATCTTGAACATTAGTGTTTCAAAAGAAGACCTCAAAAAAGTTTGCAAGGCAAATTTAAATCCTAGTTATTCTAATGACCTATAGAGGATGATATTTTTATAGTAGGTGTGGAAAGTACCTTAAAAAGTGTAAGTAAATTCCACTTGTATGCTGGTACACAATCAAATTACACTCTATTCTAATCCAAAACCATATGCAAAAACGATCTTTATTTTATAAAAATGGTGCCAATTACAATTTATTCTCTACCTTAGGGATTTATGACAAATGGATTGAAAATCCAATATATATGTTTAAAAATAAACTAAAGATAAAGTGGAATTGATTTTAGATAAGTATTAGTCTTGGTTATTTAATTCAATACATAATCCTTTTGCAATGCTAAAACAATTTATCAAAATCCCCAAACTTTATGAAAATTTGCATAATCTTCAAATTTTGGCATAGAAGGAAAGTGGTGGGGGCCATGGATAAGTCAAAAATGTTTAATGCATGAAAATGCATGACAATATCCAAAAGGTAACTCCACTTGAGTATTTAAACGTGTTTTGGAACATAAGAAAGTCTCTCCTTGAATGGAAAACATGATCTAGTCAAAGGTCAATTAAAGAGATTTGATCCTTAAGGACTATTTAACTCAACTTGAGCTTAACTTGAATGAATTAGAACTTTTATATTAACTTTAAAATTATATATCCACTTAAAAAATAGATATGGCATGTGATAATTCCAAAATAAATTCATTTGATAGATTTTCAATGCCATTCTTTACTTACTTGATTGACCAATTAGGCCTATTAGGACTAATAGCCTATCCTCTTACATTTGGACTCTATTAAACTTGAAAAAAATGCCATGAAACCTGATAAAAAATGAAATATACCTGGGACAACTTTCCTCATCATAAGATATGTGATTTTGATGAGAAAACACTCATCATTCAGTCAACAAGGTTGACTAGGCCTATTTTGCTCCATTTTCTTGTAGATTGGTCATTTTGATCAAGCTAGTTGAGACACTTATAGGATGATTTATAAAAAAATGAAAATTTTAGGATTAATGGAAATTCTTAGTCTTTTATCTCCATTTATTATATTTGATTGAACTGTATTGTACTTGATTTTACATGCTTTTTCCATAAAAAGCATGATTTTTGTCTTCATTCGTATAGATCCATGCATAAAATTGACATTTATAGAATCATATTTAAGTGAAATTTATGTTTGAAAATTTATAATGTTATTTCATGATGATTTTATGGAAATAAAATCAACTTTTTTCAAAACTAGTTTTTTGAGGGTTTAGGAAGGCTTTGAAGCTAAATCTTCAAAATGATGGTTCATGAAGTACAGAACTCTAAATAAAAAACTATTTAAATTTATTTGTATCACACTTAAGACCATAAAATCCTTTAAAATATAGGATTTCCATGCAAAATATATGAAAGGCTACCATGTGGAGAAATCTGCCTATGGGGTTTTGACTGCATTCTAGGCTGCCTACACTCTTAATGATTTTTCATATAGTACAGATCATAAAATTGTCTCAATTATTTATTAATTATAATTATATTTGGTTCCTCAAAACATACTAAGATTCTATGGTAAAACTCCACATGTGGTGAAAGATATGAACATCTGAACAGGAGACTTAGAAGGGTGCCTAGAACTATAAACAAGTGAAAAAATCACCAAAATGAAAATAACAATTCACATTCTTCCCAATGCCTAAAAAATTTATCAAAAGGTCTGTAAAATTATATAAAAACACTCTAAAATCACATTTTGCTTGAAAAGTCAAAAAACTCATTTTTGGCTTATATGCCTATTTGCTTGCAAAAGCCTGTATGAGCATAGTTTGATTAAATCTTGGAGTTGTGACATATTTAAAGGTCTAATTATGATTTAAAAACATCATCCCATTATTTTAAATCTTTTACTTGGACTTATAAACCTTTGTGTCACTCTAAAATGATGCCTGCTCTAATGGTGATCTCCAACAGACATGTTGAGGACTATTACAAGACAATGAGTATCTCCACTCATCCAATGGCCATGAAACTTCTTAAAAAAAATTCTTAAAGTTATGATGACATTTTTTATAAAATGGAGGTCCTAAAACCACCTATACCTCCAAAAAAGCTCATTTTTCTCTCAAAATTGACCCCTATGCATGGATTGTCTAATATTTAAACTTGAAAATGCTATTTTGAAATTAAAATGACCTATTTAAAATACATTTTTTTAAAAAATTCCCCAAAATTATTTATTTTAGGCCACATTTCCTTAATTTGAGTAGTTGCAAAGGGTTAATGACTAGTTTTAGGAAAGTTTCATATGACAGGGGTAGTAATTTGACCTTGATAGGTCAAATTACTAACATCTTATCAATTTATCAGCATTTCACTTATATATCCCTAGTGTTCCCATCATTTTTCAATCCTTTAGGAATGTTAGCTAGTTTCAAATTAATAATTTGATCTATAGTGAGATGGTTATAATCTAGCTTTGTCACACCTTCCTCTGTTCTACACCCTGCCCAAATGTCCTCTATTTTATGCACATGATTGTAATTACCTTTGAGATTTTCTTTCATATTCCTATAGTTAAATTATTCCCTACTCTTTAATCTCTTAAGAGTGATCCACTATAATTTAGTTTCTATTGTCTTGGCCTTTGAAGTGGTAGAGACTACATAACAACCAATGTTGGTTGAAAACTTGAAACTAGGATTATGTGCATCTAATTGTTTCTTATGAATGCTCATCATATACTGACACATCTCCATTAGGATCAAATTTTCACTTAGATATCTAGGTAGTATATATGGTTTTTCATCAACCCCTCCTACTCTGATGTAGGTAAAGGTTGGGATTTGCAAGAATATACAAATAACATTATCCACTTGTGCCCATGCTATGTATAAAACTCTCTTCTTCTTAAGGTCTTTGTCAAAAATACAAATGTACTTGTAAAAGAAGGAAGCATTGGCCCTTTTATAATATTTTATGCTCTCCTTTAGGTTTAATTATCGATAATACTCATACACAGGAACCTACCTTCGATCATCATTTCTATTTAAACCTGGAAATGATTTCATGCTAGCTATAACATATACTAGATAGAAGGTCATGAAGAACTTGAAAGAAGATGTCACCTTAGAAATATGGTGACATATGGCATCACTGATATATTTTCCCCAAAAGATCATCTACTTACCCCTCTTGATGAACTAGATGTAATGATACATCTACTCTTGAAAAAGGTTTGATGTGTGTAGCCCCTTAACTCTACTTAGAAGATTGATTAAATCCCCTACCTCCTCTAAAAATTCACTATGACAAAAGTTTTTGGGCCACCTAGAAATAGAGTTTCAAGGAGTCTTGAGCTAGTGGGAGTTGATGTGTCTCTTGAATTTTTTATAATTCTTATCATAATATTCTAGGGATGAGTTTACAAAAATTTCTAAATATTCTTCTATATCAGGGAGATGAAATATCTTGTCAAAATACTCCTCATCAATCCAAATGACAACCTTACCATCTGCATCCTTAACCATTCTAGTTTTCTTGTCAAAATGACTAGCAACTATTATGAAAAACTTTGAATCATATGAAAAAATTAGGAATGATACCGCCAAGTGAATTCTTCTATTTAAGATTGTTTGCATGTGAGGTGAAATGGAGTCCTTGTTTAGCCTCTGTAATAATTATGTCATATCTATATGGCCAATTTATGTATCCTTGATCTAGTGCACATTTTATTTGACTATGGATGAAGGAAGCACACCTTGAAATTTTTACTTCAAGGATTTTTTATTCTAATAAACTTTCATCTTTGATCAAATGATTGCAAGTGAGAATTCCAATCCTCCAGAGTTAGTATTTTTCATCTAAAAGGAAGATATGTAGAAGCAGATAAAATATGCATCACTGCATGGGGTAGTAAAGCAATTCATGTAGTTCAGAGAATTTTCTTTGAACTACATGAGGTTTGAATGGTTTAGGTGTTGTACAGAGAAAATTCTTCAAACTACACCCAAGGTAGGTCTCTCTTGTGCAATCTATATAAAATTCTTTGAATGACGTGAGTTAGTAAAATTTTAAGTTTGGGTGTAGGTCAGATAATTTTCTTTGGCCTACACTATATTTGGGTCAAATGAGTGCACTTCAAATAAATTCTCCAAAGTGCACTAATGGTTTGGCTAGGTTTAATTTAGATAATTTTATTTAAAGTGCACCATTTGGAAAGATTCAGTGGAAAGGGTACACTTTAGACAAAATTCTCTGACGTGCACATGGATTAGGTATTAGGTAAAATAGAGTGCATGTTAGATAATTTTCTCTAAGGTGCACTCATGGGAAAAAGGGTTTTTTTTACATGGGTTAGTGAGGGTTTTAAGACACACAAAAGGATAATCAAAAGGATACATTGTGATAAAATGCAACAAAGTTTGAATCACATGAAACATGGGGTTTCTAATTAAAAATTACAACATGGGGATCCAAACAAAACAAAAACATGGGTTGATATTAAAAACAAGGTTTTCAAAATAAATAAATGACATAAACAAAATGGTGAGGATAAAATATGGAAAGGAAAAAAGATAAATAGAAAAATGAACTAAAACCTTACCCGAGATCGGCTGAAGAGACAAAATCCATGTATGAAGCACAACACAATCACATGTGGAAACAATGTCTAGAAGGATGTACTAGAGCTTAAAAATGGTGGGGAAAGAAGTAAAAAATAAATGGTAAAAAAATAATTTTACATGGGGTTAATATATAAGCATAGTAGTTAATTCATATTAATTACCACATAGGTGGTGGTCCCACCTACAAGGTAGAGAATTTATCTTATCTTGCATGTGAAGTGGCAGAGAAATTCTTCACTCTGACATAATGGGGTGTAGTCCACATAAAATTATCTGTACTACAAGGTTTCAAGCTTGGTGTAGTCTGGAGAAAATTCTCTAGAGTATAAGGAGTGAAAAATCTAAAAAAATACTAACTTTTTTTTAGGTGGAAATTATGCACAAGGGTAACTGATTTTCATCTTTTTGTGTGCTTAGAGGTCATGGGATATGAAACAAATAAGTTTCATAGGGGTTATCCCATGAATTGAGCCTACTAAATTTAATGATAATAGTTGGCTCCAATTGGAGAATTTTCTTCAGGCATTCTTTGAAATACTCTAAGGAAAGAGAATCCTAGAACTTTAAGTGCCTTTCTCCATTGGGGCATGGAGTCTCACAACAAACTAGACTAAAGATTAAACAAAATGAATTTATAGATATATATTAAATGTACAAACTTATTTATAATCTCATTAAGTGAAAATATTTAGATGTTGTCTATCGTAAGGCAACAGTAATGGTGTTCCATCCTAGTATGCCAAAATGAAACTATGTTCTCCACAAAGTTAATGAATGAGGAAAGTACCCCTCCATAAGGAATCAAATTTTTTGTGCATTTCTTTTAGATCTCTTCTCTTATCCCATAACAAGACTAGATCCTCAATTTGGAAATCTCATGTCTTAGCTTTCTTTTATAAAATTTCCTGACTTGGCTTTGATGTTCAGCAATGCGATCCACCACCTTTATACTTTTCTCTTCTAGTTCAACAATGAACATAATAAGCTTGTCTATGGAACTTTCAAATGTTTCATACTTAGTTTATTTATCTAATATAAGAGTGATCAACTCTAATGTGATAGGTATTTCTACATTCAAACCATATAAAAGGTGAAAAGGGGACATACCAATCGCTCACTTGGGAGTGATGAGATCAACCCATAATGCATCATACAATGCCTTATGCCAAGATCTCTGATTTTCCTCTACCAACTTCTTGATAATAATAACCAAGGTCTTGTTGCTCAACTCAGCCTGACCATTCCCTTGAGGGAAATAGTTTAAAGAGTGTGATAGAATGATCCCATATTAAAAAAAAACTTAATTATCTCTTAGGATGAGAAACAAGCAAGATTGTTGATTACTAGAACAATAGATGTGGATTTTTCCATTCTTTTTCCTCACTATAACAATATTATCTATCCACATTGAGTGATGTATAGGAAAGATGATTATAGCATTTGGCATCTTTTGGATCTCGACAAGGATGGTACCTAATATTTTGGTATTGTACTATCATTATTTTTTCTTATGAGGCTAGGACCTAGGTTTGATAGGAATATCATGTGACACTTCATTGGGTCAAAAATATTTCATATCAGCATATTAATATGCTAATACATAAAAGTACTACCTTAGAATTTCCACCAACTTCTTTCTTTCCTCGAAGCAACATTTACTAATATTTATCATTTTGGGATCATCCTCTATTCCTAGATTGATCTGCTCAATTTCTACTAATGAATCTGATTCAGATTATTGATATCTTATAAATTGATCATGTTTATCAAAGAGTCTTTCTATATAAACCAATATTTTTGGAATCATATTCCCTTTCAACTATAAAATCTCTTCACCAATTTCGTCAGTGACCTCAAAGATTGATTCTTGAGGAGTAGAGTCACTCCCCTCAAAGTATAACTCACTAAAATTTTATACCTTTGCCAAGAAGGTGATGACTTACTCATCATTATTGAAAACTTTCTAATGATTGACATTATCAATAACATTGGGTTGAAAGACCAACTCAATGGTATACTTATTTCCTTGGAAATCCTTGTGAGGAATCATGAAAGTGGCTGAAACAACTAACAAATCTGCCCTACTGTTGTATTCTCTTAAAACTACTAATATATTAAAAGCATCAAAATCTTCTATTCAATCCCAAACATGATTTTGATAATGCCTTAGCCTTTCATTCTTTATTTGATACAAATTCCTGACTTGACAAATGACTAACTCAACATCACCTTGAACATGGAGATTTTTAATTCCTTTCTTTTGTGCAACCTCCATCCCTAACAAAAAGGCTTCATACTCACCAGTATTATTAGTGTTATCAAACTGCAACTTGAAATAAAAAGGGGAGATCTTTCCTTTTGGAGATATGAGGATTATCCTAGCTCTAGATCTAGTTGAAGAATAACTACCATCAAATTCTAAAGTCCAAACGTTATTTGAACTTTCTACTTTGGTAGTATAAAAATATAAAATCTCATCTAAAGAGGATGATTCATATATTTCTTGACCTTCATCTAAAATATCATCTAATGATACTATATCTTTATCTATGGTCAAGAAATAAGTTCCCATTATAGAGGTTTCAAAGAGAATTTGGGATATTAGATCCTCACTCTTTGTCATAGTGTACTTCACTTGCTTCTCTAGATGAAGTTTCTACATAGCAACTTTGATAGGTATTCTAACCTCAAACCAATCCATGTTGATTTCACCACCAACATCTTTGAAAAATTTGTGTTCCAATAAAACTCCATGTGAGGCTAGAACACCAGTTATAAGAACCATCATCTTTATCTTTTTATTCAGAAAAGTGACAAATGCAAACTATGCATCCTTGATTTGGCCTATGAGAGGTACTTGGTTAGTTTCCATTGAAAAACAATGGCCAAAAGTCTTTTTCAGGGTTAACCCCAAGGTATTAGCTACTTTGGTTGGCATCACATGTTGGAGGAACATAAATCAATGACACAATTACTAAGCTTATAGCCATTGAAAAATAAGGAAATATATAAAGGTTCTATTTTTTTGGAGTTAGATGAAGGAGTTACAACCAAGTTATTTTGTTTAGGCTTTTGTTTAGGGTTAATTAGTGCACTCTTAGATGAGATTTGATTAGAATTGGTTCCTTTGCTTTTTACAAACTTAGCCAATCTCTTGAATTTATCAGGGTTAGATTGGAGGTATTCAACCTTAGACATTTGAATTTTTGTCTTCCAAGTATGGTCTATGATATCAAAAGATAGATATAAGGTAGTTAAGGAAGATGAGATATTTTCATTTTCATGTTTTGGATTTTGGGCACTAGGTCTAAATGTAGAGAGAGAAGTAAAATGATGAAGTATACTTACTTGTTTATCCATCACTATGTCCTTTGGTTGAACTAGTAAAGGAGCTCCTATTTTGGAAATCATAACCTCCTTACATAATTCATCCTTGGACTTAGCTTTATCAACTTTCTATTATTGATTCAGCTAATTTTGAGAATGGGTGAAGATGACATAAGACTCACCATGTGTATCTTCCTCTTGTTTAGCTTCTTATTCAAAGTTTAGAAATCTAATATCAGAGCTGCCATCTTATCCTTCTTCATATCCTATGAAGGGATTAGCATCATCTTCTAGAACATATTCTAGCTCCTAAACATCATCATATTTAGGTCCCAACTAATTAACTATTGTATTATCTAGTGGTACCTCCAATGCAAGCCTTATTTATAATGGAGGAAGCTTATTCTAATTTTGATTCCTCATTGCATTATTGGAGTAATTAGAAGCATTTGTGTATTTTCTTCTTGAAGTATCCTTATATGAATAAAAGTACATACCTTGAGGCATTTCCTTCTTGAGTGCTAGCAATTCATTTTCCAGCTTTTGCACCATAGGATCCATGGTGCTAGTAGAAGGTAAAGTTGATGAGGACTGCCCTTTAGACGTTATTGAATTATTCCTTACTTTTACCATAAAGATAAAATCATCTTCTACTTCAGTGGCCAATCTTTGAGAAACATCAAGATTATCTAGGGATGCTCTTTGTAAAACAAAAATCACTTTTGTTAATTAAAAATTGATGAAGAATTATTTCAAGTTATCAGGTGTGGGTTGAGCAACCACTGGGGTCTTATTCCTCAACTTATTAAACTTGGCAAAAAAATCACGCATGGGCTCATGTGTTTCTTTCTTCATTTGTGTGAGTTGAGACAATAAGGCATGAAAATATTTTTTTGGCTTGAATCTTACCTCAAACATAGCCTTAAGTGTTACCCAAATTGTGATGGTTCATATTGCAATATGGTAAAACCAATCAACAACAACACCTTAGAGCATTTATACAAACAATCTTATAGAAAAATCTTTTTGTTCCACTCTAAGAACTTTGTATGCAATGTAGAATTTGGAAATATGTTTATCTAAATGTTTCTTTCCATCACCATAGAACTTATGGAAATTATTTTGTGAACCATGAGTTAGTTCATGAGATGGTGGTGTCAAGTTCAATGGATGAAAATTAATTCCCCATGGAGCTTGAGTAGCCATTCTATGTGGATTTTATGAAGGAATAACAAATCTTAGCAAAGGTAAAATAGGCAAATCCCTATGAATGTTAGAATCTTCTCCTGGTATAAGATATCTTGTATTATTAGGAGGAAAATTTCTCATATGCTAAAGAGGTGACCATGTACGTGTTGGAAAAAGATTGAAGTTATGATCTTGTAAAAATTGAAATGCATGATCAATTTTACTTATTTCCCTTGTGTTATGGGTGTAACTTTGTTTTGCCAGATCTAGAAAATGAAAAATATTAGCAATAGCTAAATAATTACAAATAATAATGTGATGGTTCTATTTCAACTGAATGAGTGTATCTCTCAATTTCATGTTCATTCCCTAGTAGAGTCACCAAAAACTACTGGGTGAATATATTGTCACTAAAAAAATGGTAATAGAATGATACTTTCAACCACAGAGTGATCAGATAAAATATCTTCTCGAGGAAAGGGGAGGCTCCCTTCTTATTGTCAACTAGAACAACAAATAATTATTTAAACTTATTTACACTATTTTTATCAAAGTGGGTGTTATCTTATCATCCAATTCTCTTTTTCTATAATTTATGTTCACTTTCAAACTTATACTATAAGTCCTTTCATTCCTTACAATGCACTATGGAAACATATAATTACTTGTTGGAGCAATAATAACTAATATACAAATTAGTTAGACATAAGAATAACTAAAATAATACTAGCAATGTAACGTGAATAGGTAGAACAAAGTGCATGCCAAAAGTCTCCACCTCATTTCCAATAAATATTAAATCACCAAAGAAAATAAATTGTAGCCCAAAGTATTCACTATAAGTCACCTTCAATAATGAACACAAACATAGTAACAATATTAAAACTCAAAAGACCTCAAAATCAGCTTCCTTGAAAATCACACCACATTCCAATCAAAAGCACAATAAAATGTAATGAAAAGTATGTAAGAACATTTCCAACACACCATAAGTTTACTCTAACACAAAGATTGAAAGATCACTTGATTTTATTATATTGATAGAATTCAAGATTTACAAATTGACTAGAAAGTTTCAAAAATTTATTCTCAATTCAACAACATTTTGCTTCTATAGCCCTAGTGTTCCCATCATCTATCAATCCTTTAGAAATGTTTGCTAGTTTCAAATTAATAGTTTGATCTATAGTGAGATGGCTATACTCCAAAATTTTCACATCTTCTTTTTCTCTATACTCTCCCCAAATGTCCTCTATTATATGCATGTGAGTATAATTCCCTTTGAGATTTTATTTCATCTTCCTATAGTCAAAGTCTTCCCTACTCTTCAATCTCTTAAGAGTGACCCATTGTAATTTATTTTCTATTGTCTTGGCATTTATAGTGGTAGAAACTATATACCGACCAATGCTGATTGGAAACTTGAAACCAAGCTTATGTGTATCTAATTTTTTCTTGTGCATGCTCATCATCTACCAACACATCTCCATTAGGATCATCTTGTCACATAGATATTTGGGTGGCATATATGGTTTTTCATCAAACCCTCCTACTCTAATGTAGGTAAAGTTTGGGAATTACAAGAATATATAACAAACCTTATTCACTTATACCCATGCTATATTTGAAACTCTCTTTCTCAAGGTATTTGTCAAAAATATAAATGTACTTGTAAGAGAAGAAATCATTTGCCATTCTATGTTATTTTATGCTCTCCTTTAGGGTCAACTATGGATAGTACTCATACATAGGAACCTACCTTCTATCACCATTGCTAGTTAAACCTAGAAATGATTTCATTCTACCTAAATCATATACTACATACAAGTTCATGAAGAACTTGAGAGAAGATGTTAGCTTAAAAATTTGGTGACATATGACATCACTGATCTATTTTCCACATAAGATCATCTGCTTACCCCTCTTGATAATCCAAATGTAATGATACATCCAATCTTGAAAAAAGCTTTGATTTGGTCAGCCCCTTAACTCTACTCAGAAGAGTGATTAAATCCCATACCTCCTCTAAGAATTCACTATGATAAATTTTTTTGGGCCACCTATAAATTGAGTGTCAAGGAGTCCTAAGCTAATGGGAGTTAATGTGCCTCTTACATTTCTTATAATTCTTATCACAATGTTCCTACATTGATTTTATGAAAATGTATGAATATTATTCTATGTCAGAGAGATGAAATATCTTATCAAAATACTCCTTATGAAGCTGAATGACAACCTTACCATTTACATCCTTAACTATTCTAGTTTTCTTTCCGAAATGGGTAGCAATTGTTAAGACAAACTCTAAATCTTGTGTGGAAATTAGGAATGTCACTACCAAGTGAATTTCACTATTCAATTTTCTTGCATGTGAGGTGCAATGGGGTCCTCTTTTAGCTTTTGTAAGAATTCTATCATATCTACATGACCAATTTTTATATTAATGATCTAGTCCACATTTGATTTGACTATGAACAAAGGAAACACACCTTGAAATTTGTACTTCATGGGTTTCTTAAAAGAATAAGTTTTTTCGTTGATCAAGTGATTTCAAGAGATAATTCCTATCCTTTAGATTTATAATTTTTAGTCTAACATGAAGATATATAGGAGTGGAGAAATCTACGTCACTACATGGGGTAGTAAAGCACTTTGTGTAGTTTAGATAATTTTCTCTGAACTACATGAGGTTTGAATGGTTTGGGTGTAGTCTAGATAAAATCCTCTATAATAAACTTGAGGTAAGTATCTTCTATGTAATCTAGAGAAAATTCTTTGGATGACATGAGTTAGTGAAATTTCAAGTTTGGGTGTAGATCAGAGAATTTTCTCTGACCTACACTGTATTTGGGTAGAACAAGTGCACTTCAAAGAAAATATATGAAGTGTGTCAACGGGTTAGCTAGGTTTAATTTAAATAATTTTATTTGAAGTGTAATATTTTAAAATATTTGATGAAAAGGGTGCACTTCAGAGAAAATTCTCTGATGTGCACCTAGAATAGGTATCGGGTAAAATGGAGTGCGTGCACGCAGAAGAATTTTATCCCAGGTAAACTTGTAGGGAGAAGGGTTTTTTCAACAAAGGTTAATGAGGGTTTTAATACATGGAAAGGGATAATCAAAATGATTCATCATGATAAAATTTAGCTGAGTTTGAAGCACATGAAATGTGGGGTTTCTAATTAAAAAGTACAACATGGGGATCCAAAAAAAACATGGGTTGATATTAAAAATAGGGTTTTCAAAAAAAGGAAATGACATAAATAAGATGACAAAGATAAAATATGTAAATAAAAAAAGATAAATAGAAAAACAAACTAAAACCTTACCAGAGATTGACTAAAGAGATGAAATATATGTACAAAGCACAACGCAATCACATGTGGAAATAGCTACTAGAAGGATGCACTAAAGCTCAAAAATGGTGGGGGAAGAAGTAAAAAATAAATGGTAAAAAAATAAATTTACATGGGGATATATATAAGCATATTAATTAATCCATATTAATTACTATGTAGGTGGTGGGCCTACTTACAGGGGCAAAGAATTTCTTTGATCCTGCATGTGTAGTGGTGGAGAAATTCTCTTCTCTTACACACTAGGGCATAGTCTGGAGAAAATTATTCAAACTACAAGGTTTCAAGATTTGTGTATTCTAGAGAAAATTCTTCGAAGTGTAAGGAGTGAAAAATCTAAAAAAAGACTAAGGTTTTTTTAGGTGAAAATCATGCATGAGGGTAATTGATTTGCCTCTTTTTCATTATAAGAGCTCATGGGCTATGAAATAGACAATTTTCTTAGGGGTTATCCCATAAATTGATCCTACTAAATTCAAGGATAAAAATCTTCATGAAACTTCATGTAAATATTTATCCAAGAAATACCTCATAAATTTAAAACTATATAGAAACTCAACATACTTGAATATACAAAATCATCAAAATTAATCATGTGAAAATTGTGGTGTTTTTTCATCAATTCATGCCATATCATGTTCCTAAAAATAATATCTTACTTGTCTTTCACAACTAAAAATAATTATGTTTTACTTAAATGAAAACAAATAAACTTATTTTGTTCTATATAAACTTTCAAGTAGTAGGGTTTTGAAAAACACAAGCCCAAAATATATATCTTCTACCTTTAATAAATTAAAATAAGCAAACATACAAAATACATGAAAATAGAAAAAACTAGTTACAATATTAAACCCAAATATTTGTGCATAGTCATCTCACAAGCTAAAAATAGTATATACATATATGCATAGGAATATAATCATACATGAATAGGATTGATAATATCATGACTTAATGTGACATGCAGAAACTAAAATAGAGAAAAGTAGGGTTGAAATGAAATAAAATAACTCAAGACTAAAACATCAACACCAACTACAAAACTTATTGACCATAACAAGATACAACTTTCAATGTTTATATCTTGTAATAAATCATTTAATAAAACCCAAGTGTGAAAATAATTATGTATATGAAGCAAGATACAACCATAATTTCATTTCCAGATTAAAAAACCAACCACAAAAGTATACATGTAGGAAACTTATCTATAAAATCAGCTTATTTACATGAAAAATATTTATTTTACTACACACATTTGAATAATATCACCAACTTAAACCAATGCAACTCACATATATATAGATATGATTTCGTTCATAGACAAATTTTGAACCATAGCCTTCTACATACTAAAATTTAATTTTTAAACAACAAAATAAGTAATGAGAACTTGTCAACATACATGCCACCACTTTGTGTAAATGATATTATTTTTATTTAAAATCTCTTTGTTCCACCCAAAGATCAAAATTTAGAGATTCAATTTTGCAATCAAAATTATAGAATGAAACTTGAATGAATAAAACCAAACCTTGTATGGTGGAGTAGTTTCCAAAGAACAACCATCAATGTTGTTATGTGACATGTCCACTAAGCTAGTGGATGGTGGATTCAACCAAATAGAACTACCAAATAAAAATTAAAAAAAAATTACCACTTTTAGAGATAATTTAAAACTTACCAAAATTTCCATCAATGAAAACATCAAGAACTCAAAATGAGGTAGGTACATAATAGTAAATGCCTAGACTATTGTGTACACTAGTCAAATCCCCTACCACTTAGCATTCAATTCAAACATTCATCTCAACATATCTATATACCTCCAAATAATTATGAACTAAGTATTTATGTGCTTCAAAATACCTAAAGATCTTGGATTTCAATATTCTGAAGTGACTAGATTCAAAACAACTAGCACCACCTTCATTACTAAAACAAAGATTAATCATTGCCCAATAGATTAACCATTGAAAATTCTAAATTTAACCAATGGTCAATGGAAATATTAGATAATTCTAATGTTATGGTTTTATATTTAGATATGAATCAAAAATTAGGTAATAACTAGGACATAAATTATTACAAATTCCTAATGATAAATGCTAACTACTTATCAAGATATGTGATAACATTACCATTTATCAAGTGAATGAACCATTAAAATAATATTTTAACCCACTAAAAATGGGAAATGTAATACAACTATAGATATATTCATGATTATGAAATATCATTTCATGTTAGTGATGCTTTCAACGCATTTGAGCACATAGTATTTGAGTTTCAAATTAAATGATAAAATACAATGAGATGCAAATATATCATCAAAATAGGAAACTATTATCAAATTCAATCATGCTTATAGACAATATATATCAATAATTTTGAAATTTAGAATCATGATTTTCACCTACATATGAATTAGAAGCTCTATGACAAATATCAGACACCATTATAATTTATGAATGTGGAAAAAAATCCTTGAAACAATTTGATCAACTTTATGCTACATACACTTATTTAAATACTAACACAAGTATTATAATTAATCAACACAACACAATGTCATGATTAATCACACATGCAACAAATAATTATTAAATGAATACAAATAAGTTGGCCCCTACCAATAATGTTAAATGTTAGGGATTAATCCATCATATGCAAGAATAAGATGATTATGAGTTTTTTGAAATAAGGGGGTACTAAAATTAGCTATAATAGGTGGTGAAATTAACATTCTATTTTTTATTTTTAATAATGTCATATCCTTATTAAGAAGACTTTGAATAATGTGTCCATTATGCTTTTGTAATAATTAATTTTATTGTTTATGAGATTTGACATGTGTTTTGAGTTATATTTATCTTATGAGATTCATATTTTAGTTTTTTTAATTTATATTATAGTTGGTTATATTGCATTTAGCTATAATTTTTATGATTATCATTGAAATATGTACAATTTATGTCACTATGTGATTATAGGTAATGACTGATAGATTGAGTTATGTCTGGGCCTATAAGAACCATAGAATTGTCATGTTAACTTCATACATGTATATGAGAATAAGCTTAATAAATTATATTGATTCAATTATCCACCATACCCTCTATGAAGTTTTGTATTGTATCAACCTAGTTTTGTACATGGTTTGTTCTTTTTTTAAAAACCATCATTAGCTTATAGCTAATTATTCTTTATGTGTTAATTTTTTTAAAAAATTATCTCAAAATAACATTAGAGTTACCTATTTGAGAAATACTATATTGAAATTATTATGGAAGAAATTGATTTAAAAGGGACTTTATGTTTTTTCATGTTTTAACATGTTTTGATAATATAACATAACATCAATGCAGTTTGGAATAAATTATATTTGGAATATTTTTATGGAATTAATGATAATTAGTCATAATTATTTATTTGTATGATTTTATTAGTTTTAAATGTGATCCTTTTTGACCCATCATGGGTCATTAGTATCCACCTCTAAAGTTTGGCATTTGACTTGGCATTAAATATAATAATCATTCAATAATTATTAGGGTTTTCATTATATGGGAAAATGATGGAATTAAAATCAATATGCATTATTGAATTTGATGGAGGTAGTGAGACTGAGAAGTGAAAATGTGAACCTAGGGTTCCTTTTGCATCCCTATGTATCGAATATTGCCATGGTGGTTGGTATAGCTAATTTTGGAAACCTCACTACATGAGCATTAAATTTTTTAGTAACCATGGACTCTACTATGAGTTTTTATGGTGGTTGAGGAAATTTTATAAAAAATCAAAGATAAAAAGGATCACAGTGGTGGAATAGTGAAAAAAAAAGAAAGAAAGAGAAGGTTCAGTTGTTGAATCGATATTTTTTAAGTTGCATTATTTATTTTTATTCCCTTGTGTGAAATATCTATTTTGGGGTGAATGTTTAGCTACTTCCGCCTGTTAACTTGAAGACCCTATATTCAATTGAGGTTTTCATGGGGGAAACCTACAAGGTTTTAAATAATCCTATGAATATAATTTCAACCCTCAAATTACTCGTCAAGACTCCACCATTCTTCCTTTAAGTGTTTTCTTAGTGTTGTAGTTAGCATTAGACATAGAATTGAGAATGATTATTATAGATAAGACATTTTTTTAGAGCCCTTACAGGCAAGGCTTGAAGGTTCATATCTCCCTTAGATGGCATATATATGAAATAAAAATTAGAATGTAGTCATGAAGTCATTTTATGTAAAATTTTATTATTACTTGGGTGTTTCTCCATTGTTGGACTAAATGTTGTTTTATTGGTTTGATGTCAAATCCTAACCCTGGTGGACATAATATCTCACTCTTGAACCTTGTTCTCAATTATTTTTATGACTTTGAATTTCTATTCATTAGATTCTTGTAACCCCTTACTGATGGATAAGCTGGGTATGGATACCATCATATGGATGTTCTCAACTTTCACATTTTTTGTTATTCATGCACAATGATTATCTATTAGAGTGCATAATAGTTGGTTTATTTTATTCATGATGTTGAGAAGATTTTATGATACTTTAACACAGTGTTGATAATTTATGAGGAAATTAGGTTTACTTCATATTTTATTAATCATTGTTATTATATATGTATTACATATTATAAATGATTACTTGAATAATTATTGTATAATAATCGTAGGATTCAAGGTCCTCTATTTTTATTATATTATGACTTAATACATAGTCCACCAAATATGGATAACTAATGTGATTGTTATTAATATCAAGTTGATTCCATCATAAGTCCAAGTTATAGTTTTATATGAAATCTTGTTAGTGCTAATTTATTTGCTCGATGGTGGATAGTATGAAGTTATCAATTTCGGTTTATTGGGATATAAATCATATTTTTTAAAATATTTTTGTTGAGAGGTAATATCAAACTTAATTTTTGATAATATAATATTATTATTATAATTTATGAGTTATAATTTCTTATTTAATTTTGTTTAGGAACTTAAGATTATGAGTTCTCTTTTATTTAGATCAAGAGACATTTTATATGAGAAAAAAATTATTGTCCATTTTCTTAAGCAAAGATCAAGCATGGATATAACACACATTAGTATAAATTCATATTATTAGTTGAAATACATTTAAATAAAAATAAGTGTTAAGTTATTGTGAATTTAATTCAACCTTTAGGTAAGATTTATGCTTAGTTACTTAATTATGCTCATATTGGTAAATTGGGTTCATGTATAAATAGTAAAATTATAATATTATCATATTTTCATATTGAAGTTTCGTTTTATTGTATTATGATTTTGGATAATTAGTATGATGTGTGTGTGTGTGTGTGACTGTGTGTGTGTGTGTGTGTGTGTGTGTGTGTGTGTGTGTGTGTGTGTGTGTGTGTGTGTGTGTGTGTGTGTGTGTGTGTGTGTGTGTGTGTGTGTGTGTGTGTGTGTGTGTGTGTGTGTGTGTGTGTGTGTGTGTGTGTGTGTGTGTGTGTGTGTGTGTGTGTGTGTGTGTGCGCGCGCATGCGTGTGTGTGTGTGTGTGCGTGTGTGTGTGTGTGTGTGTGTGCGCGCGCGCATGCATGTGCACGTGTGTGTGTGTGTGTGTGTGTGTGTGTGTGTGTGTGTGTGTGTGTGTGTGTGTGTGTGTGTGTGTGTGTGTGTGTGTGTGTGTGTGTGTGTGTGTGTGTGTGTGTGTGTGTGTGTGTGTGTGTGTGTGTGTGTGTGTGTGTGTGTGTGTGTGTGTGTGTGTGTGTGTGTGTGTGTGCGCGCGCACGCGCACGCATGTGCATGCACATTCACACACACACACACACACTTAGTTATTTAGTTATGCTCATGTTGTTAAATTAGATTCATGTATAAATAGTAAAATTGTCATATTGAAGTTTTGTCATATTGTATTATGATTTTGGATAATTAGTATGATATATATATATATATATATATATATATATATATATATATATCATGTTGGCAGTTAATGCTATGAAAATTGATAACAATTTTTGAACATATAAATTGGGTGAAAAATTAAAAAATTATAAATCTAGAGGACTATATGAGTCTTAATGTCTTTTAATTTTCTTATTTTGTCACCCTTACTTTGATGATTCTAATTATTAGATCTTATCTTAATTTTCTTAGATGAATAGTAAATATTAAAGTAATTTTTAAAATTATGAGAGGTGGTGTATGACATGACTTAGAAATATATAAAGTGAAAAAGATGCACATTGTGCAAAACCTATGAGACTATGAGAAAAAATAATTATTATCTAAGATATGTGATTTTATTACTCTTAAATTTATTAAGTTTTTGGGTAATAAAGATAGAATTTGGTCATCTTATTTATCTACATGAATACTTATGGTATTAATATCTACATGAGTAGGTCAAATAATCCCACTACATAGTAACATTTTATAATTTACTCTGAACTCTAAATATGAATCACTTAGTCTATATTATGTATAATCAAGTTATAATGAGGTATGATGTGGTAACTATAATTTATTTTAGCATGGAGATTTAATCAACACCTTAGTTTATATTAAGCTTAGGATAATTATACTTTAAATCACTTAACATAGTTTTATGATTTATTATTTAGTATTTCTCTACATATCATGAATAATTATAACTATACTTTGTCAGTATCCATCATAAAGTCATATAAATATATGACCATGACCTAAGGTCAAGCTAATTGAAGGTTGTAAAAAGTTCTTGATGATTTTGAGAAAACTAGAGGAACATGTTTAATAGTTTTACTAAATAGATTTTAATGATTTGATTATTTATTGGGACACATTATCAATTGATAAAGTGGAAACTATATTATGCTTTGAATTATTATTGAATCTATTAGCTTGTTGATTTATAGGTAATAAAGTTATGATAGTATAAATTATAAAACAATGGCATCATTTCAAAGAGTATAATGTTTAATTAGTTTTTTCCTATCTTTTTGGACACTTAATTGCTAAACTGATTCTTAGTAAAAAATATCCTTTAATATGTTATTTATTTAAAATTTAAATCAATACATGTCCTTTAACTACTAATGTTAATTTTATAATATCTAATTCTAAAATAGTTGAAACGTAACTTGACTTCTATAAATAGACCTTAATGTTAATAACATTTGGTAGTAGGTGAATGATCTTAATTTATTAGATTTCCTCCCATGTTATAAACCATATTAATAGTGATTCTTTATCTACAAAAATATTATCATTGTATATGAATGTATATCACTGATTACAAATGACTTGTACATATAACCCTGAGGCAATTAGAAATCATTGCTCTTGAATCTTTATATAAGATGTTAAATTCATAAACTTATATGATAAATATGTAGAAACATTTGATTTAGTGGGTCCCAATGAATTATATTGCAATGCCCCAATTAATAGGCAATTTTAATCATGTGCCAAAGTTCATGAAATTATTGGAAAACATGCATGTATACATGATTAAATATTAGAATTAGATGTTCATAACCCTAAAAAATATAATTTTTTGTAGGATGGTCTTTAAGTATTGTATTAAATAAAATGAGATAGATTTAGTAAATATATACACTAAGGCAAATCCATGTAGCAAAATTTACCCAAGTAAGCATCAAAATAGATCTAAAATTAGGATGAGAAATGATTAGTTAAAAAAAATTCAAAACTAGGGTTAAGGGAATTTATTAGGGCAAAGGAAATAAATTCATACCCTTATACAAGTGTATCATCTAGGATGATATAGTCCGTAGTGGAAAATTTTCAATCTTGGTTGATACCCTAAGGTGTGGCCAGTAAAATTGAAAAATATGTTCATTGATATTTTAAGGTATGGCTAGTGTAGTAGGAAAGTAATAGAATGGAAAATACCAAAGGGAATGGTTAGTACCATTTAATAATTATGCATGGTTAGTGGAGTTAAGTTTTGGTTCATATAGTAATAAATGTTGATTATGGACTATACCATAAGGTATGTTTGATGTCATAGAAATATAATGATAGAAAATAATGTAGCAGATGGCCAATATAGTATAAAAATGTATTATCCAATACTATTATATAGGTTATGACTAGTATATTATAAATATGATGTTGGTTGGTACTGTAGAGTATGTCTAATGTAGTATAAATATGATATTATCATAGGGTATAACT
Organism: Torreya grandis; assembly: GCA_037957365.1. Lineage (NCBI taxonomy): Eukaryota > Viridiplantae > Streptophyta > Pinopsida > Cupressales > Taxaceae > Torreya > Torreya grandis. The sequence goes on from JARHVA010001324.1 coordinate 2,913,875, forward strand.
GGTGTAGTATAAAGATGATGATAGATTGTACCATAGGATATGGATAGTGTAATATAAAATATAAGGGTGGATGATACAATATAGTAGGGATACTTTTGATTAATTTATATTTTAGCTAAGTTTTTAATTTGGTTTTAGACTTTTGGATCAAAATATGATTTTCTTTTGTTGTGTGATATTTTACAAATATATAGATCATGGAGGATCATGGAAGATAGCTAGCTTATATATCTTTTATAGATGTTATCCAAAGTAGATAAAGTGAAATTGGTGACACATGAATTTGGTATTGTCATAAAGATGTGTCATATGCCTCTAAGCGAAGAGTTCATCTCCATGTTTCATGGGTGATGGGAGAGGCTCAAATACACATTCAAGTGGGAAGTGGAAGGGGATATGATAGAGGTGGTGATCATCTTAAAATATGTCCATGTAATACTATGGATACCTATTATAATCACTTTAAATGTATGTGAAATCAGAGTTTTAGTGGATTAGATGCAAGATCTATCCTAATACACTAAAGGATTTGGTTAGTACAATGAGCATAATCTTATTGTATTGATTTTTTAGGTTTACATATTAGAAATTACATATATCCATAATGCCCTTATCAAAATTATTATTTTACATGTGATATGTCATAAGTAATAAGGGGAAATGTTGATGTAAATTATTTCTCTATGTCATTCTACAATGGAACAAGGCACTTTATATGATATGGGAGTTGTAGTATCAGTGCAACTCATAAATTATTTTATGATGTATTAAATTGGGGATAACAAACAAATGGTTATGTGATTATTTTTTCTTGATAGATATATGATAAATTCCATGTATGTATATTTTTTGGGTTACCTCATTTGGTAGATTGTCATTTATTGAGGTTTAGGAGATGGGTGCCCATACTATGTAGGAGTTCCATAATGCACCTTCATTGGAGAAAATTAGTAAGGATCAGATCATATGGATGTCATTTAAGGGCATAGTGGATGATTTTACATATGGTCAACCATAGTGCAAGTGAGGGGTTAGAACTAGATTTTGGGGAACTAATCTTTGTGGGTTAAACCACATTCATGCAACTATGTACTAGATATTTTATGTTTACAAAAAAAGTGGTGTATTGTTTATCCTATCTTATTATGTGAAGCATGATATGGACCTATGATGGACAGGAGTATAGGTCATGTCCTCTATAGTCCTAGTGGTCAGACCTTATTATCATGAGGTATCTATTTTATGGTGATGGTGATAATGAGAAACATGAGTAGGAAATGGTGGAGGTAAGAATGTAGTGGTCATACCTTGGAGATAGATATACCTTCAATAATATCTATAAGTGAGTTAAACCATTTATGTTCAGATGTAGAGGTCATTTTGGCATGTTTTGGTAGTCCATTATGGGATATGTAAAGATTCACCTCATCTCATAGCTATGACAATAGAGGAATCCTAGGTGGGAGATATGATGGGGTGACTATAGGTATGAAAATTGTGATTATGTTATGCTCTCAATTTTCTCTTCCTAGAGGTAGAGATATACGTGCTAGGTACTAGTGATAAATATGCTATAAATTTAGATAGATGTGTGTGTGTGTGTGTGTGTGAGAGATGATAGAGAGAGAGAGAGAGAGAGAGGAGAGAGAGAGAGAGAGAGAGAGAGAGAGAGAGAGAGAGAGAGAGAGAGAGAGAGAGAGAGAGAGAGAGAGAGAGAGAGAGAGAGAGAGAGAGAGAGAGAGAGAGAGATAAATTGATATATAAAGAGATATATAATGTAATTTCTTACTAATTTTATATACATTATAATGGAGGAAGCATAGTCATAGACTTTGGTGGAGACAAACCACCATGAAATTTTGGATGCCATGCTACTAGACCATGATACCACTATGATGTCAGTTAATGTAACACCCTTAACTAGACCACATGCTAGTTTGTTTAGATTGGTTGGAATAGCTTATAGATACATATAACACCTATACTAATATGTATCTTAGGTAACAACACCAACAGATGGGGAGGAAACATAATGATAGTGTGGTAGGCATTAGTCACAAAGAGAGCTACACGTATGTTGACAACAGGATGAGTGGTAGAGATATAGGGTCATATGACACATTTACAAGGATAGGTACAATTCATGTAATCTTATACTTAAACACTATGAGAAATTTTTTAGGCTTATCATTTAAGAACATCTATGGATATCAGGGTACCTCTACCCAGGGGGGTGAAGGTGATCCATAGGTCTATAGCCTAAATTTTTTACTTGGATATATTTATGATATTGTGTGATGCATCAAATGTATTTTAAATATAAAAAATGAGAGATACATCTATATATGTATCCTTTAACCTCATTTTATATATACATGTATGTAAATGTTTTATGTTTTGTTTCTTTTATAATGCATATTATGCTTATAATATCATGCTATGAGAAAATGTGATGTATAGATGATGTGTGTTTTATATTTTTATATAAAATGCATTAAAAATCATGGTAAAAAAGAAAAAATACTATGTAAAATAATAAAAAATGGTACCTTAAGTAAGTATATATCAAAATAAATATCAAAATATGTAAAAATAAAATGAGTAAAATTAATGTAAAATAAACCCCAATATAAGTAAGATGTAACTCTTTGGACAAAACACAAGATATTTTAAACATTGTAAGTAAAAATATATAAATATCATCTATATGAAATAAAAACTTAATCATAAAATATAAAAAATAACTATGCAAATGATATCTAAAATAATAAAATGCAAAAGATAATCAAATTGGGATATGTGAAAATTGTCTAAAAAAATGTAAGATAAGTAAAGCTATCTTGAATATAAAAAATAATTTAAATTAGAAATGATATTAAGGTACATATAATGTAAGATATAAAAATACTTAAATAAAAAAAAGGCATTTATCAATATAAGAAAAAGGCCTCAATGAGTGAAAAATCAAAATCAATGCTTGTATTAAACCAATATGTAAGAAAATAAAACCATTGATAGACATAACTATGATGAAAGATATGTCGTGGATATATGGTCATGAAAATTAATGAGGAAGGCATGGTTGTACTCCCCAAGGTATAAAAATGAAACTCACAAACTAAAAATATAATAAGAATTATAGATAAAAGATAAAATTCAAATTTGAATCAAATAAAAAGAAAATGGGAATGTAAATAAGAGGGACATGATCAGCTAAAAAAATATCATCAATGAGGTATCAAGAAAGGTATGTTGGATATATAAGGATACGAATCACCAAAAAAGTGATGCATATATCCTTGTTGGAGATAACATACTATAATCAAGTGGGAAAGGCTAAGAGCTTTCAACATCAAAGACCTGGACAACCCCACCTATCAAGCATTAGCTTGGGATGATAGGTGAATTATAAATATCATATCATGAATTTTATATGATAAAAAATGAAAAGGATCCTACCTTCCCAAAATTTGTTCTTCACTCCTAAATACCCCTTAAAAATTCATTGGTATATTATGAATATTGGGTAGTAATGTGAGAAAGTAGGTGGCACTAAAATGTAGGAAATATATAATGATCTAAATAGACATCCTACCCTAGCCTACTGGCTTAGCAAAATTTAATGGACCTTGTCACTATCATGAGGCCAAATATGGATATTGAGATTCAACTAGAATATAATATGTGCCAAAAAAATAACATATTTTTGTGTGATCCAACTTTTAATATATAATTTTCCTTTTAACATTACCCTTTCTTATTATTTTGATTTCAACTATTTTATTTTTTTCTATTTTTGTTTTCCATAAGGATTTGTAAAAATAAATAATGGGTGAAAAATATGACTAAAGTAAGAGATACTACACCTAGCCACTAGAGAGGAGAACCTAAAGACCATGGTTCCTAATGAATCTTATAAATTAACCATAAAAAAGAGTTGAATTTATAAACTAACCCAAGTGTGTCTCAAGTTAAAGGAGATGGAAATGTGGATATCATTGATGATCTATCCATGTGAAAATATTATATAATAATAATACGCTATTATTTGACCATAAAAATGGATAGTTTTGATTTATAATTGACTAGGAAAAAATATGGATCTTGAAGTACATGGAAATATAAGTCAAATCACAAAAATGGAACACAAATAATGGAAATGCTATGAAAGATGATACTTATGTCACTAGACAATCCATACTAAACTACAAATAGTCTATCAAAATATTTGATAAGAGAATCAATCCAAAAAGAGGGAGAATGAAAAAATATATAAAATAATCATAAGAAACCAAGGCCAACTTAAATATGTTATAATATGTGAAAAATAAACTTGATGTGCTAACTAAGATCTAAAACAGAAACAAAGGCCAACTGTAAATCATCCAAAATAAGGGGTAAGATTAAATATGAAAAAAATAACATAAAAAGTAAACGTGATAGAAAATATACATAAGGGAAAGTAAGGAAAATTGTAAAGTGTTATAATTACTAAAAAATAAACCTAAAGGTGATACCTAAGATCCATAAGGGAATCTTAGGCTAACTATAAAGTGATGTAAATGGAGAAAATAAAACTCAAAGGTGGTATATAATATCGATAAAGGAAATAAATTCCAAATTTAAGGTGATAAAAATTATATAAATAAAAGATATATGTTGAAAAATAAAGTGTTTAAAATTAAATATTATTAGACAACCAAGATTTATATAACAAACATCACATATCATACAAATAAAAATATGAGATCAAATCATATGAAGTAATTAATAAAGAATGAAATATTTGATCACAAATGATGTAAAATATTTATACACATGTCATTGATAACATATATTAATTCTCACTATAATTGAAATCTAACTTCAACCATAGTCTTTTCTACATTTTTAAACAATTGTGATAGGACTTCTTGGTGGAGGAGATCTAAGAAAAAAAATAGGTGTGCTATAAGGAAGAGGATATGGGGCCTCTTCATGAGAATGAAATAAATTATAAGAAAGGGTGTCATTCAAGAATTAATGAGACATACATCCTTAGGTCAAAGGGGTGGTTCTGTCATAGGGGAGGATATTCCTCTATCCTAATTGGACCATGTGAATGTTGTTTGGAACCTTGACGTTGGGGCCTCAAAAAAAATGTATAATTATGATGAATAGATCTATAGTTATTTGTAGAATGTGTATAACATTGGTGTCAAAGACAATAAACCTCCCTATTTTTGGGTATATAATCAAGTGTAATATTTGGAGGTGGCATGTTCATGTCACATCTAGTTTCCTCTATGGATTAATTAAATTATTAATTAGTGGATTATATGATTAATGATTAACAAATTTATTGATTATTTTTGAGTTGGATTACTTTATGTTATTTGGTTGGTAGCTATATTACTTAGTTCATGATCAATATCTATATATAGCTATTTCATATGTTTTATTATGCTTATGATAATTATTTTTACAAATTTATTAAATTCATTAGTTTAATATGGTTATATTTTGATTATTATTTTAAGTTTGTAATAACTAATAGATTGTTTAATGAGGTGGATGTAGGATTGAACTGCCCTCATGTTCAGATGGAGATTATCATCAAAGAGGTAGGTTCAGATATTGACAATGGGGATAAAGATAAATCTCCACCAAACCAATCACACACCACATTTAGTTATTAGAGTGAAACAGACCTTGTTTGCATTGGTTTCTTTATGATAGATGAGTCTTGTTTGTCTTGATTTTCATGATTTACACATATATGTTGAATCTTTGATGACTTGTGTTGATTTTCATTACATTGTATTTGATAGTCATAAATATACTTGACCTAACTAGTTTACTTATGTATTTGTTTATATATTTTCATTATAATTAGGTGATATAGCTAATATTATGTTAGGATTCTTGATTATCACATTCTTATTATATTTATAATCTAGTTATGTTTAGGAATTAACAGTTGGGTGTTACTTATCCTTTTTAGTCTAACTTAGCAAACATGATTTGGATATATTTGGATTTAAGAAATACAATGCATTAGTGGAAAAATGTGGATAAATTACCCAAAATAATTACATTCATAACTAGACTTTGAATTTTTGAACATTAAGATCTTTTGCTTACTAAGGCTTATATCCATCATAAGGTTTAATTAAATAAAAGGGTTTATAATTACTAATTTATAGATTAAAATTATTATGTTCTTTTTTCAAAACATAAAAAGTAAAGATATAATAAAATTATGGTCATTTCATTATGTTTTTCCATGATCATGAAGGGTTAACTTAGTTAAGGATGAGATGAGGGTTTTGGTTGTCTTCATGCCTAGATTTAAAGATATTAATGATGAGTTTAATAGACATAAAGGAACTAGTGCTTGTATATCATGAATAATCATATATTTAGCTAAATAATGAATTATTACATAGTTTATTATATAGCCAAACAACCTTCTATAATATAGGAATAAGAAAAGAACCTAGAATATTATTTATGTAAAATAATATTATAACAAACTAACAATAATGTGTTATGGTGAATTAGTCACCATTTATTTTAATATAAAATTCTCCCCTTAATTTATTATATATTGAAGTGAATAGGAGATATATTCTCTAAATTCCTCAAATTTATCACATACAAGTGACTTGGTGAAGACATCCACATGTTATTCTTCTATCGGGAAATACTAGAGATGGATGTTGTGTTGTTATACATGATTGCATATAAAATGGACTTTTACCTCAATGTGTTTTGTGCATTCATGAAAGATTAGATTTTGAACAATTTTTAGAACATCCCAATTATCAGAGTATAGTATGTTAGGTATCTTTTATGGTACTCCTAATCCTTCTAGTATGTGATGTAAACATATCACTTCACAGACAACTCCTCTTGCAACACAATATTCTAATTTTATAGAATATCAAGAAATAAAGTTTTATTTCTTTCTCTCCTAGGATATAAGATCAAATCCCAAAAATAATACATATTCATAAGTAGATTTTTTGTCATTAATATTTATTGCATGATTTGAGTCTAGATATCTTGTTAAGAATAAATTATCATTATTTTTATACTCTAGGTTGGATTCCATTACACCCTTGATATATCTTAGTATTCACTTTACTACTTTATAGTGATACATCTTCAACTCTTATATGAATCATGAAATATATCTAACTACATAGTTGATGTTTTTCCTAGTGTATGCTAAGTAAATATAACTCCCAATCAACTGTTGATAGAGTTTTATTTACTTTTGGTGATGGAACTATATGAGATAACTGAAACCTTATCTCCATAGGTATATTAATTGGATTAATATCCATCATCAAAAGTTTCTTTCTCATTGTCTTGGAATATTTCATATAGGACACAAATAGGTGGTGTTCTTTTTTCCATAATTCTAATCCAAGACAATAGTGTAAAAGTCCAAGATCTATCATGTTGAATGATTGATTAAGATATTTCTTAGTTTCATCAATCATATTTATTAAACTACAAATAATGATTAGATCATTGGCATATCATGTTTACACATAATATTTTCAAACTTTATCAATTATTGATCATTTCTCTCTTTTAAGAACCCATTGAGTCTCAATCTCTCTGAGTGCACACCTTAAAGGGTATACCAAGATAAGGGTGGGTATACCATTGGTGATTTTTATGATTTTTCCCCCTATACCACCACTTTTTATCTACACAACCATTTCATATACACTTCACTAAGATTAGACACCTCTCTTACATACTCCTCCAAGAAATTCACCACCTTAATTATCCCTTTCCTAAGCTTAAAACCTTTTTTCACATTTATTAAATAATGGTAGCCTTTTCCAACCCTGTATTCTAATTGATATTTGTACATTATGGTTCTAGGTCATCCTTAGCCGACCTAGACTAGGACCTAACTTGTTTTTTATCAAATTACAATAGATAGTCAAATTGGGATGACCCTACCAGCTAAACTTTTGGAAAGGTTTAGGGTTAGATTCAGCTATATATACACATCCATTTCCATCATTTATAGAGAGAAAATATATTTAATTATCCATTTGTGTTTCTTCTTAATATGTTCTTTGACCATTATACTTGAGGAGTTTTTGCTTAGGGTTCATACTTGGAGAAGAATCTTGTCTTGTGGAAAAGTCAAGTATAAAATCTAAGCATTTATTTTGTGTCTAAATATTTATAAAGTAAAGACATCAAATAAATTAATTAAATGATTTTTAAACACCAAATTTTAATGTGATTTACAGAATTAAAGTGCTAAAAAAAATATCTTTCCTTGGCCTTTGGGTCCTTAAAAAGTGTTAATGGGTTTACTTGTTGCTTGGAAAAAGTGATATCCTTACAAATTATCTCAAAAACACAAAATCACCTCTCTATAATAATTTTTTAGTTGTGTAGTAAACTAAAAACCATGAAATTATTCTATTATAAAAACATAGTCAAAATATAATGCTTAAAAACTCATAATGGATGATTTTACTATTTTAAAATGATTTGGAAACTGTATTCAACAATTTCTCAACTTAGGTCTACAATTTTACAACTCATGTATAAAATTTCACAACTCAATAATTTTTCAACTCTGGCAAAAAAATTTGCAACTCAGGGAATAATTTAGAAACTTAGGCAGATGATTTCTTAACTTAGGAAAATGATTTTAAAACTATATGATTTCTCAACTCAATTATGTAATTTTTCATCTAAGGTATACAATTTCACAATAGTCTAAAAACTTCAAGAAAACATCAAAATTGACAAATAATTTTATGATTCAAGGTTACAATTTCTCAATTAAGTGTCCAAAATTTCACAAATAGTCAATAAAAACATGAAAATAGATAAAAAAAGAATGATTTCATAATTAAAATGGATGATTTTATAACTAAACTCTATAATTTCACAATTAAAATGATAATTTTACTATTAAACTCTATGAATTCATGGTTTAGGTGCACAGTTTCATGATTTTAGGAAAACTTGAAAGAAAAAATAGCCACAAATCAATTATTTTATGGATTCATGTCAATTTTTATATTAGTGAATGCATTCACCACTCAATAAAACAAATTTGTAGCTAGGTGACATGAATTTGCAACTCTAAATGTGACATTTCTACCTAAAAATGTGATTTCATTGCAATGAAGGCTGATTTCATTACTCAAATAAACAAATTCACAATGAGAGATAATTACATAGTTATCAAAAAAAAGAAAATAAGAAGACATGTTTTCCTATTAGAATGAATTCATTATTTACTCAATAATTTTGCTATTTATGGTCCTGATTTCATAGTTTTTTGGGACAAATTCATAGATTGGGTAAATGATTTTGTGGATTACTATGCCTAATTTTCCATTATTTAGTCATAAATTTACAAATCCATAATCACAAGCCAAACATGAAAAAGTAATAAATAAATCAAGAAAATAAGATCTACAATGAAATATTCTTGGATTAAAAAAGCTCTCAAGAGACTCCATTCATGCCTTTGGGGTGCATGGTCCCACCAAGCATGCCATTAATGTAAATAAGGAATCTATAGAGGGGATATTGTTATAGTGTTAGTCAAGAAAATCAAAACAAACATACTAAACATTAGCACATATATCCTAGACACTAGGGAGAGAATATATGAGTACACAATGAAAACACAACTATAAAACAAAATAAATCTTCCTTTTACCTTCCTTGTAGTTCCCAAAACCACTTTTTGGGTTGGATTTATTTTGTATATTTAATTTATTTGGTGTTTAAAAATCTTTACTTAATTTATGCACATTTAGATTTTTAGTTTTTAGGATTATGATGATATACTTAGGTGTTTTTGTGTCTTTTCCTCTTTACTTGGTCTAAATGCACATCAATATTTTGTGTAAAGAGATGTTATGTCATTCATTTGATACCACACTTCACCTTTGTCATTTTTTAAATGTTTGTATTTGTGTGTCACTTGTTTGAAATTAGCGTTGTTATGTTACACATTTCATTCCAAGTCTTGTGCCTTAGATTTTTTGAAACAAATAATTTATCATACCTATAGAGAAAGATGGCATCATTACACTACTCATGTTATTTTAGAGACTTGATACCTTGTATCTAATCATAATATTGAAATCCTGTGTGCCATTTAGGTACATGCCTAGTATTGTTATGCCATCTATCTTGGTCTATATTATTTCCCATTTGAGGAAAAAGTCTTTTAAAAAAAGTTTGAAGTTGGTCTTGTTAAGTGCAGATTCAAACATAATTAGCTTATTACTATGCCTCACCTAATTTTGGCTTAGACATTTATCTCTCACTTTTGGGTTATGCAACTTAGACTAATTCCTCACTTAATTTACCAATCTTTGTGCCTAAATTTGGGAATTAGTCTATCTTTCATATGCCTAAAACCCAAGGTATTTTACTAATGATCAAGTGTGTGTTTGAATCCAAATGCCTAGTTTGATTCCAAGTGTTTCAAATTGTTATATTAATTACCACTTATTATTTTAGACCTATTGTGTTCCAAGTTTAGCTTTTGTGTCATGTTTTGAAAAGACCTAGCACTTTTCCCTTTACCTTCTTAGACCTAGTTTTTTTTATTCTATATTTTGTGTCATGTTTCCAAAATACCTATAAATTTTTCATTTGTTATTAAACCTAGCATTGTGTTCCAATTCTATATTTTGTGTCATGTTTCCAAAAGACCTAGCACTTTACCCTTTTCCTTCTTACACCTAGTTGTTTTGGATCTAGCTTTTGTGTTGTGTTTCCAAAAGACCTAGAAAATTCCCATTCATTTTGAAACCTAGTGTTGTGCCAATTTTATCTTTTATGTTGTGTTTCCAAAAGACCTAGCATTTTACCTTCTATTTTAGACCTAGTTGTGTTGACCCTAACTTTGTGCCATGTTCTAAAAGACCTAGAAACCTTTTTCATATTCATACCTAGATCATAATTATTTAAAACACTTTTAATAAGTTCATAATTCAAATTTATCCATTCACATGACCATTTTTGTGGTACATTACACCTTGAGGACATTTTAGATTGAGTTTATCATTGAATATTTTGGAGAAGTAGATCTATTTCTAGACCAAGTTCCTAGATGTTCTAAAGTTTAAAAAACTTTACCTTTCAACCTCATTTTAATAGTTTATAAAACTCTATACCTTTCTCTTTTTGAAACATTAATCATTTATTTGGATATGTCTCATTATAATCATAGTGGAATTATCTACAATATAAGTTACGATAATGTGGTCATAAATGATAACTTTATTCAAGAACCCTATGGTGATGACATAGTTTGTGATATATATCCATGTACTTATTACATTATTAAATATGGGTAACAAATTCAATATCCATTATCCCACTAATTGGTTAACACACCTCCCTATTCACAATAAGAGTAAAAGTAAATTACATAATATCTCACTGTTGTACAATTGATTGTAGAATAATTTTAAAAACAACCACATTATGTTACTATGTTGGAAACATATGATCCTTATTTTTTTATTGTAAATTTATTGAAAATAATTATGAGGTTTTAATTAGAGCCATGGTGGTAGGGGCCAAGTTTCTAGCAGACTTTCTCCATAAAAACCTACCTAGTCTAGTTAGAGTGCTTATAAACATGACTTATAACCAAACCATTAAACATGACTCTAATAGATATCCTTAGGCACTCATGTCAATTTCATATCAATACTCATATATGATTTTAAAATGGAAGGGACTCATAAAGGACGACTTTATACAAATTCAATAAGCATATCAAACCTATTTGAATCTAGCATGCAATTTTAATACCAAGGCCATGTCAAATGATCCACTCATAGAGATATCTTCTTCAATCAGAGTGATAATTGAGTTGAATGGTCAAGATAATATAGGTATAGACCCATATTAACAAATCACTTAAATTAGTGACATGTACAATGTCCCATCTATTAAATATATTAGTAATACTTTTATACAAAATAATATGCCAAATAGGGTGGATAACATGAAAGTGTCTTCCAATCTAGGTAAAAGTTCTTTAAATACACAAATAAATAGTTAGCAACAACAAGTTCCTTTAGTTAATATCACAAGTGGTTAACAATAATAGGGGAAGAAACTCCTACATCCCAACCATATCAAGTTACTTCCAATCCTCAACTAGCTACTTCATCAAGCACAAAAACATAGAGATTAAGTAATAAAGTGTCCGATAATGCTTTACCTCAACAACAAGTGATTAATTCTAACTCAAATAGTTTTTTACTAACATTCCAAAAAAATAGGCATAGTCTAATATACCACCACAATAGAGGCAAAACACTCTGCCACCTCAATAGGGGAAAAAATGTTCCACCTTGATGGGTAGTGACAAATATACCTCAACAATCATAAACTAATATACCTTTACAATCATGAACATTATTTAATCAATAATGTGTGTCTATTAGTCAAATACAAATGTTGAACACCCAACAAGAATCTAGTTCACAATAGGTGTTTGTGTAATAATGCATTGCTACTATCTAACAAGTACAAATTAGGAAATAATTGAATTTTATTTAGCATGCCATAGATCCAAAGATATGTCCTTAGTCCAAAACAAGTTCCCTTTATTCATCTAGGTTTGACTAGTCGGTATCAAGTCCCTACTCAACCTTAGTAGACACAATACTTTGCCCAAATCCATATCCTTCCATTTCAACCCAAATTCCCTCAAAACCAATGCTATTACTAAGATTTTGCCACCTTCCAATTTGAAGTAGCTCCATAGTTTATAGGAAAAAATCTAGTCTATTAGATGATTAATTTTGTAGTTGTCTAAAAAATACCATCCCTTCACTCTCTTACTGAAGAAAGGTGTTATATTTCTTTAGGATGCAGACTGCAAGAAATTCTTTCAAAACCTAAAGAAATATCTTGATAATCCACATATTTTGTTACCACCAATACGAAGGGATCCATTTTTGTTATACATATCTACTATAGGTAAATCCCTAGGGGCACTTCTAGCTTAGTATGATGATAATGGAAAAGAACATGCCATGTACTATATAAGTCATACATTGGCCACATACAAACACAATTCTACACTGATAAATTTCTTTGTTTAGCTATGGTCTTTACATCCTAGAAGCTATGTCATTACATGTTTAACAATAAGACCATAGTTATTACCAAATTAGATCTGCTAAAGTATCTTCTATTGAAGACAACTTTACAAGGCCACATGGCTAAATGGATCATGCTTCTGAGCAAGTTTAAGAACAAGTGTGTCAACTAGAAATCTATAAAGGCACAAGTACTTGTAGATAAGATTATTGAAGATCACCTTATATATACCAAAACACTCACTTCTAAATTCCTATATGAATCCATCATGACCACCATAAAAACACCTCTTGAGGATCAACACTAGAAGATGTATTTTGGTGGATCATTTACATTACATGGATTAGGGGCAAGCCTGTTATTTATTACACCATAGGGGGATATTATCCCTAAATCAATTTGGTTCATATTTACTTGTACTAATAACATGGATCAAAATGAAGTACTTGTTTCAATGATTTGTTAAGAATTAAAATGGAATATTCAGCATCTCACAGTTTATGGTGATTCTTAGTTAATCATCAACCAGGTTACAGACCACTTTAAAACCAAAGATGACAAGTTTGTGACATACAAGGCCATGATCAACATTCTCAAATTGTACATCACCAAAATATAATTTAAACACATACATAGGGCCAGTAATAGGATAACAGATCCCATGGCCACCATTGGTTCTTTGATTCACCACATAAAAAAGGCAAAATAATAGCAATTCCTCATTGAAAATCTTATAGCACCTACTCATTAACCTTCGACTCTCATATTGATCTATGATATTATTGGTCCTAGATATATTTGGAGCTCAAACCTATACAATTACCTTCATGACCATATCATGCCACCAGACCTATCACATAAACAATAAAAGGCCTTTATACACCAAGCCTCTCACTATACCCTAATTGGCCCAACCATTTACCATTTAAGCTTTGATATAACTCTACTTCATTGTTTAAATTTGATAGAATAAACATTAGTGATACAATAAGTTCATGAAGAAGTATATGGATCCCATATTAATAAGGTTTTCTTAGCCAAAAGCTCTTACATATTGGTTACTATTAGCGAACTATATAAGCATATATAGCTACTTATGTCAAAAGTTATAATAAATGTCAAAGGTATTCTAATTTGATTCATGCCTTGGCCAAAAAACTAAAACTAATACTTACACCATGTCCATTTGAAATGTGGAGACTTGATATCATTGAGAGATTAACCCAACCTCATATGATGGCCATAAATAGATCTTTACTTCCATTGAATATTTCACTAAGTGGGTTAAAGATATACCCCTCACTTACATGACTAGAAATTAGAATTAAAAATTCATCTTAAACCATCTTATATGCCAATATGGTATCCCATCCAACATTATATCTGATAATGGTAGATCATTTAAAAACAAGTATGTCAAATCACTCTGTGCTAAGTAAAATATCACTTTATATTTTCCCATTGCATATTACCCATAATATAATGGCCAAATAGAGGCATATAACAATATCATTGTTAAAATCCTTAAAAATATTGTCAATGATGTTGGTCGTAATTGGCAATTTCATATCTTTTACACCCTTTTGGAATACCATAATAAATACCACACTCTAATAAGAGCCACACCATATTCCTTAGTATATGGCATCGAGGCCATTTTTCCCATCAAGGTCGAGTTAACTTCTCTACATATCTCATTGAATCATGTCCTAAATGATGAATATTATAGATTTCATCACCTGTAAAAGCTAGAATTACTTGATGAAAAATACATGGATATTATCAATAGTCTTAAATCATACCAAAATTGGTTACATGGTCAATATAATTGGTGAGTCAAGCATAGATATTTTGAGCTTGGTTATATTGTTCTCAAATAAAGACAAAAAAACACCATGGCTAAGAATAATAATAAGGGCAAGTTCAAACCCAATTGGATAGGCCCATATGTCATCATTGTTAACTATGGATTTAGAGAAAATAGGCTTGTTACACCAAATTAAGATGAACTTAATGATCCTATGAACATAATACACCTCAAGCATTATTTTTCTTGAGAGTCTTGAGATATTGTTTATGAGGACCATTTACATTGTACCATATCTTAATATTCTATGTACCATACCATATACTATTCTACCATACTTTCACTATAGACTAAAGTTGTTTTACCATCCCTCCCCACCCTTTTAACCTTGGTTATACTCCATTAATTCTTCTAGTTCCTTCAACATAAATATTCAAATGAAATTCTAGTAGTTGATTCAGTATTATCAATAAAGGTAGTATCTTACACTATTATGATAGTGATTTAGTAGTTACATCCTTCATTTGTTGTTTCATTTCATTATGAGTGATACTGATTATAACTTCCTTTGGTAAAATCAATGTCTCATGTCATTATTACTTACTTATAACCTCCTATGGGAAAATTAGGAGCAACACGTTTACCATGCCTTTTCATATCAACTTGCCATTCCTATTGTTATACTGTGTTATTTTCCTAAATTCATAAACTTTCTACTTCCTAGTCAAATTCCTCCATTATAAAGTGTAACTATAGTGACTTGAGGTCCATTAGAATGATGTACATAGTGTTCACTTTATGTTAAGGTTATCTTAGTCACTTTTGCAATGTTCTCTTCATTTTTCAAGTTGGACCATTTAGTATATCATAATTCTCAATCAAGTTGAGATGATGCAAAAATTCCAAAAGCATCTGTAAGCAACCTTAAAAATATTACGAGTCTCAAAATCACGAAAATTGGATTAGAATATCCACATGAGATATAAATCCATCAAGATTTTTGAGATGGGCATTTTATTTGCTCACTCTATTTCTAGACCCCTAGGTCTTTTTCTTCCCATTTTTAGGAGAACTACATTAGCCTAAGGTTCACATGGACTATATAGGCATCACTTGGATATGTAAAGTATCTCAAGTTAGCTCAACCACACCTTTCTTTTTTTCTCAACTGATTATTTTCCTTATGTATCTTGGGACCCCTAACTATCTTACAAGTAACCACTTGTCATTTAGTTTCCCCATCCTTATTGGTCTAAAGCCTTATGCTCTCGCCATTTTATGATTATATATTGTGCACATTATGTATTCAAATTTGATACATTAATGACTACTAGGTTTCATATTATGCTATCATCATTTTGTGAATATTCTCTATTTAAAGTGCTCTCATCATTTTGTGAGACCATTCGCTTTTTTCTCTACACACAATCATGTTTTCTTATCGATCATTTTCTTCTATCCCATGTCCTGGTAAAACTACATTTGGCTTGAAGTTCATGTTGGCTATTAATTCCATAAAAATATGCAGGCAACATCTACTTGTCTCATTAATCTAGACTTAGTTTAGCTACCCCTTCTTTTTCTTCTATTCCCCCTATTTTATCAATTTGTTTCATTGTCTCCTATAACATAGGGGTAATGTCTATAATCATTTTTGTATTGTTTCTTCCCTCTAGACTAGGGGAAACCTTGTGCCATTGTCCTTGCATTGTTATACTTGTGTCATTACTATATAGCTTAGGGGTTACCCTATTGCCAAGTGTAACACATCTATTACACATACATAAATTAATTATTTTCTATTTTCACTAACATTGTGATTAACCTTTGTTTATGTTTAATTTATTTTATTTTGTTCACTTATTTTTTATTGGTGTTTTGTTGTGTTTATGTTTACCATTTTTTTTTTTTAAATTTATTTTCCTATTTATTTATTTCCATTATTTTGCCTTGAATTATTACATGTGCATTCATTGGGTTATTCCATCTATAATCATATGCCAACTTTGTCATCATGGTTTTTATCATTAGTGCCTTATTTTCACTTGTTTATTGGATCAAGTGTTTGTACTTATGCATATTACATCTACATTATCTTGATTTTTTATATCATGGTGCATACTATCATGTGCCACAATAATAATCACCTCGAGGAATCTTAAAAATAATGATTCCATGGTATTTTTCCTTCATTATTTGACAAATTCCTAATCTATCCAATCATTTCCCAAATATAGAGTAATTAAATCACAAATTAATTTTAATCCTTGTTAGTTTGGATGTGTATATCCATACTATCAAGTTGGCCAAATTCATGTTTCTCTTTTGAACCAACTTATTCTTACTCTGTGAGTACATATTCACTATGTAAGCCCCCTTTTCAATTTTCCATATTGTCCCCAACCATAGTTCCAATGATTATAAGCACCTTTTAGAAAATATTTATGTTTTGATCTACTTGGATGCTAATGATTATAACTACCTTTACATAAATTAGTATCATTTGCTTGCCCTATTGGGGCATGTTTTCATTATGCTAATGATTATAACCACCTTTGGTAAAATCATTAAATCTATCCACCCAACTATGGAATTTTTTGTTTTACTAATGATTATAACCACCTTTGGGCAAATCATTATTTTCACTTTGTTATACCAATGATTATAAATACCTTTATGGAAATAATCTTTTTTATCTACCTAACTGGGGCATCTCATTGTGCCATAAATAATATCCACCTTTCGTAAAATCAATCTTTCCACCCCCTTTACCTTTAGGTTCAATCATTTTCTTCTTTTTAAGGGAATGATCACCAACCCTCTTTTTCACCCACTCCATTGAGGGGGAATCCAGTGATCAACCATCACCTATTAGGGCATTAAGAATTAAAAACATTTTCATTTTTTGATAATACATTACTATTCCTATATTTTACAATTCCTTCCTAAATAGGGGAAAACTTTAGACACCCCATTCCATCCACAACTAGCTTCCAATTGGGCTTCAAACTAATTTCTACCAAATAATGCAAATTAATTCTAAAAATAACTAAACATCCTAATTTCATCCACACATCATTAATTAGTTCTCATAATCATTTTAGTCATCCCTATTTTTGGTATTATCTCTTACACAATAATATCCTCTCATATATTATATTCATCCCCAATCACCTGGTGACCTGCCAATTAGTAGTTTGGCCTTTGGACACATTAAGAGAGGCACTTAAACAATTATTAAAAGAGATAAAATGATATTCAAAATTAATCAACTAATTTTACCATATTAAATTCTTAAATAAATAATCTATTTGTGATTAATGAAGATCCAAAAATGGAAATTCAAAAAATTTAAATATCAAGATTCTTCATCATTGCTTTTGTGAGTTGTCAAGCTCTCCCAAAATATATAATAAATATATTAATTTTTGAGCCATGCCTATTAATCAAAAATCATAATTATATGAAACATCCTTAACTCAATTGGGTTTAGCCAAAACTCATCTAGGGTTGGTTTGAACTCTTTTCATGCTTAATCTTAACGTAACTCAACTTGGGTTAGGGTTAAATTTGGAGGTTATAAATAGATGGCCTCACCTGGTGATCTTTAAGATTTTCTAGTGCAATGTTATTATTCCAAAATACCTCCAAAAATATTCATAGTAGTGTTACCATGTCAATTTCATAAGCCAACCAGCATTACCAAGGTACTAAGGAAATGTGCAGAAATGAAGCTTCATTGACAAAGATTTATTGAGCACATAGATGAGAAATCCAACTCAACAAGTAGTTTTGGGAACTACAAGGAAGGTAAGAGGAGTATTTATTTTTTTTTCTAGTTATGTTTTCATTTTGTTCTTGTTATATGTGCTCTCCCTAGAGTCTAGGCTAGAGGTGTTAGTTTTTAGTGTGTTTGTTTTGATTTTATTTTCTTGACTAATACTATATTAATATTTCCTCTATATATTCCCTATTTACAAAACAAAATTGTTTAACATTTCATGATTTAGATAAGACCAATCAAAATCTACTTGGTTGTATGTGGCTCCCTCTTACTATTAAACCCAAAATTATAGTACTAAGCTTATGGTTTTTAACTTACCATTATCCTATAATATACTCCTAGGATGCCCATGGAATCATCTCATGAGGGATATTTCCTCTTATATAAGCCAATGTATCAAATTTATTAATAATGGCAAATGTTATAAACATGAGGTTGATCCTAACCCATGGAGTATTCAACTTCCCAATCCTAAATCTCAGTATTGGATTCCCACTATTCAAAAAATTAATAGTGCACCTTTACCTGAATTCATCAATATGAATCCAAACTTATAGGTCACTCTTGTTGATTCTAATGATGATGAGTCAAACTATTTTCAAAACACATGTAATACTACCAAGACACCTCCTTACATTTTAGAGTGGCTTCCTCCTTCCTTGTTACCTTGTCAATGAGATCACTGACTTCCCTACTCCATGTAAAGCACATGAAGCATCTGATACATAAGAGGATTTAAATTTAAATGATTATGGAGTGGATAAGATATTTAAATACCTTTTAACCATGAATCCTCATAAATTTAGTGATCTAGGTGTCTCACATTTGAAAGTTACTTTAGAGACACAAACTATAATATCTCTCCCACCTTTGATAATACTACATTATAGATCAAGCTCAACCAAGAGACTTGGATATTCAACACTATCATAAAACCTTATATAAAATACATTCTTTCAACTTTTATGTTCATACTATATCCATGGATATTGATTTATAACATGAAGGTCATGTATCTCCATTTAATTCTCTACTTCTCGATACTCATTAGGTTGTTGAATAGATTTTACCTCTTATAACTTTGGACCTTCTGGAACATTTTATATCTCCTACCTCACTGATCACTCTACTAGATATTTACCTATTAATGATTCCAAAGATATGCATATTTCTAAACCAATTAAATCCAATCAGCCTTACTCCATAGTTCCACCTACTCCTAAGATCAAGCTTGATGCTAAGGCTATAGATGTACGCTTGATACATTTTAAATATCATGATAAAAAAATCATTGATCATACATTAGATGTGGAATATTATGGACCTCTACCTTCGTTACCTAGCAATGAATCCATCTTTTAATTTTTCCATGCCTAAAAACTTTAACTTGGCAACATCACAAACTTGGGAATTTAAAGTGAAATGCCCATCATTTTATCAACTTCATTTCTAGAATAGATCCTAAAATAAATCCCATTTCTTCTCTTCCCAATGCATCGTATAATTTTCAAGATGGAAATTTTATGCTTATTTAATAAACCATGATAATATAATATGGTACACCCTCATGTCCTAAACCTATCATAGTTTATAGATAACTCATGTTGATCAAGAATAATAGCTTTAATTTATTCTTCAATAAATATTGTAATAATTTCACTTTTCATATGAAAAAATGCTTGGAATCTATTTTAGTATCATTTTACATAACATAATCACATATCCCAACACTAAACATGTTAGACAAAAATAATGGAAATTTATCCTCAAAGTTTCCACCTTATGCCATAAAGAAATTATCAAACTATTAGATGCCAAGTTTATTAAACCTATGGACTATTCTAAATGGGTGTTAAACATTATTCTTATTCACAAAAAAATTACCATCATTATCTACATCTACATTGAATTATTCAATCTCAACCTTGTTTATCCCAAAGATAATTTTCCATTATGTTAGATAGATGCCATTGTAGACTCCACTACTAAATATGAAATATTGTCTCTCATGAATGGTTTTTTGGGCTACAATAAAATTCATATTTCCCCTAAAGACCAACACAAGATAACATTCACTATGAAATGGGACACCTATTGCTACATTAAGATGCCCTTTAGCCTTAAAAATTATAGAACTACTTATCAATGGGATATGACCCATATTTTTCATGACATTGTATATAATATTATGGAAACATATGTGGATGATCTCATTAAAAAATATAAAATTTGTAAAACCCATCTCTTTGATCTATCCATCACATTTAATCGACTCATCAAGTATAAAATTAGACTTAACTCCTACAAATGTGTGTTTGACATTACATTTATTAAATTACTAGGGTTATTAGTCTCTATTCATGGTATTGATTTTTATCCTATTATATTTAATTCTATAGTCAACATAGCTATTCTTCACTCTTTTCCAGACATTCATACTTACCTTGGCAAGATTTGGGAAATCTAACGATTCATCCCCAAAATGGTTTATCACATATATTTTGTTAATTCCCTTATTAATAAAGGTAATGATTTAGAATGGATGAATCCTTTCCATTAATAATTTGAAAACATGAAATAATCATTGATTCATCTACCTACCCTGCATTCACCTTCCAATGATAATCCTTTGATTTTATACACTTCTTTTACACCTATATCATTTAGGATAATGCTTGCCAAACAAGATCATACTAGAAGATAATACACTATTTATTATATTATTCAAGGCCTCATCAATTATCAAAAATTTTGTACCAAATTAAAATTTAATTTCCTTTCTATCTATTTCTTAGTTGAAAAGCTTTGTCATTACATGCTTTATCAAACAACTTACGTCATAGTTCATTATGACCCATTTCATCACTTTTTCTCTAAATCATTCTTACCTGGAGACTACATTGGCAAGTGGATGGTTATCTTAATGGAATTTGACCTTCACATCATAATTCAAAAAGTTTTCAAAGGGCATGTCATTGTTGACCAACTTGTAGTGGCACCCATACCCACTAATACCCATTAAGGAGACTATCTATATAAATGTCTCAATCTGGCTATCTCTTTTATTATTACTTTAATAAATTCATTTATAATTTATAATAAAGTAATAAAAAATATACCTATTTCATTCTTGATACTAATAAATCCAAATTAGTTATCGAAGAAATTCTTAAAATCAACATCAATTTGCATGAAGACACGTAGATCCTACACTTTGATTATGTTAAATGTCTCCAAATATTTGGGAAATGTTGTATTCTAACTATTCCTCATGGTAAAATTATCCTTTTGGAATTATATTTCACATTTTATGTCATTAATAATATGGTATAATACAAAGGATTAATCTTAGGCATGAGAGTGGCACTTGACCTAGATATTCCATATATTCACACTTTGGCTAACTCTCAACTCATCTACCATTAGGTTAATGGTGATTAATAATGTAAAAGTGAAATATTATTTATTATCATTAAATAAATACTACCCTCATAAAATATTTTTCCTTTTCTACCATTGAGCCCATCTTAAGAGATCAAAACTCTATTGTTAACTCTCTTGCTTCTTCAACATTATTATTTCATCCCCATCAAGTTCTTACTAATCCCTAATTTCTTATTCAATTAATAAAGTAACCATCTTATATACAACTAAAATACTCCCTTATATATCATATTTAGGTTGTCCATTCGATAAATCCCATGATATAAATACATTATCAAATTTATTGAATATCAAATTTATTTTTCAAACATAGATTCTCATGAAAAGACTATAATTCACAAATAAGATTTTAAATGTCTTTCGATACAAAACCCTTTATTATAAAATTCATAAAATACCCTACTCCACTATTTAATGAAATAAGATGTCCTTCCTCTTTTAACAAGCACATGGGGGCATTTATGTTGGTCACTTTAGTAGACATGCTACAACACAAAATGCCTATATATGGGATACTTTTGGCCAACTCTAAAAAGTAATGGTATCAGTTTCATTAAAAAGTGTATTCCTTTCCAACTCCATGATAATATAATCCATTCACTACCAACCAAGATCCAAACTATGGAATCTCCTTGGCCATTTCTATGTGGGGGTTATATCTCATCATAAAACTACCTCAGTCATAGGATGGTCATGTTTTTATCATCATGGCTACTGAATATTTTACCAAATGGGTGGAATATATGCCTCTCATCAACATCATGAGAACTAATATTTATAAATTTATACTTAAACAAATAATTTATCATTTTTAAGTTCCCCATACTATCATTTATAATAATGACATCAATTTCAAGAAAAAGGATGTGAAGCAGTTATGTGTTAAATTCAAAATATCCCATAAATTTTCCACACACTATCATCCACAATGCAATGGATAATTTGAGGCCACTAATAAAATTATCAATAAAATCCTTCAAATTACAATCCATGAAATCCATATGGATTGGCATATTCATTTATATCCCACACTTTGGTCCTATTATACTAGCATACATGCTACCACTAGGGCAACACCATTCTCATTAGTCTATGGTTTTGATTCTATTTTACAATTAGAAGTTGAGATTCCCTACACACATATATCTCTTCACATTATCATTCATAATGAGGAACTACATGAAGCTTGAATTCATGCCTGTGATATTATTGATGAACATCATCTATCCACTTTGTAACATAATCTCCAATACAAGGCTCATATTGCCAAATAACATAACAAAAAGGTTAAAGTCTGCACTTTCAATTTTGGTGATCTGGTCCTTAAATAAGACTAAACCCATGGTAACTAAGGAAAATATGCCTGAAAATGGTGGGGCCCTTATTTAGTGAAATATATTCTTGGTCTTATCACCTATCACCTTCAAACTAATGAAGTCCATGTTTTTAAAGAGCCCACCAATGCAAAATTCTTGAAGAAATGTCTTTCTTAGATATTTCCTTTTTTATCATATTTCTATATATTATCCTACTAACACTTTATTTTTAGGATATCTACATGGTGTCACCCACAAAAATAATTTATATTCTTACATAAATTTTTGTTCCTTATTTGGGTCCTTTGGTTTCCTTTTTTCACATGAGTTGCATTATAATATCATGGATAGGGACCAATCTTCCCTATGAATTCCTTTTACTTTAATTTATTATTCATATGATTTTTTACCCCATCTTGGGTTTATCTTCTATGAGATTCAATGTAATACCATGGATAGGACTTTTCCCTCCTCATAAATACCATTCTACCATTTTTTTTACATGATTTGTTCACCCTCTTGGGTTTTTCTCTTGTGAGTTATAGTTTAAGACCATGGATAGGACCAAACCCTCCTCAAAAAATACCATTTTTTATTTTATTGTACCCTTGATGTTTTTTATTTTATGAGTTATAGTGTAATACCATGGATAGAACCAATCTCTCCTCATAATATCACCATTCTATTTCAAAACACCTTTGTTTAACCAAGTGTTTATGTTGACCAAATTTGACTTTTAGGTCAAATTAGGGAACCCCTAGTAAGAAATTTGGATTTTTAAGTCTATAATGGGTATAATATATTGTAATAATGTGTTTTATAGGTTAATTTATGTCAAATAATGTTATATTATCTTTGGTAAATTAGTTTTTATGTCCTTATATCATTTTAGGTCATTTGAAGGGTCAAAAGGGTGAATTTAATGATTTTTATGGGTTTATTAGGAAATGTACAAGTTTAAAAACATTATTTAATTCCCCATGTGTCATTATAAGTCTTAGATAACATAAAATACTAAAATAATATAAGGTTGTTTAGAGAAAATGTAGTTTTCTTGGTAAAAAAGGAGACAAAGGCACTTGTACAACCTCCTTGGGAATTATGCCACTTGGAAAAGGTTAAAATGTGAATATTCAGATCCCCCAAACTCATATCCATGACTTAATTTATTTTAAAGTGCCATTTATTTCTCAAAAACTATTGTACTCTATTTTGGCTTTCTAAAACATGCAAAAATGGCTTTCAGATTTTTACTTAGTACATCTAGCAGGAAGAGTTATAGGTCAAATTATTTAGAGATGTGGTATTTAACTTATATAAATTAATTTTAATAAAAATAATACAAATATTTATCAAATTTTATTTATGAATCATCTATTTAAAGTTGACTATTCAAATCTGCCTATCGATCTATGCATCCTTCAAGTTTTGGTCTTATTTATGAAAGTAAGTACAATCTAGATGACAAGATTACTTAAAATAATGTTTAATTTCTTATAAAATTCTACCCATACTTGGTTTCATGTTTCATGAGGTTTTGATAAGCTAATCATCTGAATTTGTAAGAAGATATAATTTTTTGAGTTATGGGTAGTATTCATCATTTTCAAGAGTTTTGTGCTTTGTCAATAGATTCAAAGGGTTATTTTATATATATATATATATATATATATATATATATATATACATATTTTAAAATTATCATTAAATAAAATTTTCACTTTTAATCCAATTCTACTTTATTCTCATAGTCTCATCCCATTCATCATACCAACCAATCATTTTGGAGACCCCTACCTACTCTTTTCTAAGTGTTTTCAATAAGTTTCCATGTTGATATAGATGTTTATTAACTTGTTTCAAGACATACACAAGTAAAATCATGTTTTTAAGGATTTATAGTAAGTTTAAGTTTTTCTTGAGGTTATTTACCCACACATTTACTCTAATTCTATTCACTATCATGCATATAGCTCTCTCTCTCTCTCTCTCTCTCTCTCTCTCTCTCTCTCTCTCTCTCTCTCTCTCTCTCTCTCTCTCTCTCTCTCTCTCTCTCTCTCTCTCTCTCTCTCTCTCTCTCTCTCTCTCTCTCTCTCTCTCTCTCTCTCTCTCTCTCTCTCACACACACACACACACACACACACACACAAGGCCTTTGATGACATCATTCTAAAGTATGAGAATGGTGATGAGTGTTCTAACCTATTGGTATGGATATAAGTATGTATTATAATTCTTTATGAGAACATATAAAGTGTTCACAAAGATAAATACTTTCTAGACTTCCTAGTCCACTTCACTACCTGTGGTAAGAAAGCCCATCTACAAGTGTATCATAGAGTTTTGATTGCTCTTGTATGGAGATTTCAAGAATGAAGGAAGTTTTATTTATAATTATAGTAGGTTAATTGAACATTATAGACATATTTTAAGTATTTTATAGAAAAATATAAGGTAATCCATGCTCAAAAAGTCAAGAGACTGAGTTTAGGGAAACAATCCCTAAATGGAAAAAATAGAGATCTTGAAGGAATTTAAGAATAACATATGACATAGTTTCAAGAACTCTTATGCATCAAGATTGATTGGCCTTGTATCCTCTAGCATATTATTTTACTTGGTATATTTTTAAGAGTGAAGAGTTACTTGAAGACAAGTTTTTGGAGATTTGAAGACACCCATGAGACCATTAAAACCAAATAGTGGCATCTAAATAATTTTAAGTTTTAAATGGATTTTAATATCTTAAAGCAACAAATGAAAATTAAATTCATGTTTGAAATGGTAAAATAGGTGAAATGGATTTTAAAATGTAATTTAGACCATTATTTCAAATTTTATGCATTTTTTCAAAACCTCATGAGTACCCAAGTGTCCCTTGTACGAAAAAACACACACCTACAATAGGTAGGCAGTGACCTAAAGGAGTATGTCTGAGTATGGGAAATAGCTCTTTAGTAGTTGATATGTTTCAAATAAATATTAAATATAAAAAATTAATTATGTATTACCTTATTAGGTTTCAATAAGGCCATATATTAATTTATCCTTCCCAAATGCAAATGTATAGCCACTATAAGTGACTATCTCAATCAAGAAATGAGTAGGAGGTAATAATTTCAATGATGATAATGCTATACAAGGTGAATAAATGGGTAAAAATACTTTTGAAATTATTATAAAATTTTAAATAATATTATTTAGGAATTTTTAGAGGCTAAACATTCAAATAATAACCTATAGGTAAGGTAAAAGGGTAGGTGTCTCAGTCCAAGCAATAAGGACTCAGTTTTGAGGGTAAGAAGTGTATAAGTAGAGTTAATGGAAAATAAAACTTGATGAAGAAGTGAATGATAAAATCATATAGGTTTTAAGGATTCCATAATACTCTTCCAAGGGAGTAAAAGAAGTTTATACAGGGTCCCAATACATTTTTACACACCTATAGCAAGGTGTAACCTAGTAAGGCTAAGGTGTGACATGAGCTTGTCTAGGGAAGTAATGGAAGGTTGAAATAATGAATGGATATTAATACTTATATATAATTACCATGATAATGTTTAAAATATTTTTTGAGTGGAAAATTATGCAAAGAGAAGGTATCCTATAGAGTAAAACATAGTCCATTGAAAACATACCCTACATACAGTCCTTTGCATAAGTTTGTCTTGTGCTTTGGGTGAGTTAAGAGGTCATATGACCTAGTAAGGAGACAATTTTTTTTTTAATGTGTCTTATTTACTTGAATAATATTTTGAAAAATTAATTGGTATGAGAAAATAGGGTAATTTCCATCTATTTTATCTCAGACAGATGAGACTTCCCCTCATACAAACCTTGATAGTTTTGGTAAGAAATATCAAAAGATGATCTAAGGGATAAGGAGAAACTTTAAAGAGGATTTTTGAATCTATATAATACCTATTAAAATTTAAATTATACCTCACATAGGGAGGATTACTAATAGAAAGGTCTAAACACCATAAAATATAGTCAGCATAGTAGGCATAATTAAGGCCTAGACTCCAAATGCAAAGTCAAATCCTATCCTAGCAGGAAATATGGTTTACACATTATTAAAACATTTCATATGTGTTGGAACTATTTTATGGTAGAGGAAATGTCAAAAGGGCCCAATTAAGTTTAATATGCAGACAAACCTAGTGAGCAAAGAGAAGGCCTAGAAGTTGTATAGTAGATCATTCCTACTTCTAGATTTTAGTAAGTCTTATAATTAATATGAACATGATTTTGGGGTCTTAATATATGTGTAAAATATCTTGGAATCCATAAAAATAACAAAAAACTATTTTTGGGTCAAAAATATCTAAGGCATATAGGAAAAGTGCAAGGAAGATATCGAATGGGTGATTTCAAGAGCTCATATCTTTCATGATGCTTTACATGGGAGCCAAAGGACTTTAGGGAAGTTAGTGATGTCCTTAAATATAAAAATAGTGAAATTGGTTGGTAAATTATACATGCAAGCTTTATGAAAAACTATTAAGACCCAAAACTACTAAAAAACACTTGTAAACCTT
Organism: Torreya grandis; assembly: GCA_037957365.1. Classification (NCBI taxonomy): domain Eukaryota; kingdom Viridiplantae; phylum Streptophyta; class Pinopsida; order Cupressales; family Taxaceae; genus Torreya; species Torreya grandis. The sequence goes on from JARHVA010001324.1 coordinate 2,941,886, forward strand.
GGTTGAAATCTTATTGGGAAGATTAAGTTGTATAGCTAATCTAATGATCTAGTTTGGCTAGGATGGTGATTGAAACTTGTAGAAGACTCCTTAAATTTACTTCCAATGCCTTTTGATTTTATATACTTGTATGGATGGGGTTTGAAATATGGTTTTTCTCATTGTTTTATGTGTTTTTAGGTTCTATAAGGTGTCAAGATATGAAACCAACTTTGGGTGAAATATTAAGACTTAAGATAACCCCCCATATTCATTTCATACCTTACATCAACTTATTAGTACCCAAACTAGGTGTTTCAACTCATCCATTCAAAACTAGCATATTGGAGAAGCTAGTCAAGAATATGGATAAATTAAATTAAACTGAATTTAAGGTGTCTTTGATGATTCTAAGGCCATGGAGGGACTTGATAGGTGTCACTCAAAGAGCATGGAAGAACAATTTTTTAGATAGAAGATGATGATGGTTCCTTTCAAATTATTTCTAGAAGACCAAGCATGAAACCAATATATGAAGAGGCATTTATTATGTCCCTATAATGCATTCCAATCAACATACCTAGTCATAATTAGTTATGGAATGTTCAAAAAGAGGTAAACATGAAGGCAGTTTTTTGTGCAAAATGAGGAGTTTTATGCCAATTTTCATGAGGTTTGTGACTTGGATGGACACTTTTATCTCTTAAACATTAATGTTTCATCCCATAACATATCCAAATGCAAAATTAAATCCTTATATTATCTTGGCAAGTATCCTTGTAACCCTTGGACTTCTCTTGTTATCTCTCTCTCAAGTTTTATAAAAACTAGACATTCTGGCATTATATGGCATGCTCCATCTGAGTATGGTGAAGCCATAATCATTTATATACCTTTTGATCAATAAAATGACTGTGTTACCTCTTCAATGAGTTTTAATATTATTCTTTACTTGAATATTAAATTTTCTTAGTGAAGACTATGGATTCCTTAACAAGTTATCACATTCTCTCACCTATCTACAACTTCTTGTAGGGCATGTGATGTGTTACAAGAAATTTAAAATTCTAATTGAGTTAGTCTCTTCATTATTTCCACTCAAGGCCTCTTGTATAGTCATCCTAGCTTTAAACATTCATCCATAACCCCACAATGCAACACTGATGCAAGAAGATATAGATTGGAGAGTGTATGTTTTATTTGTCCTTTGATTTCAAGTGTAATATGCATAAGGTTGGATATAATAAGTCAATTTGGTGTATTACCTTCATTATATTATCTTTATTTTATTTATCCTTATCCATTTTCACTCCCTAAATTTATTATTAGTTGCAATCCTAAGTGGTACATCAAGGGAGCTAGCCCTATTTAGAGACTCACCTCATTCCTTAGGTTACCCACAAGCTTAGAAGTGATTCCATTATGCCACTTGGATGAGGCAAGATTTTTCATCTCCTAAAAGGGTGAAAATAAAAGTGACAATAGTTTTTTTCATTCCCCATGAGACTCATGTTTCAAGATTTGGAGGATTTTTGGTGTTGTCCTTTAACACATCAGTCTTTAGAGGCATCCATCTAAACATTAATTGCAACTCCAAAGATATATTAGAAGGTCAAGCAGCCTAGGTATTCCATTTGAATATTTTTTATAACATTTTCTTGTGTTCCTTATTCCTAATTAAGTTTCATAAATGGCCTTGGATTTGAGTTTTGCTCTCTATAAGTTGGTGAGACATTGTAAGCTTGTACCATTCCCCATCAATATGAACATGTCCTTGGTCAAACCTTGTCATGATCCTTACCAACCACAATATGACCTTAATCATTTAAAAATATGATCCTTGTCATCCCTATAAAAATGGATAACAATATTATGAACCATGTCAGCCATATATCCCTTCATTTCCCTCTCCATATGGACACCATGTTATAGGAAAATTCTATGAGAATGGTTATGAAGAAACACATATCTATCAGCCTCAATATGAGCCCTATCATTCATTTAATTATTCCTATAAGCCTCAAAAGTATTAATATCATCCATTTCATATTAAATAATATATTTCCATGGTTTTTTACACAAATATATCATTGGTAAAATTTAACTCTTGCTCATGTAGATGTTACTCCTCCTAATCAGCCCAAGAATTCACTACCATTAGAACTCACTAGTGATTTCATCTCTTTCCAAACCCATTCACAATCATTATCCTTCATCCCACACTCTAGATATAATTCCTTTACCTTACACTACATCTCATACTCCAGCTCCTTTACCTCAAATCCATGAACATATCTATCAACCTTCCACATCTTTCCTTCTCAAAGAGGAATCTATCTTGAGAGAAGTAAGTGAAGAAGAGCAAATTCAATTCATGGCTGATCAAAAGGTTCTCATGAGTTATTATGAGGATGAAATAACCATAATGAATATAATTGGTTAATAAAAGGAGAATCTAATAGCTAATGTCTCTATTTTTTAATGGATGCTTGTCCATGGAGAAAACCTTACATTTCACCCTCAACCTAATTTTGAGCTCTATGTGCCACCTCCACTAGCTAAATCATTTTGTCCTCACTCCATCACCCTTTACCTTAATGGACCTATGGTATGGGAACATAAGGAGGATCATCTGGTTGATAAAAAATATAACACTTTCTATAATAAAACTTACCTCCTTGGCAGCCTCATTAGGCTAGATCACATGATTTCAAGATGCCTAGTCTTGGCATCACCATGAAGGAGAAAAAGGTGGAATATCTTACATCACTTGAAGGAGACTTTACATATGATAAAAAATTTGTGGATTATCATCTAAAACATGAAGTGGAATTTTATATCAAGGATGGATAATAATTTAAAGTCATCTCTCAAGAAGCGGCAGTCCTAGGAGGGTTTTATGAGACAAAGGTAGAAAAAGTAGCTCTTGAAGATGATCATGAGGAAGAAGATATATGGAAAAATTCCAGTTCCATATGAAAATAATTTTATGAGTTGGTTTAATTTTCTTATTCTCAAAAATATTTCATACTTAATGATAAACACAATCTTGTTGATGAGTCTCATGAATATGAGCTTGCGTGTGCAATCAAACATAAAGATGGAGCTCTTTCTATTGGTCATGAAACAACTATCATGAAGACACTTATGATGAAATGGAGATTTAATAATGACATATTTATGACATTATACATCAAAAGGATAAGATGGAAGAGTTAGTAGTTCTAGATGATAATGAGGATAAGGATGATTGGTAGTTATAAATGGAGTTACTTCAAGAGCTTGAAGAACTTTGTCAAGTTGAGGTCAAAGTGTTATGAAGAGGTGAAGTAAGAAGTTTACATGGAAGACAATGATCAGGATTGGATATATTTTTTAAATATACTTGATGAGATAGAAGATATTTTAGCTGAGAAGAAGCCTAATCTTGTTGAGAGCAGCATGGAAGACAAGAAAGTATGCCTTGCTCAATCATCATTTGAAGTTGAAATTTAGAATCTACATGAAAAGGTTGAATATGTTTTGATGAAAGAAGAATAATTATATGTTGAAGACTTGTTTGAATATGGTCTACTTGAGAGAGTGACAGTTGAAGTGCTAAAGAACAAGTCTGATCCACAAAACATCCAATCCAAGGAGAAGCATGCTTTGTACCATGTTCCATCTCATGAAGAAGGTGATGCTTCAAAATTCCATTTTGATCCAGGAGGGAGTTATGAATTTTTTTAGTTTTATCTAATAGTTTGTATCATTATTCCCCTAAGTTATTTGAGAACATGTGTGTGTGTCTTGTGTGTTTGCTTTCTTTGTTGTGTGTGTCCTTTGTTTTGTGTGGTTGAGGTAGTCATTAGTTGCCTTGTCTTGGTCAAGTTTATAGTAATTGGTCAGAGGTTTTATTTTTTTTATCTATCCTTAGATGACTCTATAGGCATAATGTACTAATAATGATACTATTCTAGTTAGTATAGTAGGCATACTACCCCTATGAGTCACTAATTTGTTGACCAAATTTGACTTTTAGGTCAAATTGGGGAACCCCTAGTAAAAAAAATTGATTTTTAGGTCTATTATGGGGTATAATATATTTTATTAAGGTTTTTTATAGGTTAATTTATGTCAACTAATTTAATATTAGATTTGGTCAATTATTTTGTATGTCCTTATATCATTTTTAGGTCATTTGAGGGGTCAAAAGGGTGCATTTAATCCTTTTTATAGGTTTATTAGAAAATTTCAAAGTTTAAAAATTTTATTTCATTCCACATGTGTCATTATAAGTCTTATATAACTGAAACTACTAAAAATATAGTTGGTTGTTTAGAGAAAATGCAATTTTCTTAGTTAAAAGGGAGAAAAAGGCACTTGTACAACCTCCTTGGGAAGTGTGCCACTTAGAAAATGTTTAAATATGATTCTTAAGCTTGAAAAAACTCATATACATTATTTAATTGATTTGGAATTTCCATTTATTGCTCAAAACTATTCTACTCCATTTTGGCTTTCCTAGACATGCAAAAATGACTTTCAAGTGTTTGCTCGATACATCCAACAAGAAGAGTTTCAGGTAAAAATTTATTTTAAGTTGGTATTAAACTTATATACCTTAAGTTTAATAACAATATTTAAAATATTGATTAATTTTTCCTTATGAATCATTTGTTTGAAGTTGACTGTTCAAATCTACTTATCAATCTATGCACCCTTCAGATTTTGGTCATGTTTGGGAAAGTCCATACAATATAGATACAAATATTTATTAAAAATAATTTTTAATTTCATATAAAATTCTCACAAAACTTTTTTTCATGTTTCATGAGGTTTTGAAATGCTAAGCATCTTAATTTCTGAGTTATGTGGAGTTTTCACCATTTTTAAGAGTTTTGTGCTTTGTCAATGGATCAAAAGGGTTTTTTTTAGATCCATATACATGTTTTAAAAGTGTAATTTACTCCAATTTTCAAATTTCATTCAATTTTACTTGATTCTCATAGTTTAAGCCCATTCATCACACCAACCAATCATTCTAGAGACCCCTAACTGCTCTTTTCTAGGTGTTTTTAGGAATTTTAAATGTTGAGATACATGTTTTTTAAATTTTTTCAAGACATAAATATTTATAAACATGATTTTAATGATTTATAATAAATTTTTTTTTGTGTTTTAGGTCATTCACCTACACATGTACTCTAATTTTTTTCACTACCATGTAGACAACTCATGCACACACACAAGGCCTTTGATGGCATCATACTAAAGTATGAGAATGGTGATGAGTGTTAAAACTATTGGTATGTCTATAATTATGTATTTTAATTATTTATGATAAAATATAAAGTTTTCATAGAGACAAATACTTTTAAACTTCTTAGTCCACTTCACTTCCTGTGGTAAGAAATCCCATCGATAGGTGTATGATAGAGCTTTGATTGCTCATGTATGGATATTTCAAGTATGAAGGAAGTTTTTATTTAGAATTATAGTAGGAAAATTGAAAATTTTAGACATATTTTAAGTATTTTATATCCAAATATAAGGTAATCCATATTCAAGATGGCAAGAGACCGAGTTTAGGGAAACAATCCCTAAATGGACAAAATAGAGATCTTGGAGGAATTTGAGAATAATATATGCCATAGTTTCAAGAACCTTTGATGCATCTTAATTTATTTTACTTATATAATATATCATAGGCTTTGAATTATTATATTTTTAAGAGTTAATATTTAATGGAAGACAAGTGTTTGGAGATTTGAAGACACCCCTGAGACTATTAAAACCAAACAGTGGCTTCTACATATTTTTATGTTTTGAATGGATTTTGATATCTTAAAGGAAAAAAATGAAAATTAACTTCATATTTTTAATTTTATAATGGGTTAAATGGCATGTTAAATGTAATAGAGACCATAATTTTAAATTTTATGCCTATTTTTAAAACCTCATGAGTACCTAGGTGTCCCTTGTATGGAAAAAACACACACCTACAATAGGTAGGCAGTGACTTAAAGGAGTATGTCTGAGTATGGGAAATAGATACTTGATGGTTGACATATTTAAAATAAATATTTAATATGTATAATTCATTATTAATAACCTTATGAGGTTTAAATAAGGCCATATATTTATTCATCCTTCCTAAATGTGCACTTATAACCACTATAAGTGATTGTCTCAGTCAGGCAGTGAGTAAGAGGTAGTACTTTCAATGATGATAATGCTATACAAGGTGAATAAATAGGTAAACATAATTTTTAAATTATTATTTAAGTTTAAATAAGAGTATTTAACCATTTTTATATCCTAAACATGCAAATTACAACCTAAAAACAAGGTAAAAAGGTAGGTGTCTTAGTCCAAGCAATAAAGACTTAGTTTTGAAAGTAAGAAGCGTATAGGCAAAATTAATGGAAAATAAAACTTGATGAAGTAATGAATTATCACCTCATGGAGGTTTTAATTATTCCATAATAATATTCAAAAGGATTAAAATAAGTTTATATAGGGTCCTAGTACCCCTGTACACACCTATAGCAAGGTGCAACCTAGTAAGGCTAAGGTGTGACATGAGCTTGTCTAGCAAAGTAATGGAAGGTTAAATTAATGAATGGGTATTAATAATTATCCATAATTAAAATTATAATTTTTAAAATCTCTTGTGAGTGGAAAATTATGTAGACAAAAGGGCTCCTATAGAGTCCAACATAGTCCATTGAAAGCATACCCTGTACATAGTCCTTTGCATAAGTTTGTCTTGTGTTTTAGGTGAGTTAAGAGGTCATATGACCTAATAAGGAGCCAATTTTTTTTTTAAGGTGCCATATTTATTTGAATAATATTATACAACATTCAATTAGTATTACCAAATGGGGTAAGTTCCCTTTATTTTATCTTAGACAGAGGGCACTTCTCCTCATATAAACCCTAAGACTTTCAATAAGAAATGATAAAAGGATGATATAAGGGATAAGGAGAACCTTTAAAGAGGGTTTTTAAATATATATAATACCTATTAAAATTTAAATTATACCTCATATAGGTAATAGTGCCAATAGAAAGTTATAAATACCATAAAATATAGTCAAACATAGTAGGTAGAATTAAGGCCTAGACTCCAAATGCAAGGTCAAATCCTATCCTAGCATGAAATATCATTTCAAACTTGTTAAAACATGTCTATGGTATCATGTAAGATGTGTTTTAGATATTATATGGCGTATTAAATGTCAAAATGGCCATTTTGAGTTTAAAATCTAGGTAGACCTAGTGAGTAAAGAGAAGACCTAAAATCTAAATAGTAGATCATTCCTACTTCTAGCTTTTAGTAACTCTTTTAATGAATTTAAAAATGATTGTGGGGTCTTAACAGATGTGTACAATATATTTTCATGTATATTAATCACAAAAAAAAAACCATTTTTGGGTCAAAACACTCTAAGGTATATAAGAAAGGTGTGAGGAAGAGCTTGAATGGGTGATTTCAAGAGCTCATATCTTTCATCATGATTTACATGAGAGCAAAAGGAATTTGGGGAGGTTAATTAGGTATTTAAACATCAAACTAGTGAAATCTTTTGGCAATTTGGATGTGTAATATTTATGAATAAAGCTTAAGACCTAAAACTACTAAAAACCCCTTACAAACCTTGGTTGAAACTTGATTAGGAAGATTGAGTTGTATAGTAATATAATGAGCTATTTTGGCTAGGATTGTGACTATAAATTGTAGAGGACTCCTTCAATCTACTTCCCATGCCTTTTGATTATATGGACTTGTACAGATGGGGGCATAAATATGGTTTTTTCTCATTATTTTATGCATTTTGTAGGTTTTAGGAGTCAATAAATTAAACCAACTTTGTGTGAAATATTAAGACTTTATATAACCCCCCATATTTATTTCATTACTTAAATAAACTTCTAAGTACCCCAACCAGGCGTTTCAACTTAACAAATCAAAACTGGCCTATTAGAAAAACTAATGAAGAAGATTGAAAAATTCAAGTGAGCTAAAATTAAGGTATACCTAATTCTTATAAATCCATTTAGGGAATTAAAAGGTGTCATTTAGTTTCTCCCATATATTTTCATGAGAAACTAAAGCCAAATTGGGAGCCAAGTGTGCAGGGTGTATGGAAGAGTAGTTTTCTAGATAGCAGATGATGGTGGTTCCTTTCCAATTGTATCTAGAAGACCAAACATGAAACCAATGCATGGAGAGGTATGTATTATTTACCTAACCTACATTAAAATTATTATACTTGGTCCTAATTATTTATGGGATGTTCAAATAGAGACAATCATGAAGGCATTTTTTAATGCAAAATGAGGAGTTTTATGCCAATTTTCATAAAGTTTGTGACTTAGATGGACACTTATAGCGCTTGACCTTGAATGGTACATACCATACCCTCTCTACATGCACAATTAAACCCTTGGATTATATTGAAAAGTTTCCTTATGACCCTTAGACTTCTCTCTCTCTCTCTCTCTCTCTCTCTCTCTCTCTCTCTCTCTCTCTCTCTCTCTCTCTCTCTCTCTCTCTCTCTCTCTCTCTCTCTCTCTCTCTCTCTCTCTCTCTCTCTCTCTCTCTCTCTCTAGTTTTATAAGAACTAGCCATTTTGGCATTTCATGGCATGATCCACCTAAGTATGGTGAAGCCTTTCTCATTTGTATACATTTTTTTCAATAAAATTACTAATTTTTACCTCTTTAATGACTATTCATAATGTCCTTTACTTGAATGTTAAATTTACTTAGTGAAGACTAAAAATTCCTTAGAAAGTTTCCACCTTCTCTCACCTATTTATAGCTTCTTATTATAGGGAATGTGATGTGTTCCAATAAATTTCAAAGTTTAATTGAGTTATTATCTTCATTAGTGACAATCAAGGCCTCTTGTCTAGTTTTCCTAGCTTTACACATTCATCCATAACCCCAAAATGCAACATTGATACAAGAAGACATAGATTAGAGAGTGTATGTTTAGTTTTTCCTTTGATTTCAAGTGTAATATTCATATGGTTGGATGTCATCAATCAATTTGGTGTATCATATCCCCTAGATTAGTTTTCTTTTAGTTATCCTTCTCCCTTTTCACCTCCCAAAGTTAGTAATATTTGTAATTATAAGTGGTACATCAAGGGAGATAACCCTTTATAGAGACTCACCTCATTCCTTAGGTTGCCCACAATCCTATAGGTAATTACATTATTCCACTTGGATGAGGGGATATTTGTCATCTCCTTAAAGGGTACAAATCCAAGTGAAAATAGTTCCTTTTCTAGAATGTTAAGAATTGGTTACAATTTTGTGATCCCATATTCTTATATGTGGTTTTTGCTTCTTTTGTAGATAAAAATTACACAAAAAACTATGTTAGCATGTTTTCCTACACTTCCATCCATTATTATCATAAGGAATCATATATACATGTCATTGTATCCCTTTTCACCTTTGTCACATTTTTTGTTATTTGACGTAATTTAAATTGTTTCATATTATTTCCCCTTGATTTCCTTTCCTTTAATTCCACTTTGGATAAAATAAGGTTAATTCAAGATAACACTTTTATTTTAGATGAATAAAAAGACTCTTAGACACCTTGCTCTCTAAGTTCTCTTACTTAGAAACATAGTCCAAAATTTTTCAAATAATAGTATTTTTAGCACCCATGTTTGGCTCTCCAAATCCATATGTACAAGGAATAGAAAAAGCCATCAAAATTTAGAATCTAAATAATTTCAAACAAAAGGAAATGATCAAAAGGTAACATACAAAGTCAAAAGTCAAAATCACACCAAAAGACATGATTCATAGAATAGATTTCATCTCCAATTATTTCTCAAATTCCAAAGTTGGCCTCATGATAGAGAAAAGTTTCAATAGGGTAAAATAGGATAGTATATTGGGATAGGAGAATTTAAAATCATCTATGGTGATACCTACATTATCATGCAAGTACTCAATCTTCATAATAGATTAAAAATTTTGTAAGGGGACCTAAGGAACAAGGAACACATTTTGGAAAGGTAGGTCTATTTTAATTTTCATGCATTTAGCCTTCATGGGATGATATTAATACTTCATTTGGTGACCCATTATTTATGTGTTTAGGAAAAGTTCTTTAGTGTCCTTAATGTTGAAAGTCCTATTTTTTTTGACAAACCTAATTGAAGTGTCTTGATTTTGATAAAGAGTTTATCTACTTTTATTTTTCCTTCATTTTCCCCACAAACCATTTCATTTCCCCCCTTGACAAGAAAGTTCAATTCTAATTATATTTTCCCACTTCTCTATTCCCTCTTATTCACATCTAAAAAACATGATAACACTACTTTGTTTCAATTTTATCTATATTTAGAACAAAATGATATTCTTGTGTGACTATGGATTACTTTCTTTACACTATTGATTTCCATTTTTTAGAATTGCATTGGTTTATTTTCAAATTTTCCATTATTGTACCTCTTTCCTTTTTTCATAAAACTACGTATGTTTCTATATTTTTGTTATACTTAATTTTTTCAAAAAACTAATTCTATTTCTATATTTCATGTACTCTTTTCATTGTTGAGTTAGGTTATATTGTTACTTCTCACTCACCAATATTGTATTCCCTTTATGTACTTTTTCCATTAATGATTGAATAAGTATTGTAACTATTCACTCATTAATGTTGTTTTACCATTACTTCTCCATCTTTGTTTAAGTAAGGATTTTTACTTACTTTATATTGATGTTTGATTACCATTTTTACTTGTATCCTTAGTTTGACTTTTTTTTTTCCTTTCTTATTTAAATATTACTTGTTTGGACTTTTTTGGTCATTTAGTAGCCTTGGATTTTTGGTTACCTGATTTACATTAAATTTTGACTTGATCATTTGGCCCTAAAGTAACATTTATCACCTCATTTTACCAAATTTCCATGTCATCTCTACACCATTTTAGTTATCTTGGCTTCCATACATTTGTTTATTTTTACTCTTTAATTTTATATCCTTGGGTTTGTCTGAAGTAGTCTTTGCACCCTCCATGATCAAAACTACACACACAATAGACAACAATCCATAAATAAATGTAATTAAATGTATGCATACATCACTTTTACTTTCAATTATTTTATTATTTAAAATAATACAATTTACTTAGATTAAATGTTATTGTTTTTATGTTATTTTATCAAAGCACCATCCCATACTACATCTGAGTGACACATGATGAGCTTTGAGTGGGGAATATATATAAACATAATATTTTCTAAATTTAATAATTAATTATGATTTATCTCTTGTAGGAACCCATGGATTCTCAATCTCTTTGAGTGTATGCCTTAAAGGTTTCACTAGGAAAGGGGTCGGCAAACCATTGGTGTTTCACAAGATTATTGTCCTTTATAACACCACTTGATATCTACACAACCATATCCTATATACTTACCTATGCTTTGATACCTCTATAACACACTCCTCTAGGTAATTAACTACCTTACTTAGCCCCATCCTATGTCTAAATCTCTTTTTGACATTTACCAGACACTTTTGGCCTATGCCAGCCTTGTATTCTAATTGATATTTGCATGTTACAAGTCTAGGTCAGCTTTGGTCAACCTATTCTAGGACCTAATTATTTTTTATCAAATAAAGATATAAATTTGAATTGGGATGACCTTTTTGGATAAAATTTCATATAAAGGTTTAGGTTTAGGTTTGGACACACACACACACACACACACACACACACACACACCCATTTCCATCAATTTTTGAGTGAGAAAGTAGAGTAAATTATTCATTTATGTTTCTTTACAATATTATCTTTGACCATTCTACTTGAGGAGTTATTGCTTAGGGTTTATACTTAGAGAAGAATCTTATCTTATGGAAAAGTCTTGGATGATTAGGAATATCTTAGTGATTCTTAGAAACCACAACAACCTCTTATGAATCATGCTTATCCAAGGGAGATATTGAGTCTTGATGGGTTCATATTCAACGTAATTATCTCTAACTTTACTCCTCTATTTTAGTAGATAGAAGTAGCATAAGTAATTGATTTTGAATATATTGCTCTCTCCATTCATTAGGGGTACATATATACATATATTAATTATAACTATTATATTCATGTTTACCTTTTTTTTCTATTACCCCCATTTTTTTCCACAAACTTTTGTGAGCACTAGGTTAGATTTTACTTTACTTATTATTTACTTACTGAATATGAAAATATAGCACCCAGATAGGGTTTTTACATATTGTTTCTTGACTAGAGAATTTGGAACCCTCTCTAGTGATGTTATTGTGGTAATATATCCCTTAGTTAGGTATATCAAATCCATCTTATTCATGACCCTAAAAACCTAATGTATCAAAAAATGAAATTATAAGTATGCTTTAACTTATTTGAGCTAGAATTGATTAATAGGTTGGCTAGATTTTCCTTTGTATACATATACAAAAATGATCACAATATATCCCCCTTTTTATTTTATGTATATATTTTGATCGTAGGGAATACTATATAATCCATGTTGAATGATATTATCATCAATTTTTATGTACCAAACTCAAAGAGCCTATTTGAGACTGTATATAGATTTGATTAGTTTACATACTTTTATTTCAAGTCAAGCTATGATTCCTTGGTCTAGTAGTCAATGTGTTTGGAATTTTATCTAGTTTATCATCGCTTAATATACTTTTATTCCATTTAGGAATACATTGAGTGGTTCCCATGGGTGGTGGAGCTACACCATTATTCTCATCATCATCACTATCGTCATTTGGTTGATTTTTAGCTTCTATAATTTCTATGGGATTAATTGGTGTATTAAGTGAGCCCATAATAGGAGCTTCTACTTATATCTTCCCAAAAAATTAACATTATTGCTTGTATATATTATCTTGGTCTTTAGATCCATTAATCTATAGGTAAGTGGTTCTTCATTGTACCCTAAGAAGACATAATTTTCTTCTTTCATGTCAATTTTAGTCTTATCTGCTTTTGGAATATGCATACTTGCTTTGCATCAAAAAAATCAAAGTTGTGTTATATATGTCTTCTATCCTAACCATGCTTATTGTGGTATTATTCCATAAATATCTATAGTGAGAACTTTATTGACGAGATAGACTATAGTTTTGATTGTTTCTACCCAAAATGCATTTGTAAAACCAAAATCATGTAGCATATAAATCACACCATGTCCATAATAGTATGATTATTCCATTCAACAACATCATTTTTTTATGGTATATGTGGAGGTGACATTTGATTATGAATGACATTTTTATGAAAAAATGCTTTTAATTCATTGTTGGTGAATTCCCTTGATGATCTAAGTAGAGGATTTTAATGTTTTGACTAGTATCATTTTCAATAGCAATTTTGAACTATTTGAAAGTTTCAAAGGCTTGGATATTTTTATTTAACAAATAAAACCCATATTTTTCTCTAAAAATCATCAACAAAGATCATGAAGAACTAAAACCCAACATAAAAAGGTGACATCAATATACATAGTTCAATATACACTAGATCAGTTTTTCTATGGACCTAATATGTACTTTTCTAAAATGGAGCTCTATGTTGTTTGCCTGCTAAGTAATGTTGGCATTTATTTGTACACTTTTAGAGATATGGAAATCATCTTACCATGTTGTAATTATGGAGTGTGTTGAGATATCTAAAATGGATGTGACTAAATATTATGTGCCATAATTGTGTTGAGGTTGTCTCTTTTTTCACAAGTGATTGATTGTTTATCTATATAAAGTCAAGTTGGAACATTTTCCAAACTCCTAAGGCTAGTGAAATAATTTTTGACTATTTTCACTTATCTTTGATCAAACACATCTATGTTTCACCTTTGTAGATAAATTCATCCTTGACATTGTGTTTAAGTAATTGATTGACTTATATAAGATTCTTTGGTAGTCTTAGAATATACAAGATGTCTGATATTCTGCAAGCATTGTGTCTAAGTGGTAAAAATATGTTACTAATACCTTAAACATGGTAGGATGTATCATCACCCAATAATAAATGATTTTTAATAGAATTCTCATTCATACTATAGAGCCAATATTTTCTTCTAGTCACATGTCAGGTGGAACCTAAGTCAACATACTAGATAGAAATTTATGATGTTGTGTCTTTATGAGACTATATAATATATAGGAATTCCACATCTTAAGGGTTCATCAATGTTTCCTTGTTTATTATATTTATTATTCCAATGACATTTCTTATATTCTTGTCTTTTATGTGGATGAGATTATTTTTTGTTACTGGGATTCTTATTATTTAAAGAGCCTTGTGTAAAAGAGTCATACCAATAATCCTTAAGGTCATGGACTTTTCTTCCATATATAGTGTAAATTTTTTTCTATTTATTACATTATGTATTAATTTGATGACCTTTATTTGGTTTATAATACTTGATATACTGTTTACCTTTTTTTTGTTTAGAGGTAAGAACATGTTCTTCTAATTCTTGTTTGCCTATATGCATAGACTCTTCTTGTTTCAACATGTTTACCAACTTAGAAAAAGATGGTTTTTGTTATGTGAAAATTAAAGTAGTCATGAATATCCTATAAGAGGGTGGTAGTGCTCTCAGTATAATAGGTAAAAGAGATGCATCTATAATAATATTTCCCAATGCTTGGAGCAAAGCTGTCAGGGTTACAACATGTCATAGAAAATCTTCTACATTCTCATCGGACTTCAATTTGAGTGAATGAAGTTGACCCTATAAATAGAGAATTTTACCTTAATTTTTGGCCTCATATATTATTTGGAGCTTATTCCAATCATATTTAGATATTGTGGCCTCTTGAATATGAGGTTGTACCTCATCTGATTACCCCAAACATAATGATCATTTTTTCACTTTAGTTTGATTTATCAAACTTACTCTATTGATCAAAGGCATTGTCATGTCAAGTGAATGTTCCATTGACAATAGGATAAAGGTCTTCAAATTCCATATGTGTCTTTATTTTGTTTTCCAAATGGCATAGTTGTTTCCACATAGAAGGTGTTAGTGTAGTTCAAAAAATTAGGCTATTTTTGACCATTGTGTAGAATCTAACCAAAGGTGATGGATTGGTTCATTATCACTCCAGATATCAAGGTGTCCATTTATATATATTTTTAGTATAATATAAAAAAACATTTATTTATATGTGTCCTTAATTTATACCCATCAATAATTGGAATAAATTTTCCCTTTAGATATACCTTATGGTATGTGAAAGAAGGATAAATGTATATGAAAGAGGATGATACATGGTACATAAACACTCATAAAAGAGATTAAATAAATCATTATCACATGTTTATATATAATTACACATATGTGGGCATAAATTCCCTATATACTTTTAATTTACACCTATCAATATTTTTGCCTTTCAATTGTATCGAATGGGTAAATAGAGGGATGGCTTAGTGAATGTTTAACCTTATTTCTCATCAATGGTTTAGAGGGATGATACCAAGACATAGTTATTTAAGATATGATATATTATATATTTAGTAACTAAATTGTGACAAATTTACCCATAAACATGAGTCATAAGCATAATTATGACCAAACATTTTGATTGTGCATAAATTCACTATTTTATTTTTTAAGCTTATATTGGCTTGTAAAAATAAAATATTATAATGATTTACAAATAAACAATTAAAATTAATGTAAAAAATCTAAATATATTTTAAAAAATAATATCCTTCCCCATAAAAACATTTTTCACTCTTTGGCCTCTTTTTTAAAAAAATGACTTTTGTAGCTAAATTTAGCTAGTTATAGCTAAAGTTGGAAGAATAGTTAGATATAGTGGGATGGATAAATTTTTTGTTTTATTCCAAAAAAATATTTTGGGGGATTTTAACCTCAAACATAAAAATATTCCCTACCAAAATCGATAACCATTCTTTCAATTTTAGAAAGGACAAAACTTGTATTTAAAGACTTAAAATCTAAAAATCGTACCTATAATGGGATGAGAAAAATATTCCAAAGGACAATAAAACATCATTAAAAACTATAATTTTTAGTTTCACATGAAATATTTGATAGTTTTATATCTCTTATAAGCATCATATTTCAAAATTTCATAATCTATGACCTTCAAATAGGTAAAAACCATATGACTATGCAAATTGACTAGATAAATTTCATGTTTGTTATTTAAGCCTTCCAAAACACTATATTTCCTACTCATAAAAGAAAAAATATATATTTTGTGAAATATAAAAGATTTTTATACCTCATTTTTACCTCAATTTTTAAATATCTAATCTTTAAACCCTATACCAGCCAAAAAACATAGAGGTGCAAGAAGTTGTTAGAAAAACTAGTTTACATGTTTTTCCTTCAAAGGGTTGTATAGCCTATCCAAATTGTTTTTTTACAATTTTATATGATATATTACTCAAATTTATATACTATTTTACCATAATATTTAGTTTTTTTAGCTTCATAGTTAAAAAAACATAAAAAAAAGTATAAATTTACAAAAAAAATTATTTAAACAAGAGAAATAGAATGAGTGAATGAATTGAATTTAGAACACAACATTAATTTATTTTTAAAACTATGTAATGGATAATGGAGATACTTTGTTAAATGATATATTATATAATTAGAGCATGGGATTATCAATTATTTCTTTTAGATGCAGTATGCAGGTACCTTGGTGTTCCACCTCCTACTATTTTCCTCAAAAACAATTTTTTTTTCTGTAACCAAATGTAGAGAATGAATAATCATATATTCAAATAAAGAATTAATTATTACATGTTCAATTTTATATCCAATAATATATCCAAATAACCTTATATAATATAGGAAGGAAGAATAATAAATAAATCTAGAATAGTCTTCAGGTAAAACATTATTATAACAAACTAATAATAACATGTTATGGTGAATTAATCGCCATTTATTTTAATCTAGTAGTGATTTAATGAGGAGAGTTGCATGATGGGTAACAAATATAAAATGAAGAGATCTATAATTTCATGCAAAATCATGCATGAATGGTGGGATTAGAATAAGTAGAAGAGTAGGATGAAAATGGTTCATCATCAATATGATAGAATGAAGAAAAGAAGCAAAAACCTTGACTATTGAAAAAATGTGAGAATACTTATGGGTTTGTTAGAAATCTGCGCAAGTTCTATGTTAGTTTACTTTTCTTAGTATTGGTATAAAAGAGATAATAAGGTTTTTTTTATTGTAATAAAGTCTTGACAAAGCTCTTATTAAAAATTATAGACTATTAGTTTGATAGACCTGAGGATGGGGTATAAATTTCATCCTTAGACCTATAAAGCTAAGGGTTGAGCCAAATTTATTAAGGCTTGGTCTATATTATTTTCTATGATATTTCATACCTGACCACTTTGGCATCAACTTAAATATATTTAGTGTTTGGACTCTTGAAAAATGCCTTTTCTAGATTTGGGTTTTCATTCAGAATATTTTTTATCTTCGTATAATTGTATCAACTATCTGATTTAAGTGTTTTCATTAAATATATAAAATGGAATCCAAAAACTTGGTTACGTTTTTTTAAGACCCATTCTCATACTTAAATCTCTTCTTCCTTGAGTACAAATATATAAGCATCTATATTTTTTCTTACAGAGGTATTCATATATATACACTTATATTGACATAAGTTATAAACATGATTAAAAATAATGCATAAGCTATAAGACGTAGGGTTTTATAGCTTTATTTGTTTATGTAAATTTGTATCCACCTATGGAGATTCACATGATCTGTGGAATTATCAATTATTATATATGTGTATAAGTCATGTAAAATTTTGAATGTGAATACAACTATAGGTTAAGTAAATAATTATGAGTGTTATAAGCAACATATAAAATGACCTTAGTCATTATGTAGGATTATTTGGGTAATTGAAATAGATGAAATTGAATAATATTAATATATTTGAATATAAATATAAACATGATTTTAATTATATATACCGGTATATAACTTTGTGTTTCCAATAAGGAGTGTTATTAGGTCTGAATAGGGTTCCTGTGTGATATTGAAACCTATGCATGAATATTTAAAATTTTGTATTAATAAATAAAAAATTATAATGAGATAATAACCTAGTTATAGAGTAAATGTATATACCTAAATGATTTATAATTTTGTATGAAGGCATTCAAATAAACAACTATATCTATAAACCTAGTTGTATTGATCTAGGGTCATGTTGAATAACATTTACATGGGTATACTTGTCTTAGAAAAGATTATATTCATTTACATAGGCTTAAATATTCAAGTAAGCCTAGACTTGTATAATTTATTTCTTGGTTGAGGTATAATGTAATTGTTGTATAGTATGGATCATAATTAATGGTTAACATGACATGAAGAATATTAATAGGATTTAAATATAAAACACTTTGACATCTATGTAATCTATAAATGTTGTATTTGAATATATATACAATGAAGGAATTTGTATGGAAAATATATGTAAGGAATTATAAGGGCATATATGGGGTTTATTTTAAGTTATTTATATAGGGAAACATACTTATGATTTTATACATTCATTATTAAATCTCCATGATGATTTTAATGGATCCTTTTATAAGGATAATTAGGTAAGTGTTTTAAATTTTTAGGGTTATGGATTTTAAGCCATGGGTTGTTAAATGGGTGGAGTGAAATAAATTAGAGTATAACATATGTAATAAATACAACCACTAATTTATAATAGAATTGACCTAGTCTCAACTTTATAAAAATATCAATAAATGATAAAAACAAGTACTTAGCTAGAAACTAAATAAAATGAATGATTTTGAGGCTAAAAACCAAGACAAGAGCTTATATTAATATCATAGACAATATCCATATGTCAATTTTTTTCTTGGAAAGTAGTACCTTGATTGGAAAGTAGCACCAATGGCACTAGTGTCCTCATTTTTGTGTTAGTTTCCTCTATGTAGAATTGATCTAAGCTTTTGGGTGCACCTGTGTCAGAGTCTACCAAGCCTATTCCTATGTATATAAGTTATGATCACTTATTAGTGACCTGTTTTGATCTATTTTGCATGTAAACCATAGACCTCCATGTTGTTAGGGGCATTTGATTGACATGAGTACCAAAGTGTGATGTTAGCTGGGTAGGATGGACATCCTCAACACCCCATTGTGATGATAATTTCCTACATGCCAATACTTCAAAGAGGGATCAAGCCTGATGTAGTTATCCCCACCTAAGTGTTGGTGTAATTGCAACTTAAGATATTATGAATACCGGTTTGAGTGCTTTGAGTGAGGATTGCGACTAGAAATATGAGTACTCTAAACTTAGGAAGGTTGTAAATGACTATATGTATAAGTAGGGTAGAATAGGGATTAATAATCTTGATTATGTATAGCTTATTCTAAGTTAGTTTTTTTTATTGCATCTGATTTCCATCTAGTGAATAAAAAGATAAAAGTCATGTATATATTATTCCACTACTTTTGCAAGTCTTAAAATAGGTCTAGGATTATCCTAGGTGGTTATTGATTTAAAAATATATTAGTTGGTGATAAAAGGAAGGAAAAGGAAAATATATCCTAAATTGGGACACTATAACCATTTTTTCTACTATCCAAGTTGTGGTCATAGTGTCCAAGTGGTATAACCTAAGGCACTATGGGACATAATGCTAAATTGAAGGTTTGGGACTACTTTAAGGATTTTTATGGATGTGTGCCTCACACAAGGCTAGAGAAGTGTCTAAATAAGACCTAAGATAAGTATGGGGCTAATTTGTGGATAGGTGGTCTCAATTAACACTCTTAACAGTCAAGTGACATTTTAGATGACTACATTTACCCCATTTTATTTTATAAATGCAGCAAAGCAAAGTGAATAGGATAAAGGAAAAGAAACATACCTAGACTTGACTAAGAAGTGAATCCCATGAATCTTGATCTAAATGTGTAAAGCATGATACATTACATATCCTACAAATGAAATGTGCATATATTAATCCTTACTTAAGGTATACATAAAGCAAAAGAAAAATATGAGTAAAGAGATAAGAGAGGAAAGGAACAAATACCCCTGATTGGGTACATGAACAAATGCATAAAATTGGTGACATATTATGTGTGTAAATGTAGATAGTGATCAATCAATGAATAAATTGGACTAAGATAAAGGATTTATCAATCCCCATGTGTGGGTGGATCAATAAATCAATCCATTTTTTTACTCCATCATTTCCCACCCCTACTCGGTGGATTCTACACTATGAATAACTTAGATTGGACTGATGGCTTGTCCAACCCTCTCATGTAGGTGGATTAAGAACTAAAGTACACTATGACTCCATCATTGCCTAACCATGTTTAGTATATTCATTTCAAATTGAAACTATGATAAAACTAAGACTATGTAAGATGGATCTAGGCCATATGGAAACTCTAAAATGTAAAACAACTCTAGGCCAAGCAAGAATTTAAGATGGCTTTGGGCCATGTAAGAATTTAGCATGGCTCTAGGCCACTCAATAATACTAACCACTATAGATGGAGTAAGGCATCAATTCTAGATTGTGATGGTATAAATGGTTTTTGGATTAAGAACATAGAGAATGCCATGAAGTTTGCCATTCCATTTGATCAACTAGAGAAAAAGTCATCATATGGAAATAACATGATGCATACATGCCCTGAAATATGATATCGGTGCATATGGATTCTAGATTTATTTATAATAATATGTATCTAAGTATTTGAAGATCATGTTGTATGTGATTCCCCCAATCTAAATAAATTGGTATGAATCTATGCTAAACTGACAAAAAATTGGTAACTTGTAATTAAAAAAGTGTAGCCCTAGATTGTACCTACTATACTTATATATCTAACCTAGAATTTATTTAAAATGAGGCTAATATACAATACCACCATATCTGTATAGTAGCATTTATGGTGCTAGTGTCCTACTTTGGGTACTAATGTCGAATTGTACTAATTTTGTGCAACTAAAATTTATCTCTATGTGATTATTTCCCACTATGTTTTCCTAAAAATGATTTATATTTTTTTTCTTGTGTGATAAAAACTATACTATGAATGAATTCAGATAGATTGATCTCTATTACAAGCCTTTGTGAATTCCCACCTCTTTTGAGGGGATTTATTTAACCTATGTAATAATTTTCCTCAAAAGAAAAAGCTCTAGAATATATGTGTTAGTTAGAGCACATATGACATATACATAATAAAAAATTAAATTGTGCATACATGACATCAAAATGTAATATAATCTAAAAATAAGTTTATAATTTATGATGTATGTTAGATATATAATTCACAAGGATGTCAATATAAATATAACATTTTAAACATATATATGAATAGTTAATCTAAGAAATAAATTGAGTAACGACCTAGGGGGATGGGGCATGATGTCCACCAAGGCACCCAAGGAGGAAGGGGAGATGCATGAGGTACCTCATGGAATCTTTAATTAGAGTGTTAAAAAAAACAATAGAAAAGTGTCATGGACATGAGGCATACATGAAATCATATATAAAAAAACACATGAGGCATGTAAAGTAGGCCATGGGGCCATAATACAATGGACATGGGCACGTGCCATTAAATTTGAGAAATTAAGACATACAAGGACATGTGAAAATGTCCAAATATGAAAAAAAATGAGGTTTCTATAGAGCCACATATAAGGACAGGTTAAAATGTCTACATACACAATAAAGAAGGCACACACAAGGACATGGGTACATGTCCAAAGCATACATATGAAATTAAGTGGTGTAGATTTGTAGAATAAAGGCATATAAAAATTCCCTCTAATATAAGAAGCATATGTACACAATCAAGTCTAAATTAGGAAATATAGAAATGAAAGTATGCATGAACATGTGGTACAAGTCTGTATAAGAGAAAAGATGTACATAAGTTGAGTCTAGAGTACTAGTAGTAAAAAAAATTAAAATAGTGTAGGATGATCAATATCAAAATATATCAATGATAAATATGTTATATAGAGTATAGAAATATATGGCTTGGTAATTGTAAGTATGTATAAGATGACCCTAAATGGGCAAATATGTCAAATAAAGAACCTATGTATGTGCTACTAATGGGCATATAGTATTAAATTTAGACCTATATGACCTGAGTCATGTAGTAATCTAAAAACACTCGACAAGATCAAATGAAGCATGTATGTATGATAAAAATTGACTATACTAAGAGAGATAGCATATGTAGTGTCTATAAAATATAATAAATGTAAACATGGCAATGCATACAATATATAATTTATATTTTCTAAGTAAATATTTGAATGATTTTATGTTTTGACATATTATATTATTTTTGTATTTTTTTATATAAGTTATGTACAAGAAAAATGAAAATGAAACTATATACAAGGATCAAGAAATAAGGAAACTATGTAAAATTAGGTATGAACATACTAACTGATGAGTCTCACAAGAGACACACTATCAAGGTGTTATGTGTCAAATAAATGAAAAATACTCATGTGTGATGTGTGAAAAGGTAATTGTGGTCTAGGGATCAACTATGCTATGTGATCTATAGATGACACTACTTATGAAGAAAATCTAACTAAATTGACCTATGAAATATAGGGGTCTTAGGGACCCATCTAGTAGAAGATGTTGTAGCTGATATGGATGATTTGTGATAAGAACCCTAGGAACTCAATAAAAATAATCTCAAAATGAAAGGGGTAGAGAGAGGCTCTCTAGAATCTACAACATATCCATGATGTAGGGGTCTCTCTAATAAGGGCCTCCTTGGGAGACTATGCATCATGGTAACACTATAGAATTATACCTCACCTACAATATTGGCTCACCTAAAATAGGTGGTGTACTAATGGAAGTTGTGCTCAAAACTATAATTTTTAGTTGTGGTGTAAATGTCTATGGGATAAGTAAAGGATGTTCATATGAAATACCCTCAACTATAACCACTTGATTAACATGTATATAATTAAGTCATCTATGTATGGTGGATGGAATGGCTTGAAGCTACTATATACATGGCCTAACCAATAACATGTCAAGTGTGCCCAAACTAAGTACTAATAAGAATCTAGTGTCCACATGTGGTAGTCCAACCAATAATGAAAGTACAATCTCCCCAATGGATCTCTAAACATGGCCACTAAAGCCATGAATAATTATGTCAGTAAGAGAAATTTCCTACTCTAAATAACCCAAAAATTTTAGAAGTGTGATAGTGCACATGTTAATACTTAACCTATTGTCAACCATAAGACTCTGAATAAGATGATGATCAATATAGGATCTCAAAAAGAATGCATATAAGTTTGAGTCATCTCGATAATCTCCTACTCTGGTAATGTGATGAGTGGTATAAATAGAACCATAGTATGATACACACCAATGATATTATGTAGGGTTTTTGTATCCTCTATATTAGTGTGATTTGGTGCTTGTGGTGGATGTGTGTGATAGGTATAGTGAACACTTAAAGTACCTGCTAATTCATTAGTTATATGTTTTGGAAATGGATCCAAAAATATTTTCAATGCATTAAATTCTATTTTTTGAACTTTAGGTGCCTCTATAGGTGATCCCACATCCATAATATTGGCCTCTATAAAATCCTCTATCTTATGTCTCAAATTCATGCATTTATTTATAATATGGCCTAGTGTCCTATAATAGTCATAGAATGCATTAGAATCATAGTTTATTTGGAAGATTCCTTTTCATATAAACCTCTTTGATGGTAGGGAGAGATATGTCATTACATTCCAAGATATAATTTAAAACATGTGCTGGTGATTCTTGAAGATTTGTGAAAACTCTCCATGGAGGAGATGATAAAACCAAGTGAGGAGGTGGATTTGAAGATGCATTAATTGTGGCCTTTTGATAAGTATTATTTTTAGTGGCCTTAATTTTTATGGAGGCTTATTATAAATCTTATTAGTTGAATTTAATCCACTTATGTATTTTAATTTGACCCTTTATTTCACTATGTGGCATAAATATGTGAAATTTGAAAACTTCTTGAATAAGATAACTTCATGCAATGCTAGTAGTAAAATCTATTTGAATATGTTTTGTAGGTATCTATCTACCATGGGGATAGTCATCTTTACCAATATCATTTTATATCATAAGACATATTTTGATATAGACTCATTGTATTTTTACTTAAGTTGTTCCACTTGAGGATATGAGATATTGTCACTAATTTTGATTGAAAAGTGTGCCAAAAACATATCCACCAATGGATTTAATGAGGTTATGGACTGATTTAGAAGATCATAGAACCATTGTAAATCATATTACTTTAAATTTCATGGGAAAAACTTAGTAAGGATCCAATCATTGGACACATAGTCCAAACATGCTACATGAAAGGCCCATAAATGATGTTCTAGGTCACCCTTACCACAATAAAAAGTAAGCTTAGGTTCCACAAATATGGATGGAAGAGAATTTGATTATATGTGTTATGACAAATGTGTATGTAAAATAACATGAGAATCCAAGGCATGTGATGGACTAGTAGCACTATGTTGAAGATGTAACACCTTAGCCTATAGATCATAAATAACATGCATAAGGGCTTGTACATATGAAGATTAGGAACTATCCATCTAAGGTGTTGTCATTATTGAATGTTGTTGAGTTAAAATAGGTTATTTTACAACTTGAGATACCCCCAAAATTAGGTGTAATAATATCATTATCTAGGGGAGTGGAGGATTGACCATTATTGGTTTTTTGAATTTATTTGTGGAAATTTTTTATAAAGTCATCTTGAATATCTAAATGTTTGGAAAAAAATTTTGAAATTGTCTATCATCAATTTCATCAAATCATTTTTTTAATTCTACCATTGTAGGTTTGGAAGTACAAAAATAAATGATTATATATTTTAAACCTTTAAATAAATTTAATCTATGAAAGATTACAATAATTAAATACTAAAACAAATCTAATATTTTGTAACTAACATATGAGCATGGAAAATAAAAGGATACAAGCTCTAAGAGCATATAAGGCTAGGGTTTTAGCATTCTTCAAAGT
Organism: Torreya grandis; assembly: GCA_037957365.1. Taxonomy (NCBI): domain Eukaryota; kingdom Viridiplantae; phylum Streptophyta; class Pinopsida; order Cupressales; family Taxaceae; genus Torreya; species Torreya grandis. The sequence goes on from JARHVA010001324.1 coordinate 2,966,989, forward strand.
AAGTCAAGTTCACCAAATGATTTAACTTTCTTAAGGTTATGGAGTTTAAGCCCTAGGTTGTTAAAGGTGATGAGCACATTAAACCAAGTTATAAAATATTAAATAGATACAACCATTTATTTTTAATAGAATTGACCTAGTTTTACCTTTCTAAAAATATAAATAAATGATTCAAACAATTAATTACCTATAAACTGACTGAAATAGATGATCTAGAAGCTAAAAATTAGGATAAGAGTTGATTTGAGTGTCATAAATAAGATCATAATGTCAAAACCCTTCCTAGATAGTAACACCTTAATTAAGTAGTGTTAATGGTTTTAGTTTCATCCTTTTAGTGCTAGTGTCCTTTGTGAATATCTAATCTGATTTTCTAGGTGCATCTGTGTTAGAGTTTTCCAAGCCTATTCCTATTTACATGAATTTTGATTATTTGTTAGTGACCTATTTTAATTAATTTTACTATAAACCCTAGACCTTCATGTTGTTATGGAATTTTATTGGCACAAGTATCAAAGTATGATGCTAATGGGGTAGATTGAACATCCTCAACACCTTGTTTTGATGAGAGTTGCCTAAATACTAATACTCTAAGGAGGGATCAAGTCTGATGTAGTTCTCCTCACTTAAGTGTTGGTGTAAGTGCAAGTGAATCTTGTATGAATATTAGTTTGAATTATTTTAGTGAGGCTTGAGATTGGAAATTTGATTATTATAGGCTTAGGAAGGTTATAGATAATTGCATGTAGAAGTAAGGTATAATAGGGATTAATAACCTTGATTTTGCATAAGTTATCCTGAGTTAGTTTGAGTTATTACATATGATTTTAATCTAGTGATAAAAGGGATAAATTTCATGTGTGTGTGCGTGTGTGTGTGTGTGTGTGTGTGTGTGTGTATGTGTGTGTGTGTTGATTGAGTGCTTTTGTAGGTATTAAAAGAGGTATAGTATGAACCTAGGTGGTTTTTTATTAGAAAAGATATCTATTGGTGACAAAAGGTAGGAAAAGGATAATATTTCCCAAACTAGGATACTAGCTCCATTTTTGCTACTATCCAAGTTATGGCACTAGTTTCTAGGTGGTAAAGTGAGGGGTTAGGACTACTTTAGGGATGTTTAGGGACATATGTGGCCCACACAAAGGTTAGATAAGTGTCCAAAGATGACCTAAGATAGGTTTAGGGATAAGTTATGGATAGGTGGTCTAAGATAACACTCTTATCACTCAAGTGAAATTTTATATGACTATAATAAGATATAATAATTAAAATGAACTATATTTTTAAATGACCTTATTCCTATTATATATGTTGAATTGACCTCTATCATGAAATAGAATGGACTATTGGCTATAGATTTATTTTAGTTATGCATACTTGCATAAATGAGATTTATTATATGAAGATATGTTATAAATTTAGGCATAGAATAACTTGATTCTTGTTCTATTCTAATTAACATATTTTTTATGGAATCAAGTGTGTTGATAAATTTATGTATTCATCTTGATGTTAAGTGAATGGAATCATTTTAATTTTGTTTTATGATTGTTGCATCATTTATTATTACATGGTATTTCACTATTCTTATTTTTTTATCTTTATATGTAGACTATATCTAGATAACATGGAATACATATATGAGTATGCTAGTAGGTAACTCATATACATATCCCTTGATGTCATGTTAAGTCATGATTAAGTAGTATGGATTTCTATGTGAGTGAAAATGACTCTAATTCTTAAATTTAAATTCTATAATGAAAACTTTGGCCAAATAATGTTATAGCTTAGCCATTGTCATTTTAACATACTTCTAGTTTACAAGTGGTTGAATATATCATTTAAATAGAGGAATATTTTCCATGGTCTATTTTATTGTTGCATGTAATAGTGATAGTAAACACACATGTTTTGGTTAATTTCTCAATATCCACACTATTATCATCTTCTCTTCCATAAAGGGTAGGTCCACTCATAGTGGGGAGGTGTGCAGGAGACCATTAGTCTATGGTTAGAGGTAAATCACTTGGATGATGCTCTCCCTCTATTATTTGATTCAACCTTTGGGATTATACTCAAGCTATGAGATGGATCATGGAGCTATTTAGTGGCTCATTTATATTGATGTATTCATTATTTTATATAGTTGACATTGTACTACATTGTACCTTATTATTAGATGGATATTCAACATGGTAATGGATATGTAATTTGTATATTATTTTAAAATATAAATTATAGTGGTTGTAAGCACATTTATGTTTGATTTATGGATTATATCAACATTTATTGTATTTGATTCATCTAATTGCACTTAATTGATAATAATTCAACTTATAGACTAGTTTATTTATCAATTAATAAATGGATTTTAAGCTAGTGGATTAATATTATTACATAAGATTAATTTGGCTCTCTAGTAACAAATAAATAGTTATAAATGATTTTTTTAAAACTAAATTATTGGTTAGCCCAGTGGGGTCTGAAAGTTTAGATGAATAGGGAAATTGAATGCCTCAATATGGAGTACATATAGATACTATTGAAGGTATTTATAGTTAGTAAAAAGATGTGTTTTGTTATTGGATAAACAATAATATTTTATAGGATTATAAAATTGAAGTGATCAATTTTCCATGGTAGGAGTTGGGATTTTAAGCTTCCATTGTACTAAAAATAATTGGTAAGATTTACACAATTTATCTGAATGAACAGATACTTTATGAAACTCGTAATATGGTTCATACTCTTGGGTGGGTGGGTATGGTTTTTAATCCAACCTAAGGAACATAAGGATATCTATTTGAAATATCATAAAATAAGTCAAAAATATCAATGCATAGTCATGTTGAGTCAATAATTTTATTCTATTACTTTAGATATATTTGATATGCTCAAAAATAGTTTTGTGAGTGACTAGAGACTCTATGAAATGAGAAATATAGGTTTTTTTATTTTATTAGGATACATCCTTGGTGAAATATGTAGAATTTTAGCCAACATATATATAGGAATAAAACTTGAAGGATTGTAATATATAATTAAGGGATAAGGTCTGTCATGGATTGATAATGAATTATGATTTGAAGATGCTAAGAAATAAAATGGTTTATATGTGAAGTAGAAGTCATAAATGGCTCCAAATAAAACCTATTAACATAAATATAAGAAGGAAATTTTGAAATAAATTCCAAGAGAGGAGTGATAGTTCAAATTATGTCAATTAAATTAATTCTATAATAATATGAGGATTTTTCATAATATCACTAAAGGGAGAAATGGTAAGGTAGGGTTTATACATCCTTAGCTTGGGAACAACCAAAAAACTATAGGACATCTATGGTCTAACCATCATCATAATCAGGAGTGGTGAGATTTATGTTAAGGTATTCAACCACTATGTCACTAAAATATTGATTAGAAGGAGGATTTTTTAGAACAACCAAATAAAAATCAAACACGCCAGTTAGATTATTATGAGAATGGGGTCACAAAGTAGGTAGAAACTAATTAATGATTATAAAATTAAGGTCTAATATTTTAATTTTAAAAATAATCTAATCAATGGCCATCATTATAATTAAAGAGGTTGGGTGGGATATTTGCCACAATCTCAAGGGGAACACTATAACTTCAATTTGAGTTGGTTGGATAGTTAAAATGGAAATTCTCATGAAATGGTATGATATGCAAAAATCAAGGGGTTAAGATTTTAAATGCACCATTTAATTGGAATTGTTCAAAATTCTAAGGGTTAGTATCACCTTGTATATTTTAAATATAAATAATGTAAGTAAAATTCATGCATTGGAAGTCATAAGAGGCCATGACCCTCATATATGACTCTAAGGGTGGTCAAGAAAAATATTTTAATCTAGAGGGAAATCAAAGATCATTACCTTAAATCTAAGTGTAACATGTGGTATTGTGATAGGAATCCAAACACATACTAATGGAGGAATTTATTTTTTTTCATATATTTTTAATGTACATTAGGTATAATTAATGTTTAATTAATAATATCCTAATGTTTTAATGAATTCCAAGGAAGAGACACAAGTGCTAAAGTCTTTGTCTATCAAGGATCGTTTGAATTATATATCACCAACTTGGATGCTAATAAAAAAAAATGTAATTTGAATGAAGTGATATTTCATTGGGGATATGTTGTCCCCATATTTAATTATCCTTTGAAATTTTATACACCTCATTTAAATTTTATCAAAAATTGAGTCAAAAGGGAGAAAAAATTAGATAAAAAGGAAAAAATTAAAGACTTAGATAGTTTTCCCTAAAAACTATCAGAGTTGGGAATCTATAAAGCTTCAGACTCTAATGACTACTATAAATTCATCAAAACCTGATGACTATTGAGTATTCATCATACTCTAAAGGCTAATTAGTATTCATTAGTATTTTTTGGTTACTCTACAACTATTAGATTATGACAACTTGATTTAACCTTTTAGGGTTTAACTATGTAAATCCTATGTTTATATTAAAGGGCAAAGATGTCTAAATCAATTAAATAATATGAAATAATTAAGCACTAATTTTTTAATGATTTGGAAATTATTTTGACTTTCTAAAAATATTAATAAATATGCATACATATATACTTATCTAGAAAGTGACTATCTTAGATGATTTGGATTTTATAAACTAGGTTCTGAATAGTTTTAAGTGTCATCAATAGGGTCTTGAGATCTATTTTCTCATTGTATATTAGTGACCCACTTAGACAGTAGCACCATATTACTACAGTGTCCTCAAAGTGGCACCAGTGTCTTCTTTATAGGAGTATTTTTATTTTATCAGAGCACCTGTGCCTATCTTTATGGGTCATATTCTTACATGCTTGAAATATGGAGCCTTGTGTTATGCTTGGAAAACCTAATTTTGTGTGAAAAACCTAATCTTCCTTAAAACTATGGCATGATATTAAAATATTTGTTTATTATTAGGATAGGTTAGACATCCTCAACACTTCAATGTGAATAAAGGTTCCTAAATACCAATAATCCAATGAGGGATCGAGCTTGATGTAGTTCTCGCACCTAGTGTTTGGTGCATGTGAAAGTGCAAGTAAATGCTAGAATGAGAGTAGTCTTAAATGCCTTGAGTGTGATTGAGCTTTTAAATATTTGAAATCTAGGCTTAAGGTTGTTATAGATGGTAATATATATAAATAGAGTATAATAGGGATCAAATACCTTAATTTTACTCAACTTGTCTTTTGTTTGAATGGGGTTTTACATCTATTTTCCATGTAGTGGATAGAGGCCAAATAGACTTGTATTTATAGATATTTGTAGATTTTATAGATAATAAAATGTACTTAGGTTGACCTTAAGAGGGGTACACATTTGAAAACATATTTTTTTAGAAGATTTATGGAATATGAAAATAGCACCCATTTGGGGACACTAGCACCATGTGGTTTTAGTGTCCTAAATGTGGCACTAATGTCCACTCAGTAGACTATTGGGCACACTAGATTAGGATCTAGGAAATCTATCCTAGGACTATGTTTGAGCTAACTATAGATGTGTATGGTCTATTTAATGGCTGTAAAATTATGTCTAAGGATCTAGGATATGTCTAGGGATAAGTTAGGAATATGATAACTTAAATGACACTCTTAGCATCCATATACCATTTTTAGGTGATTACATTTACCCCCACTTTATACTAGAAATGCAGTAAAGTCAAATGACTAGTATAAAGGAAAAATAAGTACACCTTGACTTACCTTAGATGTGAATCTTTTATAGCTAAGTATAAGTATGTGAATCAAGGTCTGCATATGTGTAACATGATCCAAAGTAATGTCCTTCAATGAAAAATGCAAAATAACAGTCCTTAAGATATTATCTAAAGCAAAAGACTATGATAAATAAAATAATTGAGTAAAGAATAGTAAAGATATAGGAAAATAATGAATACACCTTTTTTGGTACATAAACCAATGCATGAAATTGGTGATAACCTAGGTGTGTGTATACAAAATTATCATATCATTGAATAACTTGGACTAAGTTGATATCTTTTTCAATCCTCATATGGGTGGCTCAAGAATTCAATCTATTTTTGACTCCATCATTGCCCACCCCCACATAGTGGATCTTGATCTATGAATATATTGGATAAGACTGTAAGTGTGCCTAACCCTCTCATATGGGTGGTTCAATAACTCAAGTAGTCAATGAATCCATAATTTCTCACCCATGTAAAGTATATGCATATATAATTGAAGTATGAAAGGTGATAAAAGTATCTAACTAGGTATATCTAACTATGTATGTTGACTCCATGACCACTCAAGTATATTAGGTAGATCTGGGCCACTCAAGAATTTCAACTATTAGATATGGAGTAAGGCATGAATTTAGTCACAATCTATAACATTATATCAAGTGTATACATCATAGATAATGGCATGGAGTTTGCCATTCCATCTTATCAACCTATGTATAGATAAGTATATGGAGACTATGTGCTATGCACATGCCCACAATCTAATATCTGAGTATATTTTATCTAAACTAAGTATGTAGTAATTTAATATGTATATCTAAACTAAATGTGGGAGTGATCATGTTATGCATGATTCCCCAAAATCTAATCAACTAGTATGGATTTGAGCTAAAATGAGTGTATCTAAGCAAAATCTGAACTTGACTATCAAACTTGTGATTGTATCTATGTAAATTTTTATTATATTTGGTGTACTAGTCTATCTAATCTAGACTATCTTGAAGTTGGGGATACTATATAGTAATACCCTATAGTCGATAGTAGCACCATGTTGTACTAATTTCTTGATCTAAGTGCTAATGTCTGTTTGGTCTAAAATATGGGTGATTTCAACTATTTTTTGAGTGTATATTTTATCTTATGTCTGACATATGTCTGTTTTCTAAAATTGAGCCTAATTTCTATAATTTATCTATGAATAGCAAAATAGGAACCTAATATCTATGACAAAACCTTGTGAATGCCCCATAATTTAAGGGTAGTTGTTAATTTTTTTTTAAGAACTATCTTTTAAATAAGTATCCCTATAAAATGTATTAGTTAAAGAATATATATGATATTCTAATATAGTGTATAAATGTAACATCATAATGCAAATGAATCTAAGTATAAGTAGGTAATGTAAGATGTATATTATAATCTAGCATTGCACAAGGGTGTCAAGATAGTTGTATCAATGTATAATAGCAAATCTAAGTATCTGCCTAGGGGGATGAGGCATGATGTCCATCATGACACCCAAGTAGGAAGGGTATATGTATGAATTCCCTCATGGAATCAAAAATTAGGGTGGGTGTGTGTGTAATAAGAAAATACAAGTGTCATGGTGAAGAAACATACAAGGAGGCATACATACAGATACTTGAGGCATGAAAAATTAGGCTAAGGGGCCATAATACAAGATACATGGGCACATGTCACTAGATATAAGAATGGAGACATATAGGGATATGTTCAAATGTCCACATACAAAATCAGTAAACAATTTGACTTAGAGATACCTAGAAGTACATGTTCAAATGTATAAATATACAATCAAGAAAGCACACATAAGGGGCATGGACACATGTCCAAGGCATACAAATATATAAGTGGCATAGATCCAAAAAACAATGACATATTCAAATGCCCTCAAAGTTGAAGAAGCATAGGAAACACAATCAAGTCTAATCTAGGGGAAAAAAATGAAAGCATGTATAATTATGTAGTACAAATCTATGTAAATGCTAAGATGTACATATGTTGAGTCTAACTAGTGATAGTCAACAAAAAATTTAAGTAATGAGTAAAAATTATCAATATCAAGATGTATCAATTCATAAAATAGAATGTATAGTATGTAAAGATAGAACCTGGTAGTAGCAACTATGTAGGAGATGTTTCCAAGTTGGTGGATGTATCAAATAAATAAACATGGACTGATGTATATTCCCCCAGTGGGTAGATGATAACAATTTTTGGATCAATGTAGTGGACCAAAGTCCTATATGTAATCTTTAAGAACTTGACAAGAACAAGTAAAGCATATATGTATGATAAAACCAACTATAATAGGATATAAATTATATGTAATATCTAAAAATACTATATATGTAAACATAACAATTCATACAATCTATAAAAAAAAATTCCTAAGTAATATTTGAATCTTTTGGTGCTTTGACATGTTATATTATTTTTGTGTTTTCTATGTATAAGATATGTACCAGCAAATGAAAATAAATTATATACAAGGAGAAAGATATAGAAAGAAGTTTGTACAAGAGTAAGGACCATACTAACCAATGAGTCTCATGAGATACTCACTATCCCCATAACCTATGTTGCATAGGGGAACTATGATCATGTGTGTAATGTGAAAGGGAAATTGTGAGTCCATGATCTATTGTGTTATATAATCTTTATCTGATGCTGCTTGTGAAGTGATGTTATGATGTTGTGGCACTAAGTGTGATGCACTATGAACTATGGGGGTCTTAATAACATATTTGGTAGAATAATTTGTAGGTATTGTAGGTGTATTATGAGGAGAACCCCTAGAACCCAATAAATTTGATCTTGGCATAAACTAAGTATAATAAGATCCTCTAGAATCTATGATATATATTTGATGTAGGGTTATCTCTAGTAATGTTATACATGGGAGAGTATGTATACATATAGATACCATAGGATTATACTTGGCCTACACTAATAACTCTACTAAACACTATGATGTATGCATAGGAGTTGTACTCTCTATTGTAATTGATAGTTATTTAATATCTGGTAATGGTGTTTGTGATGGAATTGTAGATAAAAACTCTACTAAAATTCCCTATGGGATGGTTAGGGGATACTCATATGGGACACCCTCAACCTTAACCACCTAATTAGCATGCATATACTTTAGTCATTGATGTATTGTAGATGGGATGGCTTAGAGCTATAGTAACCATGTATTTCCCAATAATATATCAAATAAACTTGCATTAGGTACTACTAAGAACTTAGTGGTTGTGTTTTGGTCCCACCTATAATGGAAACATAATATCTATGATGGAGATCTGAATGTGTCCACTAAAACTACTAATGATTATATCTATGGGGATTATATCTTTCTCTATGTATCCCAAGTGTTGTAAGAATGTCATGGTATACATTTTTATGCTTGACCCATTATCAATAATAACATTTTAAATAGGATGGTGATCTATATATGCTCATATGAAGAGTGCATGTAAATTTGTGTCATCATCAACAATATCCTACTTTAAAAATGTGATAAGTGGTCTAAGTGGAATTATAGTGTAATACATGACAATACTTTTGCTTAGTGGATGTGTCTCCTCTGTATCTATGTGATAGGAATTTGGTGGTGGATGTGCTTGGTATTTATAGTGAACACCTAATATTCCCCCTACCTCATTCTTTGTATACTTTGGGAAAGTATCTAAAAATAAATTTAGTGCCTTAGCCTCTTTTTTTGTTGTTTTTTTGCCTCTATGGGTGTGCTCATATAAATAATATTAGCCTCAATGAAATCTTATATATTTTGATTTAGACTAATGAATTTATTTTTCATGTAGCCTGGTGCCCTATGATATTCATAAAATACATTTTAATCATAACTCTTTGGAAGAGGTTGTGTCGTATCAACCTCTTTAATGGGAGGGAGGGATATGACATTCCATTCCAATACTTGTTGTAAAGACTCTATACTGAGTAGATGAAACCAATCTAGTGACTATGAAAGGTTAGTGAAGGCTCTACACTAAGTAGATAAAACCAATCTGGTGACTATGGAAGGTTAGTGAAGACTCTACACTGAGTAGATAAAACCAATCTGGGAGATGCCTTCAAAGTTGCATTGATTGTGGCCTTGTGATCACTTTTTTTGTGTCCCTTAACTTGTATGGGTTTTTTTTTTACTCTTAATAGTTTATTTTGATCCATTTGTATACTTGATTTTTCCCATTGGTAAAAGCTTAACCTCTCTTTCCCTGACTTGTGTGGCATAAATCAGTAAATATAGGAAACTTCGTAAACAAAATAGCTTCATAAAATGATGGCAATAGACTTTGTTTAAATATATCCTAAAGATCTCTATCTACCATGGGTATATTTAATTTGTATAATATTATCTTGTATTGTAAGACATAATATATGATAGGCTCATTTGAATTTTTCTTTAATTGTGCCATTTATGTGTATGATATATTATCACTAATGTTGATAGATAAATGTGCTAGAAACATGTCACTGAAAGCATTGAATGTCATGGTATATTTATTTGGTAAATAATTAAATCATTATAGCACATATTCCTTGAGACTGTATGGAAATATATTCATAATAATCCAATCTTTGGACACATAGTCCAAGCATTCTACATGAAAGGCTTTGAGGTGATTTGTTATGTCACCCTTGCCATCATATAATGTGATCTTGAGTGCCAAAAAACTAGATGGCAAATGACTTGCCTCTATGTGATGTGTTAAATGTGTATGCAATATAATGTTATAATCCAAATCATATTATGGCCTAGTTATTCCTTTATTGAGATTTAATACCTTAGACTGCAAAGTATTAATCTCATGCATAAGGGATTGTACATCTAGAGTGGAAGAACTAGAAATGAGAGGTGTAAATATCATTGACGGTTGAATGACAATCTTAGATTGTGTTATCTAAGTTGGTTTAGTTGGCCCCATTATAGGTGTAACAAATTTATTAACTAGAGGGGTTGAATATTGACCATTATTTGTCTTTTGGATTTCTTCTTGAAGAATGTTTATGAAATCCTCTTGTATATTTGTATGTTTGGACAACAAGTCTTTAATTATTACTTATAAGTTTCATCAAATCTATTATTAAATTCCACCATTATAGGTTGGAAGGTAGGGAAACAAGTTTTGTATACTTTGAACCTTTTAAGAATAGTAATCCATGGAAGATTACAAAAAATAAATATTGTAACAAATTTGATGTTTTTAGAATTAAAATCTAATTATAGATGTAAAAAGATACAAGACCCAAGTGTGTTTAGGGTTAGCATTTATTAAATTTAGGGTTTCATTTTAATTATTTAAACTATATGTAAATAAATTAAAACCCTAATATGAAAATGATTTAATTATCTAGGTTGTCCAAAAAATCATAAAAATAAAATAATGTAGCCCTAAATTATTGCATAAAATTTTGGATTAATGTAATCTAGGGTTTGAAGCAATATTTGAAGTTATGTTTACCAAATGATTTAACCTCTTAGGATTCAACTATGTGAATTCTATGTTTAGATTAAAAGGTTGATATGTCTAAATTAGTTAAATAATATGAAATAATTTGTTAATAATTTTGACCTTATTTTGACTTTCTAAAAATATTAATAAATATTCATTAATATAGACTTATCTAGAAAGTGATTATCATGGATGAATTAGGTTCTAGATAGTTTTATGTGTCATCAACAGTGTCCTCAGATCTATTTTTTGATTGGATAATAACACACCACCTAGATAGTAGTTCTATAATATTGTAGTGTCCTTAAAGTGGTGCTAGTATCGTCTTATAGGATTATTCTTATTGTGGGATTACTTATGCCTTTGTGTCTAGGTCCTATTCCTACGCATAGGAAATATATAACTCTATGTGGGCCTATAAAACTTGATTTAGTGTTTAAGTCCTAATCCTTCTCACAAGTATGCCATGAGATTAAAATGTGTGTTCATTAGTAAGATAGGTTAGACATACTCAACACCCCATTATGAAATAGTTGCCTACATACCAGTACTTCAAAGAGGTATCAATATTTATGTAGTTATCCCACCTATTACTTGGTGCAAATGCAAGTAAATGCTACAATAAGAGTGGTTTTGAATTCCTTGAGTGTGTTTGAGATTTCAAATCTTTGAAATCTAGGCTTAGTGTTGTTGTAGATGGTATTATGTATAAGTAGGAAAAAATAACAATCAAATACCTTAATTTTTCTCAACTTATCTTTTGTTTAAATTGGATTTTTTAATCTATTTCCCATATAGTGGATAGAGGCTAAATAGACTTGTGTGTGTGTGTATATATATATATATATGTATATATATATATATATATGTATATATATATATGTATATATATATATCTTTTGTAGATAAAAAAATATACTTAGTCTAACCTTAAGAGGGGCATTCATTTGAAAAAGTATCCGTTTAATAGATTTAGGGAAAATGACAATAGTGCCTAGTTGGGGACACCAGGGCTAGTGGATGTAGTATCCCAAATGTGGCACTAATTTCCACTTAGTAGACTATTACGCATGTTGGGCTAGGATCTAATAAAGCTATCCTAGGACTTTGTTTGAGATGATTGTATATGTTTGTGGTCTACACAATGGAATGAAAAGTGTCGATAGGATAGGTCTAGGGCTAAGCTAGGAATATGTTATCTTAAAATACACTCTTAGAATTCAAATAACAATTTTAGGTAATTACATAACTACTCTACAAGTTTTAGACTCTAAGAAATACTGAGCAATAATTAGAATTTGATGGTTACTTATCAGCTATCAAACTCTAATGACTAATTTGTAACCATAAAACTATGAGGATTATAGAGTATCCCTTGTAATATATTACATCCCTCATTAATAAGGTTTTCTACTTATGTGTGCATGGGTCCTTTAACCCTCACTATTTAATTTAACCTCACCATTTCATTTTACATTTTGATTTTTTGCTTTGATTTTAGTTTTTTCTATCCTAAGTCATGTTTTCCCAATTACAATCACTTGAAGGTCATTTTACTTGGGATTTTTAGTGTGGACATATTATTTACTTATATTGACCATTAGAGTGTTATTTTGTAGGTTTTTATTGTATGTTGTTTCTTCTTTTCACCATTCCTGGGGTTCCTCTTCTTCCTTTCAACCATTTTTTCATTATTGGAATTTATTCCTTGCTTAATGTATTTTAAACCCTAATGCCATAAATATAAGACTACCTAATAGTCCCCTAACCCTGATGCTAGAGTTTATACACTGCCTAGTAGTCCCCTCACCTTGATGCCAAATTTGAGACCTTACCTAGTAGTACCCTAACCCAGACACTAGATTTTAAAACCTACCTAGTAGTCCCCTAAACCTGATGATGGAGTTCCCTACCTACCTAGTATCCCCCTAATCTCAACACATTAGACACTGACATCTATCCATAGTCCTTTTATCTATGATGTTAGAATTTTCTGACTACCTAATAGTGACCTAATTTTGCCTATCCCTTTTCCTTTAATATTATATGTTTTTAACACCTAAGAAGAAAGGAAAAAAAGATAGTTGGGTGAGAAGGTTACCCCTCCTTCAAAAATTTATTGTAATATATCTTAGGGAATTGATATAGACCTTGGGCATGATGATATGGGTGATTTTTGAAATAGGGTGAATGTATATTTTAAAAATGATAGGACACATAGTACTTATGACAACACACTACCTCAATCCTTCACTTTTCTAATTTTAGTGCAATGTTTAGAGGTGGTCATGATGATGGAAATTAATTATAATAGAGAAAATAGGGAGCATATAAACCCTTGAGGAGAAGCCATATTGTGACTTAGGGGTGATGATATCAATTTTTTTTAGGGTTATAGATCATAATGCCTTAATGGAAATTACTCTAGATATATATCAACAATTTCATAAAGATAGTAGGGATGATTGTGTTAGTTCTATAAATAAGAATTGGCTTCTTAAATATAAATCATCTATAGATATAATCCATATTGTGATTGCCTACTAGGAGTTTAAGTTAGAAATTATGGATATTATCACTCTCCTTAACAAGTGGTAGGAAATACCATGGAAAACTATAACCAAGAGTGGATTTTCAAATAAATTTAAATCATACATTCTAACCATAAATTTATCAAGTAAGCTAAGTTGATAAATGACTCAATTCACAAGTAACTATATAAGGTGGTTACCACTCATAATTTTTATATGATCTCATACCTAGTTTATGTAGTTACACAGAGGTTCTATGGTGGACTAACTATCACAATCCAAATGTATACCTCTTATATCTATGAATGCTATCCATAATTTTCACTGAAATAGAGTGTCAAACATTCCTAAAGGGTCAATTATGCAGTCATTCAATATATCATTCATATGTTCAAAAAGTAACCTTATAATATTGATTTATCAATTGTTGATACCTCATAGATAACAAGATGGGGAGGATGGTTCATATAGTTTCCAAAAATTTTATAAATTGCGGTTTGTAGGTGTGATAACTATCCATATATGCTTTCAAATTTTGTTGATTACAAATGGGCATTCATGAAGCTAGTACGAAAACTCATGGAGACACACAAGTTCTTGATTACTAAGAAAAAGTATATTGGGGATAAATTACTTATGACTATTGGTAGATACACTTGTGCCAAATTAAATAAAGATAAATTTATATAATTATATATGGCTCATGTCAATATTTCCTTTGGCTATTGGTAGATACAATTGTGCCACATTACCTAAAGCTAAATTTATATAATCAGATATGGCTCATGTCATGCTTTAACCATTTCACAGTCTCCCCTCATTTGATGAAATGGGAATGGTAGAAGTAATTATGAGTTATTAATTTAATCACATTTCATATTAGGAATAATTTTATGATGAATTATAATTTAAGATTCTTGATTATTCTCACTTCACACTAGAACAGGTAATCAAGTTCTACATAGTCTACATCCCTAAGGATGTAGACATAGAAGATGATGGAGAGATCATAGATCCATCCTATTTTAGTAATAATATAAATATGAATCCTTCTCATACTTTTTAATGGACCCATCATGAATCAACATCCTTGGAGTATTAGGCCCAAGGGGTATTTAATATGACTCATGTATGGATCCATAATAAAGGGGTAGATGTAAAAAGTGTTAAACTTACCCCATCCTTAAGAGATATAGATATACCACCTCTCAAGTTAGTAAAATAAAAGGGAAAATAAATATCAACATATTCTAGTGCCATGGTTTACCTATTAATTATTGTGGAGGAGATAGAAGCAAAGGAACCTTCACATCAACCATAAAAAAATGGCTTTAAAATTTATCAAGTCAACTAGTGGTAAAGGTACTCATGGAATATCAAACATGTTGAGTGAGACACCTAAAAATGTTTTTCACTCAAAAATATTAATTAATAAAACCACATTATAGTTTTTGATAACACATCCTCCCTTCTTGGCTCTCAAGGCTTCTCTTTCAACAGTGGCAACTCTTCCTTCTTTTGTTGAACTATAGGAAGTTCCTTCTTATTATATATGCAAAGAATTCATTTAATCCATTTTAGGAGAAGGGGAATATATTTCAAATATAGGTGAATATTTTATTAAAGTGGTTGATATCCCACCTCTCATCCCATTAAATGAGCCATATACACAAAAGGTAATGGAGGAAGAAGCCATACCTCTAGCATAAATAGAAATAGAGGTGAAATTTGTAATAGATAAGGCTCTTATGGTTCAAGATCAAATTTAGTTATAAATATTGTAATTGAAATAGGCCAATAATATTTAAACACCCTAATGGTTTAATGAAGTGGTAAAAAATATAAATAAGACAATTCCACCATTAGAGATTGACTTTAGTACTCTCACTACACCAACTCCTTGATATTTAAAGAAACCCAAGATAGTTTATCATATAGTTAGAAATGAAAAAGGGAAGATTTATATCAATGTTTGTGGTCCCCCTTAAAAAAATATAATAATGAAGTCACAGCTATAGATTGCCAATTTTCATGAGTGAACCTAGGTAACACTACTCATGAATGGATAAATAAGGATGTTTAAACAACCATTGGATCCTTGATCAATAAATTTGATCAATATAAAGAAATAAAGGATCAACTGAAGGAAAATGTAGAGAAGTTTACGTGAGTGATCCATAAATTGGTCAGCATAGTTCAAATTTAGCTCTAAGATTATACACTAGATGTCAAATATCTAAGAATGGCTAATAAAATAGAAAATATGGGAAGATGCACTGATAAGTGGTTAGATAAACTCCTTGAATAAAGAAATAATTTAATCTTCTCACTCATAATAATATACATGTATTGATGAATGAATAGATCTAAAAAAAATTTAAAAAGGAGGTTATCTATAAGAAATATCTCATTATATTAAATTAGTAATTATACAAGTTGAGATCTCTTTCCAAGGCTAATGAATATTTCCTTGTCAATGAAGGATTACTAACTAAAGAAAGTTGAGGGGATCAAGCTAAATTATTGGGAGCATCTAAATTTAGTATCCAAATAATAGAAGGATCTTTGACAAAATTAAAATAATCATAATCCTTGGTTGTTTATCTTGCATACAACATTTTATAAGTAATTCAAAAACTTATATGTTTTTTCTTTGGATATGGAGAAAAAGTGGTTTCAATATAAGTCGTACAGGAATAATTTAAGTAATTGATAGACCATGAAATTGATTCTACTTATTTTAGCATCAAGTTAATTAAAAACTTCATGAAGTGTCAGAATTATTTTGATAACATTGATAAGGTTTTTTATAAGATTCAAAACATTCCTTAGAAAATGATAAATTTGTAGGTTGAGGTTGAAGTTGCATGTTAGCATTTTTATGGTCTATGTCATGATAAATTTGAAGATCCATTGTAATAATTTGATAAGTATAGGTAGAAAACTCAATAGACAATGTAGAAAGAGGTATTCTAGATCAATGATGAAGAAGAGGTTGAATAAGTGGATGTGGAGTCATCAGGATTTGTAGCTCATGTGTGAATTTTGGTGTAACATTTATTTAATTTAAAAAATACATTTTGTTTTATGTATTTTCATAGTCTTATGTGCACTTTGAATAAGTCAAACTGTTCACCTTGAAATGTGAAATTTTTTTTATTTATATAATTTTTTTCATATATTTGGGGTTTCTTCTCTTTAAATAGATGATTTAGTTCCTCTCTAGAGGCTATCAATATTTTAATATTATACAAATAAAAACTTTTTGAAAGAAGAAAGAAATAAATAACTTGGTGTTTTTCATAATCAATATTACTATGTTGTTGCAGGATTTTATGCTTGTTCTTAGCTATGAATTAATTCTCTTATGTTTGTTTATTCATGTTATTGATATCTTTTCTCTCTTCTTAATGGAGGATATTAGTTAATGGTAAATGTATTTTCAATTCATGAATGTGATATTTAGGTGAAATCTACTTTTGCTCACCTATTCACATTCTTTATTTTTCCTCTTAGTTAGCTATTTCTATTTTCTCTTCCCTACTCTTCTTATCATATTTCCATTCTCTATACATGCAAAACCCCTAAATAATTTAGTATGTATATTTTTAAATATGTTATGTTTATGTTTTTCTTATTTTTGAATAAAGGTAGTTTTGCCTACTAATAGAAGAGGGACTTTTTCCTATTATATTATTGACAACAATGCATGCGTTGAAGTGTTTGACACTTTTTATATCCAATAGTTTTTAATGCTCACCATGGGGAAAATTTTATGATTTTTTATGTAACCCAAAAATATTTATGAGATAGACTTGATCTTTATTTCTACCAAAAATATGTTTTACTAGATCTAGTAAAGCCATAGGAATCTTTAATCATTTCTTTGACCTATAACACTGACTTAGTTTTCAATTAAATCTTGAAAATAAAATAAGATTTAACGAGTATGTGAGTTTACCTACAAGTCCAAAATATAATAATCCACAATAAGGAGGTACCTTAATAAGTTAATCTCTTATTATTTCTAGAACTATTATATCTCAAAAAGAAGTTTTTTGATGAATGGTTGTGCCATGGGAAAATTCCATCGGACTGCTAGCTCTTAGATAGTTCAATGAACTACCTATAGGTTTATGTAATAACTTCCTTAAGTTTTAATGATGGGAAACAACACCCAAATGAATACATTGCTGCATTATTTATTGCATGTGGGATTTTATGATTTAACATGAAGATGTAACTATAATATTGTTTATAGAAACCCTTAAAAATGGATTTATTGATTGGTTTTATAATCTTGATGTAGGTTCTATTAACAATTGGAACACTATGAAGACTAAGTTATATGGTTATTTTAAACTAGACAAGGATGTGTGTAATCACTTTAAAGTGATATATGAGTACTAAGAGTGATAATTAAGACTAATTATCCCTAGTTTATCCCTAGACCTATCCTAAATCCTATTATCACACTTAACCAACCTTTGTGCAGGCCATAGGCATCCCTAGTTAGCTCAACCACAATCCCAAACCCTCATTTCTTGATCTTGGGCCTTTATACCCAATGTTATACTAGATGGACATTAATGCCACATTAAGGACACTAGAGCCACATGGCACTAATGTCTTCAAAATGGTGCCTATGTCATTTACTCTAGCTTTCCTAAATGAATATATTTTCAAAATTAAAAACCACTTAAGGTTATCCTAGACATATTTTATTATCCACACAAGTAATATAACACTATAAATACATAAATTTTATCCTTGTATCCACTAGATGGAAATTAGATTCAAAATAACTATTTAAATATAAAACAAGTTAAGTAAAATTAAGGTTATCAATCCCTATTCTACCCTACTTCTACATACTACCATCTACAATAGCCCTAATTTCATATTTTTTATATTTACATTCTCAATCACACTCAAGGCACTCAACACCACTATCATACTATTGTACTTGCACTTACACTAGCACTTAGGTGAGGATAACAACATAGTGCTTGATACCTCCTTGAAGTATTGGTATGTAGGTAACTCTCTTCATAGTAGGGTGTTGAGGATGTCTATCTTATCCTACTAATGAACACACCTTTCAACTCATACCTTAATTATATATAAGACTAGGGTTTACATAATAAATCAATCATTACAATCACAATATAGATTTTTAGAATTAATGCACATAGGAATAGGCCCTATAAATATAGACATAGGTATACCTAGATGTTTGAGATAGTCCTACAAAAAGGACACTAACACTACTATTAGGAAACTAGAGCCACATGGTGCCTCTATCCAAATGTGGTACTACTATTTAAGAGGGTTTATTACATAGGGATCTAGTTGATGACACTCAAACTAGCTTCCACTCAATTTATATCACTGAGATCATTTGTATTAGATGTTTTCTAGTTAAGTATTTATTTGCATTACTTATTATTATTTTTTTAAAATTAAAAGATAGTCATTTTTGTAAAACATAAGTGGAATTATTTTATGCATATTATTTCCTTAATTTAGTCTACTCAGTCATTTAATCAAACATAGGATTTACTCTCAGTAAACCCTAAAAGGCTAAAATATTTGGTGAGCCCAACTTACTTTGAACATTGCTCAAAACCTAACCCTAGATGCTCTTAAGGTTTGTATCCCTCTTTTTCTTTTTTTCATTAGTTTATTTAAATTTTTTATATTTCCTAAATTATGTTTTAACATCTCTATTCTAATATGTTTACTATATGCCTTCTAAAAAAGATATCTTCTTCCATTAAGAAGAAGTGATAGTCTAGGTGGTAATCCTATAGAGCATATTTAGATTCTTGATATCCAAGCTTATAACATGGATAAGGAACCTATTGTAATTCTTTTTGTTGATCCATCATACCTTGATTATGTGGATTTCAATGATAATACATTCAAAGATGAAAAATATAATCAAGAACAAGATGATACACAAATTGGAAATTGGTACACTCTCCCTCCATTTCATAATGATAACATAATTGTTAATAATTATGAGGTTTTATAGATATTCAAAGATAGAATTTAAGAAAAACCCCTTGATCATGCATAAATATTTCAATCCATATTGTAAATTAAGAAAAAATCAAATAATGGTTAATCTTCAAATCCCATAGCTAATAACATTATTACACCTACAGTGGGGCCAACTCAACTAGCACAACCTATAATTGTAATTCAATAACCATGAGTGACATCTACACCTCTTGTGTATAGTTCCTCCACTTCATATGTATAATACCTTGTGAATAAGGTTCATACTCTATAGGCTAAGGTGTTACATCTTGAGAAGGGATCCAATAGGCTATCACATGCCTTAGATTCTAATATTCTCTTACATACACCTTTGGCACATCACATAGTGGAAACTCCCTTGACATCCAGATTCATGGCACCTAATATTACATTGTATGATGGTAAAGGTGACCCATAACACCATATCTAATATTTTCACATAACATGTATGGATTATGTGTCAAATGATTAGCTCTTCATAAATTTGTTTCCATGCAGTCTAAAGGATTATGCCTTACATTGGTTTTATGACTTACCAAATCAATCTATCAAAACATTCAATCCTTTGTTAGACTTATTCTTAGCACACTTCTTAATAAATATAAGTGATAAGATATCATATGCTAAATTTACATAGTTGAAACAAAAAATGAACCCATCATAGAGTATGTCTTATGATACAAGACTATACTAGCTAAATTGACAAGCCCCATGACATAAAAATAACTTCAGGACATCTTTAAATAAAGTCTTTTACCAGAATTATGGTAAACTAAAATATACTAATGGATAAAAATGAACTAATAAGAGTAAAAATAAGATTCCATACAAGGTAAGGGTCATAGAGAATAAGAGTGATAAAAAGGCCATAGTTAACATAGCTTCAGATCCATCTCCTTACTTGGTTTTATCATCTTCTCAACCCCTAATATTCACCAACGTTATAGAGTCACCAACATGGGTTTTATAGAAGATCTTGGAATGCAATTTCATATCTCTCCCTCCCATTAAATATTTTGATACTATAGGGCCTCTTCCAAAAATCTATGATTCTAACACGTTATATAGTACCACAAGGCACCACACCATACAAAAAATAGATGCTTAAGCCTAAAACATAAGATATAATATTTGATTAAGGATAAAATTATTAACATGTTCATACCCATAGAGTCACCAAAAGTAGAGAAAATATAAGCTAATGTATTAAATATATTCTTAGATTCATTTTTAAATCACATAGCGAATGAAGTAGGGAGCACTTTAGTTGTTCACTTCACATATGAGGCACATACACCACTAGCTTCATATTATACTATTACATATGAATCACACCCATTATACAACAT
This sequence comes from Torreya grandis, assembly GCA_037957365.1. Taxonomy (NCBI): domain Eukaryota; kingdom Viridiplantae; phylum Streptophyta; class Pinopsida; order Cupressales; family Taxaceae; genus Torreya; species Torreya grandis. Next base: position 2,988,175 of record JARHVA010001324.1, read on the forward strand.
AATTATTATGTACCATAATATATTTCCAATTAGACCACTTATCATCTTATTAGACCAATATATTATGGATGATGATACAAATTTATGTGCACTCTTTGTTATGGCTGACAATGGGTCAAACATTAGAATGTACACTATGGCACTTTTAAATCATTTATGGTATTTAGAGTAGGATATATTACCTATATACATAGTTATCAATGGTTTTAGTGGTTATGTGTAGATCTCCATTGATGATATTTTGATTTTATTATAGGTTGGACTAATACATATAGCCACTTGGTTCTTAATAGTACCTAGTGAAAGCATGTTTGATATGTTATTGGGTAGGACATAGATATAAAAAATATGATACATCCCATCCTTAGTGAATAGATGACTAAAATATACATGAAAATTAGGTGGTCAAAGTTTATGGTTTTCCATTTGAGTATCCTCTACCTATTCCATAGGAAGTTACATCACAATCACCAACATAGTTACTAATTATAGTTATAATACATTTACTAGATATAACATAGATATCAATTATAGCTAAAATCATAGTTCCTATTGATAAATCATAGTATTTATTATATCCACCAATGAAGGTGAGGTCTAATATTAGAGTATCATCATGTATGCATACTCTCTCATAAAGACCATTATTAGAGAGACCATTGCATCATAGATATGTCATAGATTATAGATGGTCTTCCTCCACTCATTTTTTGTCAAGATCAATGTTATTAGGTTTTGGGGTTTTTAGAATAAGACACATAGTAACCTAAAACTTATTCTAACATATGGGTTCCTAAAACCCTTAAATTTCATAGGATACCACAATCAGTTCCATAGATTCCTAGCACCATTACATAGGTGGATACATATATAGATATAGATCACTCAATATAATAGATTATGAGATCATAGATTCCATTTTACATAACATGCATAATCACATTTCCCTTATTTGACATAGGTCATAATGATAGTGAGTCTCTCATGAGACTCATCATTTATTATGGTTTATCTCTCCTTGTACATAATTTATTTATCCCTTACTCCTTGTACATAGTTCATTTTCATATTGATTGTACATAGCTTATTTTTTGAAAATAAAAATAATAATATAATATGTTAAAAAACACAAAATAATTCAAATAATTACTAAGAAAACACAAAATTTATAGATTGTACCATTGCAATTTTACTTTTCTTATATTTTCTAAAAACTACATATGCTAGATATCTTAGTATAGTCAGTGTATCATACATACATGCTTCACTTATTATTTTAAAGTGCTTGCATATTGTTTATAGGACTTAAGTCTACTACATTGATCTAGAATTATCATTATATACCCATTGGGTGCATATACACTAACTCATGGTTATTCAATTGACACATTCACCCACTTGGGGGCATATTATACATAGTTTTGATCACTAAGTTCTATCCATATATACTCTACATTCCAATTTTAGAATTGTTATATCTTGATATTGATAATTGTTACTCATACTCAATTTTTTTGTTGGCTATTACCACTTTAGACTCAATATATGTACATCCTAAATCTTATATAGATTTTTATTACATATTCATGCATGCTTCACTTCTAGCTTACCTAATTTATACTTGATTGTGCATCTACAATTATTATATTCAAGGGCATTTAAATATGCTATTGTTCTTTGGATATATACCACTTCTATTCATATTATGTATGCTTTTGACATTTATTCATGTTTTTGTGTGTGTCTTTACTAAGTGTGTATGAAAACATTTGAACATGTCTTTATATGTATCTTTAAGCCAAATTGATTATTGCTTGTATATGTGGACATTTGAACATGTGCTTATATGTCTTATTTTCTTATATTTAGTGGCATGTTCCCATGTCCCTTGTATTTTGGCTCCTTAGCTTATTTTACATGTCTCATGTTTTTTTTATGTATGATTTCTTATATGTGTCACGGACATGATGATTGAATTTGCTTGTTGCACACCAATTTTTGGTGCCATGAGGGATATCATCCATCTACCATTCTTATTTGGGTTCCAAGATGGACATCATGCCCCATCCCCCTAGGTAACTACTTAGTCTACTCATATTTATTGTTACATACATTTATTATATTTATTTTGACACCCTTGTGCAATTATAGAAACGACATACATCTTATATTACATATGCTCAAATAATATCACATCTGATGTTATGTATGCACATTATATAGGGTTATCATGTAGTTATCATAAATGCTCTAACTAACACACATTTTGTAGAGATTTTTCTTTTGAGGATAATTATTGCATAGGTTCAACAACTATCCTCAAAATAAGGGGTATTCACAGGGTTTTGTCATAGAGATCAAGATCTTATATTGCACTCACAATACATTTTTAGGACATAATCTTAGTTATAGAAAATTAGATAGAAGTAAACATAGTGGAAAAATAGTGACTCAAAAAGTAGTAAAATGACATACAATTCAGACCATAAGAATATTAGCACCCAAATGGGGATATGAGTGCCATATGGTGCTATTATCCAAGATGTCATGCTACTATCCAGTAATCTTAGTTCCAAAATAACTCAAATTGGCTAGATTAGTATAGTGGGTATAGTATTGGTTTGTACATATCCATTTATAGGTTTGTTATTTATACTCATTTTTTGCTTAGATTCATACCAAATTTTTCTCATATTCATATCAGTTTGCTCAGAATGGGGGCATCATGAAAAACATGATCATTCCCATATTCATTTCATATATCTAGATACAATCTATTATAACTCAATCTAAAATCCATATGTTTAGATATCAGATTGGGGGCATATGTGTGGCACATTATTTCCATATGCTCATTTACACACTAGTTGATTATATGTAATGTAATATTTCATGTCATTCTCTATGGTGTATACACCTGACACCATATTCCAAGTTGTTACTAGTTTCTTGCCTTATACCATCTATAATGGTTGGCATTCTTGAGTGGCCCAGAGCTACCTAATATACCCAAGTGGCCATATAGCTGACATACATAGTTAGATATACTTAGTTAAATATTTTTAGTATTTTTCATAATTTATTTTTAGATGCATCTACTATACAGTGGTGGAAAATGATGGATTCATAGCCTACTTGAGTTTCTAATCCACCCACATGAGAGGGTTGGACACAATATCAGTCCAATCTAAGTTATTCATAGGTCATGATCTACTAAGAAAGGGTGGGAAATGATGGGGTCACAACTAGATTGAGTTCTTGAGCCACCCACATATGAGGATTGAGCAAGCTATTAGCTTAGTCCAAGTTATTCATTGATTGATCACTATATACATGCACATACATGTTATCACTAGGTTCATGCATTGGTATGTGTACCCAATGAGGTGTGTTTTTTCCTTTCCTCTTTCCCATCTCTTTACTTGATTTTATCAGTTACTTATTTACTCAACATAGTCTTTTGATTTTGATATCTATTAAGTAAGAACTTATTTATGCACATTTTATTTGTAGGACATGATTTGTATCATGCTTCACACACATAGGGATTGTTTCACATACACATACCTAGCTTCACATACTCAGATTCATCTTCATGGGATTTACTTCCTAAGTAGGTCTAGGTATGCTCATTTTTCATTTATACTAATCATTTCAATTTTTTTGCATTTATATAATAAAGGGGGAGTAAATGTAATCACATAAAAGTGGTATTTGAGTAATAATAGTGCTAATTGAGACTACCTATCACTAGCTTAGCCCTAGACCTATCTTAGAGCCTATTATCACACATATCTAACCTTTTTACAAGCCAAACGTGTCCCTAATCATCTCAAACATAGTCATAGACCCTCATTTACCGATCTTGGACCTTCGTGCCCAATATTCTGCTAGCTAAACATTAGTGCCACATGGTGATAGTGTCCCCAAAATGGTGCATATGTACATTACTTGATATTTTTATAATTAATGTATTATTAAAACTAAATCCTCTTAAGTTTAACCTAGACATCTTTTATTATTCACACAAATAATAAAACACTATAAATACATGACTTTTGTCCCTATATCCATTATATGTAAATTAGATGCAAAATACCTATTCAAATATGAAACAAGTTGAGAAAAATTAAGGTTATCAATCTCTATTATTCCCTAATTTTTCATACTACCATATACAACATCTCTAAGATCATATTTTTTTAGATTTCCAATGTCAAGCACACTTATAGAACTCAAGGACACTATCATAGTAGAATCACTTACACTTGCACTAGTACATAGGTGGGGAGAACTACATTAGGATTGATCCCTATTTAGAGTATTAGTATGTAAGAAACTCTATTCATAATGGTATGTTGAGGATGTCTAACCTAATCTATTAACAAACACACTTTTCAACTCATACCTTACTTGCATAGAGGATTAGGGTTGCATTATAAATCAGTCATTATAGGTATAATAAAAATTTATAGAATTTGTACACACAATAACGGACCCCAAAAATCACAACATAGGTACCCAAAAGTTTAGGACAATCTTGCATAGAGGACACTAGCACTAATATCAGTACACTAGAGACACATGGTGCTACTATCCAAATGTGGTGGTATTATGTATGAGGGTTTTACATAGGGATCTAGTTGATGACACTTGGATCATTTTACATATTAGTTTCCATCACTCAGATCATTTGTATCAAGTGTTTTCCATATAAGTCTTTATTTGTATTATTTATTTCTATTTTTAGAAAAGTTGAAGCTAGTTAATTTTGTAACAAATTAGTGGCATTATTTTGTGTTTATCATTTCCCTAATTTAGTCTACTCATCCTTTTAATTCAAAATAGTACTTACATAAGAGATAAACCCTAAAAGGTTAAAATAATTTGCATGCATTTCTCTCTCAACTAACTCAAATGCAAAAAGAGTCTGATAAACCCATGTGTAACTTTTTCTCCAAGTTCAACAGGTTATTGAATAAAATTCCTCAAGTAGCCAAACGAATAGGAAAAAAACTAGAAATGTTTATTTATCAACACTTAGTTGCCATAAGTTGGTTTCCTCTTGAAGAGAAACATATTTCCTAATCTAGAGTAAATGCAAATATTTACTACTCAAATTGAGGATGAAAAGGTTATGGCTAAGAAGTTATGAATGGATTCTTCAAAATCTATGGGCCAAGATTAAAATCATTAGTCTACCAAATAGTTGATCCAGAAATTAGTAAATAATATTTTTTATTTAAAAAATTAGTTACCTCAAAGGTAGTTTTCATCATCAAAACAAGATATCCCTAAATGGAATTATGTACCCAATAATAACTAGTCAAGGTTATCTACTCCTCAATTGAAGTTGGATATTGACAATCCTTTGGTCATTGTATTTTTGAAAACAAATGAAATTATGTTTATGATGAGGATACACTTGAAACAAATGACCTAGGTTTTTAAAATTATGAAATTTAAGAGCCTAGTGGTGACTCTAGTAATGTTTTCCTAGAATATGAGTGTGAAGATGATGAATATGAATATGTATTTGGAGATATGAATGGTCAGCCTTATGAAGTTTTTACAAGATCTCAAAGGTTGAGAAAATATGCCAAAAATAAGTGTGAGATTAACAAACTAAACCAAAATGAGAAGGTAGTGATTAAATATGCTCCTAAGGTGTCTCCTACACATAAAATTCTTCATATAGGATCTCCTCTACCATATCCAAAAAATAAAAACCCACCAAAATCTAAAGTAGATGTTTCATCTCATGCTAAGAATTTAAAAATTCAAAATAAAGTGAAAATTTGAAAAACAATGTGGCCTCAACATATGTAAACCTTAATTCCATGTATTCTTTGCACATTACCTCATTTTAAATATTATACCATGTCAATAAATCCAAAATTTAGATGTCTCAAGTAGAATATTTAAAATAAATCTAGACTAGTTGAATTAAATTTTGCATTTCATAAAAAGAGGTTAAGGTAATAAAAACAAACCCAACTTAAAAGGGATCTTAGATACACCCTTAAATACTAAACCTTCAACTCCACATCTACCTCTCCTTCTGGTGAGAAAGACCCATTCTATATATCCCTTTTCTTAAAGGGTTGTAAGTTGAGAAATTACATCATTGATACTAGAGCTTTAGATAACATCATGCCAGCTAAGGTTGCTTATGCTCTAGGTTTTGCCTATATAAATACTTTTGGCTAATGTTTCTCCATGGATATAAAACAAGTCCCATTACTTGTCTAGATCAATAATTCACAAGTTTCTCTAGTTTCCTCCCCATAAAAAAATATTAAAATGATGATCCTTGTGGTATTAGTTCTAGCCACATATAGGATTTTGTTAGGAAGAAGTTTTTACAAGGAGTTGGGTAGTGAAATCTAGATGGAAATATCTCATGCAACTTTTTTATTTAATGGTATCAAGAATAAGTTAGAACCAAAATCAAAATCTAAGATTATTGTATGTAAATCTAAAGATCCAAGGGAGGATATTCTTTATGAAGATGTAGGTTTGGGTAACTACATGATGATGTCTGGAATAGAAATAGATATGCTAGAATTAGTGGAGAGTAATTCTAATGATGTTGGTTTCTTTAATTTTATGTAAGTTATTTGTTAGTTGGTTCTAAATCAAGTATCATTCTTTTTACCAAGAAAGTTTTCCCTTTTTCCTTTAGGTTGTAATTTGAATGTACTATTAACACTATAGAATATAAAGCCTTGTTTCCTACATTGCATACATCTAAAGATATTAGAATATAGAACATGAAGGCACAATGGGATGTTGAGATTATCATGAGTGAGGTTATAAATCAATACCATGTGAATAATGAATACGTAAGGAATTATAAGAATAGATTTTGGGATTGTATTGAGGTGTTTTATTATTTTATGATTATGTTTTTTCTAAGAGAAAATAATGTCAAGGCTAATGCACTTACCATTTCAGCATCACATATGATTCCTCCTCCTGATATTGAATAAGATAAATACACTATTGAGATCCTATCTAGGACAAGTGTCCCTGATAATGTTGATCATTGATATTTTTTCAATAATGATAAGTAAATAATTTCATTCTTGTAAAAGGTATACAACTTCACAAAATGCTTACAAGGAATCAAATGCGCAGTAGGATGAAAACTAGGATAATGATGACTTTTCTACCAAAATAGCTAAAGGATTGAATAATATAAATACTAAAAAACATGAAGAGGTAATTCAACTAAAAGGTGATGAAATTACCAAATTTTTGGTTTCCCTTGAGGACCTATTTGACAATAATTATAGGTTCATAAAAGGGAAATTTTAGCATCAATCTTTAGATTATTATGAATGTGAACAAGTGAATATTTTGAATTTTGAATAAATTAGATATTTTAATGTTAGGAAGTTTTGTTCTAAATATAAAATGGACATGTTAATTAATCTATTTAAAACAATATAAAGATGTTTTCACCTATATTTATGATGATTTAAAACCTTTTAGGCCTAAATAAATGAAATAAAACATTCCATTGAAAACATATACATTTCCTTATCACCATAAGTAGAATATCTATAACTTAAATATTGATTCAACCATACCTAATGAAATATAAAATATGATTGACACATGCATTAGTTTCCCTATTCATCACTCTACTTTGATTTTCAACATTATATTTGTTTGTAATAAGAATGACAAAATTCATATCTATGTTGATTTAAAGAATCTAAATCATGAACCCCTAAAGGATAATTATTCTTTACCTATTATGGATTAGATTATTTAAGTTTTTATATGATAAAGGATGATATATATACTTTATGGAATATTATGGTATAACTAGGTTGAAAGTTTAGTTAAATATTATCATAATACAATAATTATGATGCCTTAGGGAACCTTCATCTACAAGAGAATAATTTTTTTCCTCATCAATGTTGGAGCTAATTTTCAAAGGGTGATATACTTGAAATTATATGATCTTAAGAATAATATTATAGTGTTTTACTTGGATGATCTCATAGTTTTCCAAAAGATGTGAAAATCATTATGATCATTTTATAAGGGTATTTCATAAATGACAGACTCATGGAATTTGCATAAACCCTAATAAGTCTATTTTTGGATTGATGGAAGAAAAGATTCATATTCAAATTGTGTAAAAATAAGGGATTAATATTGATACTAAAAGGGTTTGGGCCATTTAATATCTCATCCTTCCCAACCAACTAACAATGTGTGCAATCTTTCTCCAATAAGGTAAACTTATTGAGGAGGTTTGTGTCTATCTTTGCAAAGCTTACCAAGAATATCATTGATATGATGAGAGGTAAGGATAATTTAAAGTGAAGGAAGGAAAAGAATATTTTTAAAGAATAAAAAATTCCACTAAAGAGTACCTACTCTAGTATGTCTTAATTTTAATAAATATTTTATTTATAAATGTTATGCATTAGAACATACTATGTTGGAAATTCTGGTATAAAATAATGATGAAGGTGTTGAGTCACATATAGCCTTCATGATTTGTGAGTTAAAAAATCATGATCTTAACTACTCCCTAAATAAAAAAACATGCTTATGCACAATTCAAGGCTATAAAAAAAATTGATATTACATTCTAAATTTGCATGTTATTGTCACGGTGTCATTTTTAAGCCTAAAATCCATATTAACGCATCAATATCTTAATTTTAAATGTGGAGGATAGATATTGAAGGTTAAATAATTTTATCTAGATATCAAACCAACCAAATTAGTTTGATTCCATGGTTTGTCTTAGTTAATTTATGATAATAATCCTAATGACACCACTGATGAAGCTCAAGATCAATATTCATCAAAAGAGATACATGTGGTTCTTTTTGTTGGCATCACAAATGAATAGTACTAAAAAATAACTCAATTTATCTCATATAGAGAGTGTCCTAATGGTTGAAGTTCTAAATATAAAATAATAATAAAATTAATAGTTATGAGGTACATCATATGGGATAATCCTCTCTTTAAGATAGGTATTGATGGCATGTTCCTGAGGTGTGTTGATAAGGAACAACTGAAGAGATTATTTGGGGATTTTCACAACAAAGTATGTGGTGGTAATTTTTAATTACCCATCATAGCACATAATACTATTTAGGATAATTACTATTGGCCCACCCTTCTCAAATATGCTCAAGAGTGGGTATCTAAATGTGAATCTTTTCAACCATTTGTGGGAAGACCAAAGCTTACAACTCTCCCTTTGAGACCAATAGTAATTGAAGAACATTTTAAATAATAGGGTTTTAATTTCATATGTGTGTTAAATATTCATTTTAGTTCCATTCAAAACCATGTGCTCACCATGAAAAATTAATTAAAAAAGTGGTTTGAGGTTATTCTAGTCAAGTAAACTACTTCTAGAGAAGTGTGTGATTTCATTAAGGAGAATATATTGGTCATGTATAGTGTTCCATAAAATATAGTTACTAATAATGCCTTTAAATTTTATTCTTTTGAGATTGTTTTTTTTGTTATGATTATTATATTTACTTATCCCATTCCTCATATTATTACCCTCGGGTTAATCATCAAGCAAAATCAAAAAACAAGAATCTAGTCATGATTACCCACAAACTTGTGGTTGAGAACCAATGAAATTGGCACAAAAAGTTATATGAGGAAATTTGGATTGATCACATCACTCCAAAGAGGGATATATTGGCATTTCTCTATTTTAGATAATATATGCTACTAATGTGGCCCTACCTATCACATTATAATTTTTAGCTCTTTAATTAGACAAGGCAATCAAAGATTAGAACTTTAGGGATTATTTGGATAAGGAGATATTGTAATTAAATAAGTTGAAAGAGGAAAGGGTTGTGATAATTTATAGGATTACTTAACGTAAACAAAATTTTAAATAAATTTTTGATAAAAAGGATAGGCAAAAGGATTTCTAGATTGGTGAACTTGTCCTTTTATAGGATAGAATATGTGAACCCAAGGGTAGTCATGAAAGGTTTGATTATTTTTGAAAAGGTCCATTCAGGATTAATATCTTATATGGTGAAAACACATACTATTTAGCCTACATGGATGACACTCATCTCATCATTCCTTATAGCATAAAATATCTAATTCTAAGTAGTAAAGACCATTTCTCACCAGTCATGTATATAGGTTAGCCTTAAGATTTTGGTTATTTATGTTTTCTTGTTTTTCACTTTATAATTTTTAATTTCAATTTGTTTTTATTTCTTGTCTTTATTTCTAGTATTACCTTGTAATTTTTTTGACAAAATATGACTATGTAGCCCAAAAAATATATAATCTAGTCTACTAAACTTAGAGATTTTATAGTCCATCCTTGCATTCATCAAATCTAGGTCCCTAGTTAGTGTGAACTAGGAATTTGACATAGAGGGGAGGTTAGTCTTGTGTTAGTCTCATAAATTAAATGAACACACTAAAATCCTAACACATATATCCTAGACACTATGGAGAGCATAGGTAACAAAAAATAAATGAAATTACAACAAAAACATAAAAGACAACTCTTTTACCTTCCTTGGGAGCTCCAAATGGATTTGTTGAATGGATTTATTGGCTTGTGCATAAAAAATTATTTGACAATGGAGGTTACTTGGCTCCTTTTCTCCTTGACACCTTTAATTTGATTTATTGGATTAAGAATTTGGCATGATAACCTTAATTCCAAAGCTTGTTGTAGATATTTATGTATAGTAACATTTCACCAAAATAGTTTATGAATTAAAATTCAAAGCCTTCTATTTATATTCCTAAGAATTAAATCTCACACAAGGTGAGTCAAGGTTAACTTTAGGCTTGGAATGGGTTCAAACTAAACCTAGATGAGTTAAAACTAACTCCAATTGACTTAATAGTATTGAATTAATTATGATTTGAAATTACTGTACATGTATATCTCGAATTAGATATTTTAGGATATTTTAAAATAGTTTGATAATTCATAAAGGTAATGATGAAAAGATTTGACATTTTAAACTTTGTAATTTCCATTTTTAGATATTCATTAATTTTAAATGGATAACTCAACTACGAATTTAATTTTGTTTAATTTGTTAATTGATTATGATTATCCTTTTAGCTCTTTCAAGATTTAATTAAGTGTACAAGTGCCACAATTAATAGGTCCATAGGCCAAATTGATAGTTATGATGTTGCAAGGTGATGAGGGATCAATACATGAGAGGTTATTATTGCATATGATAGAATACCTCAATTAATAATGTCTCAAGTTAATTTTGAGCTTTTATGAATGATCTGCAAGAAAATCTAGGAAATTGAGTGATTCCTAGGATCAATTTACAATGGTTGATATGAATCAATCTGAAGTTTGATTTGAAGCTAGTTGTGGCCATTTTTAGGTGTCTATAGTTTACCCCTATTTAGGAAGGAATTTCAAGTTATATGCATAGTAACATCCTATCAAATAACAAAAAAGGTAATTAAATAAGGAAAGAAGATAATGATTAAATAATAATATCTAAACAAGATTTGGGAAGCTGATAATGATGCCCCCTTGAGGGAGTGGATGACATATACAATTGTTGAATGGTCCCTCAAAAAGAAGTAATAAGAAGAATGAAATTAAACCATGGGTGGGATTAATGCAATTTAGATAATGTTTACATGCATTTATTTAAAAAGTATTAACTTGTTAAAAGGCAATTATAATCAGTAACAAAGGTTGAGACACTAATTTTCCCATAGATGGTTATAATCAATGGCACAGACACATGCCCCAGTAGAGTAGATGAGTCACAATAATGATTTGCCCATACATGGTTATAATCATTAAGATGACCTAGATTGAATAATGATTTTTTATTTGTACACTAGTAGGTTTATTGTAAATCATAACTCAAGCATATAACCTACAATACAAATCAAAGATGAGTAGGCACAAAGGTAGATGTGATGGTCCAAAGACTGAAGAAGCCAAAAATAACTAGGCACACAAGGATGCACAATGTGATGAAGGATATGATTGGAAAAATTAAAAATTGATTAATGTGAATGATCTAGTTGTACCTACCAATTTAGATATACTCATCCTTATTAGCATTGATATAACTAGAATGGTCAATGGGTTGATTTGATCAAAGAGGGTGGGAAGATTTACTAAGGTTACCAAGGAGAAGTTTTGGTGGCTCCATTTATTTTAATAATTATCAAGTTGATTTTTTCTATAACACATGATGGTATGCATCATGATATAAAACACCATGATGACCTAGTTAAAATATGCATAAGGACTAACTCCCAATCCAATAAACAAATAAAAACAATGCACCAATGATAAAAACCATGATGACAATGTTGATTTATGAATATGTATAGACTCAATAATAATGCATAAGGAATCACCTAGTGAATTCATATAGACTGAGTTAAAGCAAAACAATGCAATCAAAAAAATAGGAAAACAAACAAACAAATAACTAAGCAAACAAACACATAGAAAGCTTTAAAACAAAAGTAACAAAAAGCATCTTGTTATCAACCAAGTCAATATATACATGTGAAGACTCAATAGAAGGATAAATAGGTGGTTCCCCAAAGAGAGGATACATGCAAAGATAAGGTCACACCCCCAATGGTAGTGGAATATATTGGAACCAATAATGGATTTTCCCCAATAGGGTAGATCGAGGATGATTGACTAGGTTCAAATAGGACATTTTTTTTGGACTTGAAATGTTTTGGATGTTTTGGAAATTTTGAGGTATATTAACTTATTATATATTTATAATATACCATTCACATAATGATGAGATAATTGGCTTAATTTTATCTCAAAATGGCAATAATATGGTAAAGGGGGACTAAATTAACGACAACATGATTGAGTTCCACTTACATAGTCCCATTAGGACCTCAAGTCACAATAGTTATGCCAACATAAAAGGTAGTGAGATCCAACCAACTAATAAAAAATTGGAAAACTAAGTTAAATGAGAATATTAATTCCAAGGTGATGACAATAATTCATGGTAAAGGTGTTATTCCTAATTCTCCTATGGGTAGTTATAGATAGGAAATAATAGCATAAGTTTTTGTTAATAATTTGCCCATAAATGGTTATAATCAGTAACACAAGGTGGGATACTAATTTGCCCATAGGTAGTTATAATCAGTGGTACCAATCAAAATTAAATGAAAGATAACTTGTCAAATCCATTATCATACTAATTTCATAAACTACCATTTAAACATTGAATTTTAAAACTATTCAAACTAGATTAGAATCCCCTCATGGAAGGTGCGATAAGAACCAAAGGAACCAAGATCAAAAGGGTTGGGCAGGGTAGATAAAAATAATATTTGGTCAATAATAAATGTATGGTAAAATGGTCTAGGTTATATCCTAAAGAATAATGGTGATGGCATAAGAATTTGGATACAATGGTAATAGGGTTTCCCTCAAGTGATAAGGTAAGGTAAATGGTAGGGTATGAAATAAGAAGAATAGCAAATTACAATGAAAAGGTAAATTGAAAATCAAAGATATGGTTCTATTATTCTTATTGATGTGGATATGCACATCCTGATCAACATATGATATAACTAAAATAGTTAATCATGTAAATTTCTAGCCCGCACTTCTTATGAATATTTTCTCTATTAATAACCTATTGTAGATTTGGAATCCAATAATGTTGTGATCTTAATGTGTCATTGCTTCAATTTCCTTAAAACATCAAGATAAGATGTATTTTTAACCTATACAAAGGAATGTGCATCTAGGTATGGTAAATATGGATAAATATTGGATGATAGGTATGATTTGGTAGAGTAAATATGGATGATATTAGATTGTATAATGGTTGGGATGCAAATCAATATTTGGGTTTCCAGGTACATAAAATGTTTTTGGTTATAGATTAGACATAATTTTGGTTGTGTTAGGACTAAATAATTTTGAATATGCTCTCAATAGGGCCACCATGTTTTTCTATCACTTGGGCCTAAGAATAGTTACCATCTGATTATGCTATAGATTGGAAGTTATATTGATGTTATCTTTAATAATGCCTTCATCAAGTAGTGAAGAACTATTGTTCTCATCTATTGGTGTCTCGATGAGGTTTTCACCAATGAATCTATCTTTATTATCTTATAGTGCCTCCAATAATGTTTCACTAAGAAACATTGACTTTTGACTTTGGTTGTCTTCTAGCTCTTCCAAAAAGGTTTCACTATAAGATTTTATGTTTGTATTTTGATTTTACCCTAGTGCCTCTAAAAAGGTTTAATAAGGATATTTTTATTCTTATGCATGAATGTGGTATTAGTCTCCCTAATATTCTTTAACTGATATGTTACCATGGATGCAATTTTCTAAGGTATGCTTTTGTCAATCTCAATTCACACTTGTAGGAGTTAGAATGTCAATATAATGGCTAGGTTGGTTAGTATTAATGGCATGTGGAATGATAATGGAATGGGAAAAGGAAACATAATCTTCATAGAATATATTAGGAGAAATTATGTTGAAGGTGAAGTAATCATCCTCAAAAACCATGCAAGGATCACAAATGTATTTAAACTGATTAACAAGGCATGCATAACCAATGTTGTAATAACTATAAATGTATTTTGATTCTAAAGTTGAGTCTAACTCAAAGGATTCTAAATCTGATGTTGATACTGACATTAATTCTCTCCTAATGCTAAATCTGATGTTGGTTCACTAATAGAACCTAACTTTAATGTTTATTATTTATCTAGTATGGATGTTGCTATAATTATGTCTTGTTGAATGTTTGTTTTTGGATAAGTAATGGTTTGTGATGGCATAATGGCTCCATAGAGATTGGTTTGTCAAAGTGAGACTCTTCAATTAGGGGGAGAAGGTCAAAATACAACTTCATAGAGACTAGCTTATCAAAGGGAGGCTATTTAAAAATAAGATAATGGTTGAGATAATGATTTTCCCAAAGGTGGCTATAATAATTAAGAAGTGACTCAATAAAGATTGGCTTGTTAGAGTGAGACTCTTTGATAATAAGGATAATATCAAAAGGTGATTAATCTCAAATTAAATCATCACAAATAGGTGTTTCAATAAAAGCATCATGGATTGGTTGGTTCTCTTGGCCTTAGTTTACAAGTAGTTATAAAATACCAATTTTGAACACATCTTGGTCTATGAATGATTGTATATGTTAGAGAGGTACTAATTGGATTGGTTGTAGATCAAAGACTGGTATGTGTTTTCTAAAGTGGGGGATGGTTTTCAAGGTATGGACAATAGTCAGTGGTTAGATAATTATCATATTATCTATGATGGACTTAACAAAGGCTAGTTTCTAGCCTAGGATGGTAACTGTGACTCATCTAGTTGTGATTATACAATTTTGTTGAGTTAATGATCTACCATAGTTGAAAGGTCCTAGAATGGTAATGGTAGGGTATTTCAAAGCTTGGTTACTCACACAAGCCAAAGGATGAGGTCTTGTAATGATAATGGTAGGGCATTATGAAGCTTTTTGCTTGCACAATCTAAAAGATGAGGACCTATTATAATAATGGTATGGCATTTACAAGATTGGTTTCTATCAAAATCCAAAGGATGAGATCATAGAATGGTAATGGTATGGTATTTCAAATCTTTCTTATTATCATGAGCCAAAGGATGAGGTATTATAATGGTAATGGTAGGGAATTGTGAATCTTGATTGCTCATACAATATGAAGGAGGGTTAATGGTATAGGTGGGGCATTAGTTAACATGAGACATGAAAGGTTGAAATTGGTACATTAATTATCCTAAATAAGGTATCACTACATACTTCTCTTGAGTATCTTTACTTGGTTCCCTAGATTGAGAATTGTAAGGAGGATAAGAATCCGTCTCACAAACCACCTCCTCACCATAGTGGTCTTGATTAAAGTCAATTTGTGTGTCCATGTTATCATAACTTGGATTGTACATGGCTCACCTAAAATTTTAATGGGACATATCTAAATCAATTATGAACATTTCACAAAAAGTCCTAGAGTTCTACAAACACTAAAAAATGATCTTCAATAGGAATAAATTAGGTTGAAAAATGTTGGGATTTTTTTTTGTTTGTTTAAACAAGAATTATCTCCCTTATATATTTTTTTTGATAACTAGATCAAATTTGTTTTGGGAAAGAAATTTGGTTTTTATATTAGTTTCTATCAAATGATACAAAATAGGGTTTTTATGATTTTCTTTAAAAAATTTAATATGCACTGAAGAACTATTAGCAAACCCTTGTGGAATGTTGGCCAATCTATTTTTAAGGTAGTCATGTGGAGCCCAAATATGGACTAAAATGACCTCATTTTTAAATATACTCCCATATGGGTAGACATTGAAGGAGTTCCTATAAAACTATGTAATTTCCTACCATAGGCATTAGAACCCTTAGGAAAGTCTTGAGAATTGAGGATACTAGGAGGTTGTTAGCCCATACGAATACTAGGGTTTTAATCTTTTTATAAGCCCTAGATTTCTTTCTAGATTACATTAATATCAAAATTAAATGTATTTACCATACCTATGATCTTAGAGGGTTAGGTGGCTAAAACACTTCTTTTATAAAAAAGATGGGCATATTAAGAAAATGTTCCCAATATGGATAAATATATAAAATATACATTAAAAAAAAAAGAAAGGATGCCCTCAGAGATGATTCAGTGATGGATGATTTTTAGGTATTTGAAAACCCCTTGTTTAATAGTAAACCACTAAAAAATAGTACCCCCATAAGGAGTTTATTGGGAAATATGACTTTGAGGCTGAGAATGAATTGGGTTAAGTTGAGTCTCTCCTTGCTCCTCAGTTGCCTATCTCCCCACCTACTTATATTGGTATCTTGAATTCATTACTATATGTGATCAATTATCTTTTAAACAACTTTAACTATGCATTTCTTGAACAAAGAACCCTTTTGTACTCTCCCTCTAGGGAATATGTGGTTCTTCTAGCTAAAACCCTTAATGTTCAAAATTCTAACCCTGACAACTTGCCCCTAGAGAATCTTAGTAAGATTAAAAATGGAGCATCTTCCATGTATATTTCTCTAGAGAAAGAAGGACCCAATAAGTATGGTTCTAGGATGGATGTATTAGTGAGTGCTCCCCTAGATCTTAAGGACGTAAATGTTGTAAAGAATTAGAAGTCTAAAGGGGGTGGAAAAAGTCTAAAAATAGAGTTGAGTTCCACCCTGATGGATCACTCTTTAGTCAAAGAGAAGAGAAAGGAAAAATAACCCCTAGTGGCCATGACCCTTCTTTCAAAAAAAATGGTAAGGAAAATAATGTTTTGGACTACTTCAAAAGATTATACAATAGTGGGGGTAAGCCACATGGTCAATCTAATTGACCCCTTCATTCCCCTTGATTTATACATATTGTATGTTGGAATGTTAGGGGCTTAGAATTCCTTGATAGAAAACCCATTAAGAGATAGTTCATGCATTCAAGAGAAAAATTGGTCTTTTTATGTCTTCAAGAAGTTAAGGATATGGGGTCCTAGTTGTCCTTAGTACTTAATTTCATTTGGCATAATGATCCTGAATTTTCCACTAATCATCAAAGAGGAAAAGGAGGGGCTTCTATCTTGGTCGACCCTAACCTAAAAGAATGTATTATTAAATATGGTGTCTCTCCCTATAATAGAGAAATTTGGGTCCTACTAGAAAGCAAACATTAGTGCTTTAGATGGTGTAACATCTATGCTCCTAATGATTATAGAGATCATTCTGATCTATGTAATTATTTGGATACTAATCTAAAAAGGGTCCCTTAGATATTTCAAGGGGATTTTAACATGGTGGAAGAATAGGAGGATAAAATTAGAGGTGACTATCAGACTTGAAAAGGTAATGAACTTTTCTTCTGGTCTAAATTCAAGAGAATGCATAGATTTTAGACCTACTTGAAAAAGGTAAAAATCAAAGTAAAGGAATCTAGTTTCCCTAGTGTAAAACTTAGAGTAATAATATAAGATACTACTCCAAACTTGATAGGTTCTACTTAAATAGTGAATCACTCATTATTACCCCTAATAGGGATGGTAATGTGGTGACTATCTTGCCCTATATTATTTTAGATCACCATTCCATTGAAATGGAATTCTCATTGAACCTTGAGGAGAATAAATATGCCTCATCTTTCAAATGACTCTATAAGTTTAATTATCCCACCTAGCTAACCAAGTATGTATGGATGGTCTTCTATCTTCTTGTAATATTTGAAAATTCACCTATAGTTATATATCTAGAATTGATCACTGGAATTCTTGGATGGAAGTCTCCAAAAACTTTGATATAACCTATGGTCAAATTAAGGCTAAAATTCATATAAAAATTGTAAGGGTTACTCAATAAAAGCTAATACATGTTGAATGATCTCTTTAAATTAACCTATTTAATGATAATCTTCTTGAAGATCTTAATTTATTAAAACATCTAATCCCATAATTACCTTGTTAGGGGGCATAAATCTACTCAAGACTAACATGGATGAAATTGGTGATAGAGGTTATAAGTTTTTTTTTATATTTTTGAAATATAAGCAAAAAATAAGCAAAATAAATGGATTTGAGGTTCATGGATAGATTATCCAATATTTTTCCTTCATAAAAGAAGCTTTCTATGAGTTCTACTCTAGTCTATTCCTTTCTGATGGATCCAATGATCTCATTGAGAAAAATAGTTTGATATGTGATTATTACATTCCAAAACTATGTCATGAGTACAAGAACGTTCCCTTGATGCCAATATTGTCTTGTATGAAATAAAAATTACCATTAACTCACTTAATAATGATAAAGCACTTGGAATGGTTGTTTTCACTACTAAATTTTACAAATCCAATAAGGAGTGGTTGGCTAAAGATTGCCTAGAGGTCTTTAAAGAAGTGATTATATCTAGCACCCTTGGACTAGACATCAATATAGGGGTAATTAAACTAATACATAAGGATGGTAACTTCTCTTTAGTAAAAAACTAGAGACCAATCAACCTCCTTATTGTATCTTACAATATGTTGGAAAAGATTCTAGTAAAGAGACTCTCCTCTCTACTACCTTTTATTATTTTAGAGACTCAAATTGGCTTCTTTAAAGGTAAATACATCTTGCATAAATTGATATCAAGTTAGGAAGGTATGTATTGGGCTTGGGAATCTAATCATGATACATGCATGATTCTGCTTGAATTTGAGAAAGCATATGATAGAACTAAATGGACCTTCATTGAGAGAGTGTTAAGAGCCTTTAGTTTTTAGGATAATTTTTGTAAAATGATTAATGTCCTCTTAAAATATGATTCAACTATCATTGAAGTTAATGGCTAATTGATTGAATCCCTAGATCTTCAATGCTCCATCAAATAGGGATGTCCTCTTGCTCCATCACTATTTGTTTTGGTTACCAAAGCCTTGCATTATCTTCTCATATTCTCTAATATTAGACCACAAGTAAGAGGAGTCTCTCTACCCAATGATGAATTCCTTATTGATGTCCTATTTACTAATGACACTACCTTGTTTATCAAATTGGAGAAAAATAAATTGACACAAGTTGCTATTAGATTTGATATATATTATTCTACCTCTGGGTCCAATGTGGTAATGCATAAATCATATATGATAGGATGGAAGGAACACTTTCCTATCTGGATATCAAAATTTGGGTGGACATGGAAAGGACTAGATGAAATGGTTAGATATCTAGGTATCTATTTCATACTTACACCTTCTTTCAAGCTCATGTGGGAATTATATTTGACAAAACCAACAAGAAAATTAGAAAGTGACAAAGACACTTTCCTTATCTGAGTGGATTCAATATTGTTAAAAGGTTCTATATTCAAGTATTTACTATGCCTCTTCTTGGATATTCAATTAATCTTAGATTAATATTCTCCATAGGATCATAAGAGACTTCATATGATCTAATGGGAAAGGAGGGAAGAAAAGACATGCAGTCTCTTGCAAATTTTGCTCAAAGTAAAAAATGTTGGGGGCCTACATCTAAAATATCTTAGGATATAAGGTATAACCCTAGATGTGAAATGAATCATAAGATCATTCAAAGGGGATGAGCCCTAGAAATTATTGGTCAAGAATAATAACTTGAAGGGATTTCCTAAAGGAAAACCATTTTGGAAATGATTGAACATTGTAGATCTACTCATTAGTCCCTTTTCTATCATAATGACTGGTTCACCTATCCTTACTTCCATTTTGTCATCTTGGGATGTTGTTAAACCTTTTATCATAGCTAAGCACATTTTCAATTATTTTGGGACATGTTGTCAGGGGAAAAGATCTATATGGTGGAACTTATTTTCCAACAAAAAAATGCTTACCCTAATCAAGGGTTATTCTAAATTTGAATGGTTCACTAAAGGGTTGAGGGAGTTCAAGGATATCTATTCACATTCTAGTTGTGCATATTGGTAAAAAATTAGAGTCAGATTTCAAATTCCTGCCACCCAACATAGAACCTTCACTCTTCTTCAAAAATTGTTACAAGGGAAGAATAATGTTGTCTTCATGGATAAGGAGGTTGATTTTTAGGATAGTGTGAAGTGGATAAAGGGCCCTACTCTATTTGAGTTTTCCACTCAAAATTTATACATCAAGTTATCTTTTTCCAAAGTCCCCTACCTCACTCTTAACTACATTTGGTCTGTTTATGATCCACTAAGTGCTTGGTCTTTTAGATTTGACATTATTTGGGACTCTTTCTTTGAACCAAACATATCTTATTTTCAGTTGTTGTTAATGTATAATAAGTTGGCTATTGGATATGTTTTGATTATATGTGATTATGCCCAACCTTTTTGTTATTTTTGTAGTGAGATTGAAACTATTGAACATGTCTTTTTATTTTGTCCATATGCATCAAACCTATGGAAAAAATTTCTAAAGTGCTGGGATGTGGTCTTTGACTATGACATTGGTTGGTTAAATATTGATTTTTTTTATACTTATGCTAAAGTTAAAGTTATTTCTTTCATAAACTTTGGCTTATTTTTTGAACTAAGATTTTGTGTTTTTTATGAAAGAAAAACAACTTAAAGTTATTGTAACACAAGGCTAGGGTTATTATTGACTTTTTAGTGGAAGTCATCCTTAATATTATTTCTTTTTAGATTTTACTTCCACTAAAAGTGTTTTAGGATCAACTAGAGTAGTTATTTAAAACTAGAATGCTCAAAATTACCTCTGGCTACTTGATTGACTCTGGCAGATACCCCAAGCTAATCCCACACCTAGATTGGGTGGTCTACCATTAATTGACTGCTAAAATAAACATAACTAAGAATGAGTGGGACTATATGAAGGACTCATATTTCAACCAAAAATATAACCCTATTTAGTAATGGGTGAACTCTTCATAATACGATAAAAATAGGGTGAATAGTTGGTTGCTGGAAAATGAATATATGGTAAGGGTTGTGCATAAAGATGGACTAGGAAATTGTATTATTAAGAAAGTAGAGGAGTATTTCAACCCTCTTGACATGAATCTTCACCATTTTTATTTTGAAAAGAATGATGTGATAACTTCCTCTCCCCCAACCTCTACTGCCATGATATAGGATGAAGACACATAAAAGGATATCTGGAAGATAATTGATGACAATGTGAACATTTTATCTAAGAAATTAGAAAATCTTATAGAAAGGGGAGGTTCAATAGATATGGAAGATGTCTTGGACTATGTCAGGATAAATAACATGAAAATTTTACTAAATAGAGTTTACAGGTATTCTCCATAGTTATTTGTAGGATAGATCTAGATGGAACCTAATGGTAACAAAGACTCTACTAATGGACCTATTTGCATGGACTCAAATGAAGACTATGAAATGGACTACACTACTATCTTGAGGGTGTTAGATGCTTAAATACTAATGTGCCACCTTTGGGGTGGTAGTTTTGGGATGTATATATGTTCAATTTTCTCTTACTACTATTTATTAGGATACCTACATGGGGCCATTTTTAATATTGTATTATCAGTTAATATGGTCTAATATGATGGGGGGATTCCTCCATAACTAGCTACTTTGTTTTGAGAACTATATAACTATTTTTTGCATCATTGATGCTCATATTTTGTAATTGATTTTATAATATAAAAAAATTGTGGGATAGTTGGCAAGGGATGAAGGATGGTCAATGGTTGGATAATGATCAAATTATCTATGATGGGCTTAGAAAAGGCTAGTTTCTAGCCTACGATGGTAAATGTGACTCATCTAGTCATGGTTGTATAATTTTGTTGAGATAATGAGATACTATAATTGGAAGGGCCTATAATGGTAATGGTAGGGCATTATAAATCTTGGTTTCTTATACAAGCTGAAATATGAGGTCATGGAATGGTAATGATAGGGCATTATGAATCTGGTTTGCTTACACAAGCAAAAGGATGAGGACCTAGTATGGTAATGGTGGGGCATTTAGAATCCTATTTATTATCATGAGATAAATTATGAGGTATTATAATGGTAATGATAGGGAATTATTAATCTTGGTTACTATTGTGAGCTAAAGGATGAGGTCTTGAAATGGTAATGGTATAGTGTTGTGAAGCTTGGTTGCTCGCACAATCTAGAGGGTTAATGTTAAAGGTGTAGGATCATGTACCATGAGGCATGAAAAGGAAAAATTGGTACATTAATCATCCCAAATAAGGTATCACCACATACTAATCTTGATGATCTTGACTTGGTTTCCTAGATTGAGTATTGTAAGGAGGATAAGGATCTATCTCATAAACCACCTCCTCACCATAGGGGTTTGATCAAAGTCAATTTGTGTGACCATATTATCATAACTTAGATTATACATGGATTATATATGAGTGTAACAATACATAACCAAATCAATGGGGAATGTTTCACAAAAATGCCTAGAGTTATACAAACTTTGAAAAATAAGGTCTAAAGGACAAATGGTCCAAACATAGTCTAGCTTGGTCTAAAAGGTGGAGTTGTATCTCAAAAATGGTCTATGATAAAACTTGGTATAAACACTATAACATCAAATGTCTAATGTTAATTTTTTAAAACAAATGGTCAAGTGAATGAATAAAAACTAGAATACCAGACTCTAGGTAGAAAGTGTTTCAAACAAGTCTAATCTAAAGAAAATAAAAGTTACTAGGTTTTTTAGAGAAGGCACAAAAGATAAGAAAAAAATAGGCATGTGCTAGGTCTTTTGGAAAAGGCAAAAAGGATAGACTTTAAATAAATAAGGTATGATATTTATTTTAACAAATTTGAAACACTTTGGCATAAACTAGGCATTCATATTTAAACATTAACTTAGTAAATTGGTATAAGGCATGAAACAATAATCATATAGAAGATAGGTTATTTCTCCCAAATCTAATTATAAACAATATTTTTCACATTGAATACAAAATTAACCTAAGTTACAAAACCCAAAATATAAATATTGATGTCTAGGCCAAAATTACATAAGACATAGGAAGAAATAAATCAATGGTTAGATTTGAACCTAGAAAGGATAATTTCAAACTCAACTCAGTAAAACTAGGATTCTTTAAACAAATAAAAAGATAGAGAAGAACATATAATATAAAGGCACTAGGTAAATATCCCAAAATGCACACATGGCTTTGGTTTAGAATTTGAAATTTGGACACAAGGCAAACAAGTCTTTAAAATAATTTGAGTAGCATAATGATGTTATCATGTTCTAAAGATGTGATTCAAGACTTAAAGGCACAAGATTCAAAATGAATTGGGTAGTGTAATGACACCTTTTTCAATCCAATGAAAAACACACATAAAGGTTGATAAAAAGACAAACACATGCACAATGTTAAATGGGCAGTGCAATACCTCCTTAAGCAAATGAGGGATTTATAAACAAGACTCATTTTAACATGGTAATATAGACAAAAATATATAGTTTGACTCAAAACCATGAAATAAAGGATAAAAATTACACAAACACCTAAGTGTAACATCCTAAATCATAAAAATTTACAAGGTTG
This sequence comes from Torreya grandis, assembly GCA_037957365.1. Taxonomy (NCBI): domain Eukaryota; kingdom Viridiplantae; phylum Streptophyta; class Pinopsida; order Cupressales; family Taxaceae; genus Torreya; species Torreya grandis. The sequence continues at coordinate 3,012,227 of JARHVA010001324.1, forward strand.
CATAATACTATAAAATTTTGTCAATTTACTCTCTCTTGAGAGGATTCAATTTATTAATTAAAAAAGTAAATGTGTATGAAAATTAGTATTTTTAGGCTCCCCTCTTCTCTCAAGATTTTTTACTGTGACATGGAACTTTGGGCTACTCACCCTACATCAATAGTATGTCCACAATAAGTGGGGTTATTCTAAACTATCGTTTTTTACTCATGTCTAGATGGTCCCAAGTGTGGCCAACATAAGACATGCTCACATTGATTAGATCCAAATCAACCATATTATTTTGAAAATTTATTATCCTTTTCACAACCATTACATCTATCACTTTCTCAGTGTAGTGTGATGTCTGAGTTGATCATACATTATGAGGGAAATAATCACTAACAGAGGTAGTTTAACTACTCAAACTATTGTCCCAATAATTATCTAGATTAATATATATACCCCACATGTATTTGGATTGAAATTATACAAAGATTTGAATTCATAGGTCAATGCTTCCCTATAGAACATGTGAGGAGGTGACGAACTCCCACTCAAAAGCTAAAATGCATGAAAAATAAAGACAATTGAAAATACTTTAGGGTCATTTTGGGGTCACCCAAACCATATGGATTTGGGGAGGGACTTAGTGACTTTATTTTCATGATTTTGGACTAAATAAATCAAGGAAAATAATGAGCATTTTTGGTCACCTGAGTTCCCTAAATGAGATGCGGGGAGAGCATACGTGCATGACTCATTTTGCTCAAATAAATAACTTTAAACAAATAAGCATAAAATAAACAACTCTTAGAGTATGTAACTAAATTTAAAAGTTCATTTTATTACATCAAGATGAAATGTGTTATGAAATTTGATCCCCTTAGCATTAGTTGATTGAAAAAATTGTAAACAAAAAATTTGAAAATAACTAAGGCATGAAAAGAGATATGTTTATTTTAAGCACCAAAGATAAAGTGGGAAAGATTTAATCATGTTCAAACATAATTTTTTCTTCCTTAGGACCTATAAATTGTTAGAGGGTTTACCTATTTAAAAGATCAAAATCAAATGAGAAAACAATATTTAGGATTTAACTCTTAGGTTTCCTATTTTTTTTATCTTAGAGATGGATCGATGTCAATCCCCAAAGATTGATGTCAGTCCATAGAGGGATAATCAATGTCTTTCCACATAGGGGTAATTGGCATAGATCTGTAGAGGGGTAATCGATATCAATATCTATAAATGTTGAAATAAAATGACATCAGTTACCTACAACTTGTGAGTTGATAAAAATATAAAAATGTGAAAAATGAATTTAAAACTTGAATTTTGATGGTTTTTAAGAATCCATTAGCAAAATTAAAAGTAACATATCATCCTTATTGGTTATATGGGATCATTGATATTCCCACTAGGCATACCAACATGTGAACTAGGAATTTTAAATAGAGGGGAGGTTAGTCTTGTGTTAGTCTCATAAAATAAATGAAATGAACACACTAAAATCCTAACACCTATAGCCTAGACACTAGGGAGAGCTTGGGTAACAAAAACTAAATGAAAGCACAATAAAATCATAAAATAATTAACTTTTTTACCTTCCTTGGGAGATTCAAATGGATATCTAGAATGGCTTGCTCAACTTGTGCATCAATAAATATTTATAAATGGAGGTTATTTGGCTTCTTCTCTCCTTGGAACCATGGCTTTGATTGTTTTGCTTAATAATTTAGCATGATAAAATTACTTGCAAAGCTCGTTGAAGATATTTATGTATAATAACTTTACACCAAAATAGCTTATAAATCAATAAGAAATTCATTATATTTATAGCCTTAGGAATTAATGCTCACCTAAGGTGAGTCAAGGTTGAGTTTAGGCTTGTAACAGGTTCAAACTAAACCTAGGTGATTTAAAACTAGCTCAAGTTGAGTTAATAGTTGTTAAGTAATTATGATTTGTAATTACTTGGTATGGTTCTTAAATTATATATTTTGCTAATATTTTCAAATATCTTGAAAACTCATAAAGGCAAAGATGAAAGGCTTTGATATTTTAAATTTTGGAATTTCCATTTATAGATATTAATTAATTTCCAATGGACAATTCAATTAGGCATTTAATCTTGTTTAATTTTCTAATTGATTCTGATTATCCTTTTATATTTTTCAAGATTTGATTAAGTGTGCAAGTGTCCCACCTAAAAGTTAAATAGGCCAAATTGATAGTTATGATGACACAATATGATTAGGGATGAATCCATGAGAGGTTATTGTTGCATACAATATAATACCATACTTATGAATGTCTCAACATGATTCTGAGCTTTAAGGAATGATGTGCACACAAATTTGGGATTTTTAATGATTCCTAGGCTTAATTTTTAATGGTTGGTTGGAATTGGTCTGAAGTCTAATTAGAAGCCATTTGTGGCCATTTTTAGGTGTATACAATTGGATCTAGTTGTTGTCCCCAAATTTCATTAGCCTATGAAATTTGGGAGACCAAATTTTAATTTTATTGAAAATCAAGTCATAAGGATTAAAATTTTAGAAAAAATGACAACATTAAAGATAAATAGTTTTACCTAAAAACTATTAGAGTTGGGTACCTATAGAGTAGATTTGGACTCTAGTGACTACTATGGAGTCATCAAAACTTGATAAATTATAATGAGTCATAGGATTATGATGGATGATTATTATCCATTAGACTTCGATGGTGATTATGTAGCTATCAGACTCTAATGACTACCTAGTAGTCATCAGATGTCAAGACTACTAAACAATCATCAAATTTTAATGGATACTTCGTAACCATCATACATTTTAAGGTTGTAGAGTAAAATTTATAGTCTTATTTAAACCTCATTAATGAGGTTCATCACTTGTGTGTGTTAGGGTATTTTGACCCCTATTATTTAATTTAACATCCCCATTTATTTTTTCTCTAAGTTTAGATTTTTTATCCTATGTCATGTTTTCCCAATTTCATTTGCTTGAAATTCACTTTTATTGGGATTTATAGTGTGGACACCTTATTTACTTATTTGGATCATTTTAGTGTTTTATGGTGAGTTTTTCATGTAGGTCTTTCTTCACTTCATCATTTTAGGAATTCCTCTTCTTCCTTGCATCCATTTTTTCACCATAAGAGTTTTTACCCTACTCAATGTTTTTAAAACCCTGATGCTAGAAATTCAACCCTACCTAGTAGTCCCCTAACTTTGATTCCCTATTTTATACCTTATTAAATAGTCCCATAACCTCAATGATAGAGTTGAAACTTTTCCTAGTAGTCCCATATCCATAATTCTAGAGTTGAGACCCTACCTAGTAGTCACCTAACCCTAATGATAGAGTTATTGACCTATCTGATGGCCCCTAATCCCAATACATATGAATTTAATGTCTATCTAGCATCCCTATATCTCTGACATTATATTTTTTTGACTAACTGGTAGCCACCTAATTTTGCCTCTCCTTTCTCCACCTCTCCCTTTTCCTTGCATTGTAGATGTCTAGAACATCCAAGATTAAAATTAGGAAAGAGAAGACAAGTGAGATTAAATTACCATTCAAGGTGGTTATTCCTCCTTTGAACATTAATTCTAATATAAATTAGGCCACATATATAGACTTGGGGAATGTTAATATGGGTGAATTTTGGAACAAGATGAATGTGTCTTTGAAAAATGATTGGATAAAAAATATTTATATAGTGGACTACCTCATACCACAACTTTTTTAATTTCAATTTAGTGTCTAAAGTTGGTCATGATGATGAAAAGTCACTATAATAAAGAAAACATGGAGGTTATAAACCCCTGAGGAGAAACCATATTATGACTTGGGGATATTAATATCAAAGAAATGTTGAATATTTTAGATCATGAGGCCTTTATGGAAATTATTCCATAGATAGCTCAACAATTCCATGAAGATATTAGGGATGACTATGTTAGGTCTCTAAATAAACATTGGTTTGTTAAATCTAAATCATTTATAGCCTAATTCCCTAAGGTGATTTACTACCATGAATTTCAGTTAGAAATTGGTGATATTATCACTCTCATTAATAGAATGGTAGTAAATACCATGATAAAATATTAGAAATATTGGATGTTATAATTCATACAAATCATACATTATAACAAATAGTATAACAAATGGGTTGAGTTGATGTGTGAATTCATTCACAAGAAACTATGTGATGTGCTTATCACTCACAAGTTATTCATGATGTCATATTTAGTTTATGTAGTTTCATGAATGAGATTCTATAGTATAATAATTACAATTGGAAAAATTCTTACCTCTCATATCTATCAATAATATTTATGATTGACACTAAAAGAGAATGATAAAAAATTTCAAAGGGTCAAGTATGCATTCATTAAATATATCATTTAGATGTTTTAAAAAGAATCTTATAATATGAATTTCTTTATTTATACTACCTCAAAGATAGAAATATGAGGTAGATGGTTCATACAGTTTCCCACCTTTTCCTACATTAGGGTTTATGGGTGTGAGACAGCTCCATATATGCTTCCCAAGGTTTTTGATGACAAATGGGAACTCATAGATGTAGTGTAATAGCTAATGGAGATGCATGAGTTGTTGGTTATTAAGCATAAGTATAGTGGGGCCCACTTCCATATTAATAATGGTAGGTACACTTTTTCCTCATTACATAAATTTAAATCTATCGAATTAGATATGACTCATGTCATGCTTTGGCCATTTTATAATCACCCCTCATTTGATGCAAGGGGAATGGTATATGGAATTATAATCACCTATTTAATGATTTAATAATTATTAATATTTATTAATGGACTATGATGATGAAATATAAATTAGGCATCTTGACTATTCTCATGTCACACTAGAATAGGTAATTAGGTTTAACATATTATACATCCTTTAAGATGTAGAAATAGAATATGATGGAGATATCATAGATCCATCCTATGTCAATGATAATATGAAGATAAATAATTTTCCTAGGGTTGAATGGATCTTACATGAATCAAAATCCTTGGAGGATTGGACCCAAGTGGAATTTAAGAGGACTCTTGTGTGTCTCTAGATCAAAGGGGTAGATGTAGAAAATGAATAACTTCCCACACCATTGAGAGTTATAGATATACCACCTCTTGATTTAGTATAACGTAATTTAAAATACCTCAAATCATCTTATAACTCCATATTAAACCCAATAATTATTGAGGTGGACATAGAAGCAAAGGAACCTTCACCTTAACAAAAAATAAGGCCTTTAAAATTAAGGATAAAGAAGTAAACTAGTGGTAAAATTACTCCTAGAATATCAATTGTGTTTATTAAGACACCTTATAAGGTGGTTCATTCACAAGTATTAGTCAATAACACCAAATTATAATTTGTGATGGTAGATCCTCCCTTCTTGTCTCCTAAGGATTCTCCTTCAATAGTGGTAACTCCTCTTCCTTTTTTGAGCTATAGTACATTCCTTATTAGGCTACAATTAATGAAATCACTGAATCTATCATAGGATAAGTGGAATATATTTCAAAGATAGAGTAATCTTTTCCTAAATTGGTGGAGATCCTACCTATCATCCTATAAAAGGAGATAGATACATAAAACACATTAGAGGAAGATGTCATACCTCCACCACAAATATAAATAGAGATGGAATCTATAATGGATAAGGCTCTTAAGGGTCAATATCAAATACAAGTAGAACCATCATATTTTAAAGATTCCACTAATACTAAAGTAACCCAATGGTTGAAGTAAGTGGTAAAAAGGAGAAATAATATAGTTCCACCATTGTAGATTGAATTTAGTACTCTCACTACACCAAATCCATAAGTTTCAAAGAAACCCAAGATGGTTTCTCATATATTTAAAAATGAACAAGTCCAAAGGTATGTTGAAGTTGTTGTTTCCCCTCTATAAAAATATAAGAATGAAGTCACATCTATATATTACCAAGTTTCATGAGTACACCAAAGTAAGGATATTCATGAAGGGATAAAATAGGATGTTCAAATGGATATTAGCTCCTTGATTGAGAAATTCAATTAAGATAAGGCAAAAAAATATCAACTAATGGTAAATATAGATTAGCTTGATCCATAAATTGTTTATCCTAAATTATCCTAAAATCTAAGATTATACACTAGATGCCAAGACTCTATAAATGGCTAAGAAAATAATAAACATGGGAAGAGGCACTAAGGAATGGTCAGAGAAACTCCTTGAATAAGGAAATAAGCCAATAGTCTCAGCCATAATAGTTTACACATTAATTAATGAAGAGATCCAATATTATTAAAAAAAAGAGGTCATCTACAAGAAATAACTTAGTAAGTTAAAGTAATGGTTACCTAAGGTGAGAGGTTTTTTAAAAATTTATGAATATGTTGTTATCAACATGAAAGAGTACCAATTGGAGAAATCTAAGGGGATCAGGTTGAATTTTGAGGAACATCTAGATTTAAGATCTAAATAATAGAATTATCTTTGAGAAAATTAAAATAATAATGATCCTTGGATGTTGATAATACATGTGACATTAAATAATAAATTGAAAAAATTCCATGCTTATTCCTTAGATATGAAGAAAAATTAGTTACTGTAGAAGTCATACATGAAGAATTTAAGCAATTGATACAATAAGAAACTGAACCAACTTTCTTTTTTATCTTCAAAATAATTTAAAAAATCATGTGTTATCAAAATAATTTTGATAAGATTGATAAAGATTTGAATAAGTTTCAAAACATTCCTCAACAAATGATAAATTTGTGGGTTGAGGCTGAAGTTGCATATCAACATTCTAATGGTCTAGATCATGATACATCAAAGATTCATTACATAAATTTGATAATTATAGGTTGAAAATGTAGTAGACAAATTATAAAGAGGTCTTCATGATTGGTGATGAATAAGAGGAAGAACATGTGGATGTGGAGACATCTTAATTTGTAGCTCAGGGGTGCATTTTGGTGTAACCTTTCTACATTTCAAAAATAATGTTTTGGCTCATATGTTTTCACAATCTTGTGTGAACTTTGACTAGGTCAAAGCATACACCTCAAAATGTGTAACTTTTTTATTTTTATATTTTGTTTTCATATATTTTGATGGTTGGTTTTTCTATAAATATAGTCTTGTATGCCTCTCTAGAGGCTATCAATTTTGCAATATTTTTTCAAACATAACTTTTAGAAAGAAGAAAGAAAAAAAGAACTTGGTGTCTTTCTATAAATCAATAAAACTAAGTTTTTTCATGACTTTAATCTTGTTCTTATTTTTTAATTAATGCTCTTATGTTAAATTATTCATGCTATTGATTTATTTACTCTCTTATTAATGGAGGATATTAGTTGATGGTAAATGCATTTTGAAGTGATGAATGTTATATTTAAGTGAAATTTGTGTTTTCTCACCTATTCATGTTATTTATTTTTTCTCTTAATTAACTCTCTCTATTCTATCTTCCATACTCTTCTTATCATATTTCATTTCTATATACATGCAACCCCCCAAATAATTTAGTATGTATATTTGTAAATATGATGATTTGTATTTTTTTGTTTTTGAATAAAGGTATATTCACCTACTAATAGAAGAGGGAATTTGTCCTATAATATTATTGACTATGGTACATGCATTGAAGTGTTTGAAATTTTTTACAACCAACAAGATCATAGATACAATAAGAAACTTTAAGGAAAGAGATGCATCTATAGTTTGATCAATATGGATAAACATATCTTCACTTTAATGTAATATGTTTTCCTTGGATCAAGGTAATTTAGATTATTCACCCATAGGTAGTGGTTATGGAATATTATTATCAAACAAAATATATATAATATGGATTTTATCATGGGAAATTCCTCATAATCTCAAGAAATAATATTTGAGATAAGAATCTAGAGAGTTCTTATTTTGGATCACACTTATCAAAGCTAATGTGAGCCAAAAATGACTATTAGGAGACTAAATTTTAGCATGCTCTATGTGTGAGGACTTGTAGAGGATATCCAAATAATTCATGTGTAATTTAATAGTTATGACATACCTGGTGGGACTATTATCTCAATTACATCTTGTTAAGGTGAATTATAGTCTTGACAACATCACAGCTACATACGTGTGTTCTACTCATCATTTGGTAACTCCAATGAAGGTAATTTATAGTTGTAAACAAATTTTTAATTTTAATTTTTTCATACTTCATGTTCTTTACTAGGTCAACTAATAGTAGAGGGAACAATCCTATAAATATATTCCATTAACCTAAACTTCCTATTGAATTTAAATATCTAAACCTATCTTGACATTTGAATAGCAAGAGATGAAGAGGAACTTGAGGACAACATGGCTAGGTAACATGATTTTTCATCATTCAATATTAAAAATCCTATACACCTAAATGCCTATGATAATATCCCTCCCAGTGACACCAAGAGTATTACCACTTTAAATGGGGAAGGTCCTATTACCCCAAGTGAGAATATTAGGGACATTTGTAACTTGTACAAGTTTCATAATGCCATTTAATTTAACATTGCATTTAGACTACTTTCCATGTATCTTAAGGGAAAATCCATTGATTGGTATAAAACATTGTTTAGAGGATGTATCACCACTTAGTATGAGTTAGGAGATTTTTTGACTCAAATATTTAAAGAAAAAAGTGATCACACATCACTCATTCATTAGCTTAATGTGATTCGAAGAGGTCCTAAATAAACTATGCATGAATTTAATGAGAGGTTTCAAAGAACATGGTATAGGCTTACACCTCCCATGACACCCCCTAAAAGTTTTGTTTTCACTACATACTTAAGAGATATTGGGACTAATATATATGTCATGTTGTAGTCCATGTGTGGATATACTTTTCTTGAAGCATATGACATAGCCATTAGAGCTGAGAATGGTTTGATACAAGTTAGTAAAATCCCTCAAAAATTATCTATGCATATTCTACCTAACATGTATTCTACTTATCCAAGTCTTTCTCCAATTCCAATTTCAAACAATAAATCTATATCTACCCCAAAGAAGCTAGAAGATACCATTGATTGGTAGGAAAGATATAAGGCCTTCAAAGCTTAAGTTAGGTAAATAAATATATAATATGGAGTTAAACCAAATCCCTACTCCTATATTACATAATCAAGTAGGTTCCCACCTCAATAATATGGTCAAGAGAGGGGTGAGAGTTAGCCTAACTTCAATAGGTAACCCAATGCCTATAATCCAACTTCTACTCCCAACATAAGAGTCATGGTTTCAGTCCATGGTACCTTGGTTCAAGGAGACTAATGAAATCCTCAAGGATAGTGTGTAAATGTAAATTAAGGTGAATGGAAAGCCTTGGTATCTCAAGGAGGACCTACTCCTCCATTGATAATATAATATTAGAACTTAATGCAAGAACAAACTAATAAATGATGGTAGACTTAAGGTGTGAACCATGCAGACTTTCAAGTGGAAGATACATAATTCCTAAACCAAGGTACCTCAATTTTATCAAATAGAAGATCAAATAAGAAATATTTTTGAGATGTTGATAGTGTTGACACAAGTTCAAACAATCTTTCTTTAAGGCCCTAAGGTGTGAATACAAATGTGGTAGGCCCTACAAGTCCTAGATTTCTTCAAAATTAGAATGGATGAAGGGTGACTCAAAGTAATCCATTTCCTCAAACTCAAGTAACTTATTTTCCTTCAAGGATAAACTAAAAAGTGACACTTTCTTCTTTGAATATCATTGATTCCTTGAATAATTCTAAGACTAATATATCATTTTGGGAATTTATCCACATGCCTGGTCAAAAGGAACTTCTTAAAGAGCATCTATCCTAAACCTACATCAATATTTGACCATAAGAAAATGGTGGTGTATCCATCACTAAATATCATACTCACATTTTTGAACCCTCCACAAAATATAATAATACCCCACCTTTATATTTTACAATAATTGTGGGAGACAAGCTTGTTCACAATTACATTATGGATAGTGGGGCAAGTCCTTTAGTTATGCCCAAACTTGTGGCAAACAAATTGGTCTTAAAATATGGAGAAGAATATGAGCTATGGTAGTATTTTCATACCATAGTTCAAGAGTTTGAACAACTAAGTAAGCCAGATCCACTTCCTAAGAATCATGAACGTGATAGTAAGGTTATTGATGAACCTTATAAACATGAAGGAGAGTGTCCTATTGATCATGAGAATGAGTGTCAACCCTCTATAAAAAAACTTGTAGTCATGAAGAAGTGTAATGAATCCAAGCCATAAATATTTTTGGTTGAGGAGTAGTCTAAACCTGAATCTAATGTTGAATCACTTTTAGACATGTTTGAGTAGTAGGAACACAATCTTTATAGTTCTAGACATGAAGTGTATCATGTTATATAATAATGTGAAGTGGATAAAATTTTCATGACTCCCAATGATAAAATTGATGAGTGATAAATGGGCATGACAAAGGTCAATTAGGCTGAAAACTCAAAAAAGACTCTTGGAAATATAGATGGAGTGTTCATGAGAGATCCAAAAGACACACTTGAAGTCAACAAAATCTCCAAATATGGTAACTCATTTGAATATATCCATAAATAAGTGTTCATTAATAAGCATTCACCATATGAAGGTTTTTTTCATGGATCATTAGTGATTATAAAAGCATTGTCTTTGACCATGGTTGAAGTAATGAATAAGTTATTCTTCACCTCAAGTGTTTTGAGGTTATGTACATAGTAGGATAGGTGTGTGTTTTCCTTCAAGTTTGTTGTGTGTCTCCCTAAGTGATGAGAGTATAAGTGTGTGTTTTTGTATCCTCCTTTGTGTGTTTATTTATTTTTTATGTTTTTAATGTGTTTGTAGTTTATTTAGAGGTATATCAGTGTCAAATGTAGAATATAGGTGACTCCACATCCCAATGGATAGGATAATGCAACTAGTCCTTAGCATAGTTGGCATGCTAGCCCTTATAAATCACCAAAATGTTGACTAATTTTACCCCTAGATCAAATTAATTTAATCCCCCTACATTTTGAAACTTTATTAGGATCACTTTGGTTTGAAATTGTTTAGCATGTTCATTAATGAGATCATACAATATGTTTTACTCTTTTATCATTTTGTCTAGTTGGTTTCAAATCATTTTATGTCACTTTTTGGGTCATTTTTATGATTTTTATAGTTTTCCACTAAAGACAAGTATGTCAAGAATCTAGATAATGTACCATGTGTTAGATATGTGTTAGATGAAAATTTTGAAACTAAAAAATTCAAGTTAAGCATCTAATAAAGGATATCAAATGTAAATAAGGAAATTTTAGTTAGTTGTACAGACTGCATAACCCATATGGCACATGTGGAGGCTTGTATAAGGTATTTTCATATCCTTATAGGAATTTCCCAACATCAATAGGCTTTAATATAGACAAAATTGAGAAAACTCGATTTATCTCTTCTATTTCTCTCTTGGGTAGGTCAATAATGTCAAATGGTTTTCCTTCTTTATAGATATTAGAAGTATAGTTGGAGTCAATGCACTTGGTGGATGAAATTAGTCATTATGACCTTCCATTTAATGGTCATGGTATTAAAATTGATTTTTTTTATGGTATGAATAATCATAAAGACTAACAACACCTATAAAATACTTTCATAACCCTAATGACTTCATTTCCTCATCTAATTACCTTGGTCTATGTGAATCAATTGGTGTGCATAGTATTTCAGAGCATGTTCATCCTCATCAAGTTATTTTTAACTAGTCTTTCATGTGTTAACATGAGGGGATAAGTAGGTGTATATATATTATGTAAGGAGTGAGCACTAATGGTTTGTAAAACATTGTTTTGTTAGTTACAATGAGTTCCATCTCTTGTAAGTGGCTTTAGATCAATGTAATACATTGGTGTTCAACCCCTTAGGTCATGACTGATCATATTATCCATTAAAGGTTTTATCTCAAAAGAATAATTAGCAGAAGGTAAATCCATGACATTTCATATAGTCAAATAGTCTTAAAGCAGGCACCTACAAATTATGACATGGAAACAAATCATCTCCAGACCTAAAATTAAGACCAAAACATGTTTGGAAACATTGAACCTTTTTCTTACACCTCAATAAAATTATTGAATTAGGAGAATATTATTTTTTGGAATATTAGATCATTAATTAAAACCAAAATTACATGGAGAGCTAAAAAATTTGAAATTTTTTTAAAGGAGATGACTTACCTTAATCTCTCTGAAAGAGCATTCTACCTCACAATGTATCATCTCATGTTGAACATTGATAAAGTATGTGTAGGTATAAGTGGATTATTTATTACATCCTAGACCTAAAAGTAGCATACTATCACAATAAAAAATGACCAATTCAAGATAAAAGGATGGTAAAGTAGGGTTTAAATTTAGTCAAGTTTATGATGGAAACACTCAAAAAACATAGTGCCTTTTAGCTCAAATGAACCTATACCTTACAAGTGACCTATGGTCCTAATGGTAATGGTATGAGAGCATGATTATAATGAATGAAATGATATTATCTAGGTATTATATGATATAAATTACCTTAGATGGAATTAAAAGAGTCTAATTTAGTCCTCAAACACATACTTCCACCCACATGAACCTATTGGTTTCTCCTAAATGCACATCTACGATTTACCACAATCACAAACTAGTCTAGACTAATGGAAGGTGAAATATTGGTGATAGGTAGAGATGTAACATGAAATTATAACGTACATGTGAATATTAGTTTTATAATCACATATTAATAATATTATCAAAGAAAAGGTTGAGAAAATTGGTTTTTTGAACTTCACACTTAGTCATATATCATTTACTATAGTCACATTTGTAAAATATAGTTTTTTTTATTTTGAAGGTTTGAGACCTATAAAAAACAATTAAAGGATATAAAATTTATTCATAAGGTCCTCATGACATAAATAATCCCTCTATGGTCTCACCTAGGTTATATTAATATGGGAAGTGTCCTCTATTTTTCCTTAAATAGAGGGCACTTTACAGTTAATGAAACTTGCAGACCTAATATACATGAATAGTGAGAGGATGAAATTAAGAGTCTTAAAACACTATTCAATTATGAATATATTTTAATTAAATGTGAAAATATATTTATAAATCACTTACATCCATTTAAATCATTCAAATTTGGTCACACACTCAAATACATAGTCTTGCAGACTAGGCCTAGAGTTAGGCCTAAACCTTCAGGATGCCTAACTTCATTTTTATGACCACATGATATCACCAAATAATTTAAGAGACTTAATTAGATAGTGGAGTATGGATTAGACACATTTTATTATATATCAATTCAAAATTGGCCACTTTTATCCTAAATCTATCACAAGCCTATCCAAAATGCATGAAAGGATCTTGAGAGCCAACTTATTTCACTCAAATATATACAAACAAGATTCATGGTGTCTCAAGAAGCCATGGATAGTTGAGGGGGATCATAAAATTTATCTTAGTGGAATTATTTCAAGGGTTGAGCATCTAAATTTTATGAATAAATGTTAAGAAGCTAAAAGACCTAAAACCCTCTCAAGAACCCCGTGGAGAAAATATGGGAGATGCATCCATAAGGGGTAAAATGGAAATGAAAGTGTTTTGGATCCATTGTAACTCTCTCTCAATCTCATTTACACCCAATTATTTTATACTATAACTAGATCAAATAGGCCTAATTTAGTGTTTCTTATAAGATTTGAGTTGAATTATAGGTAAAAAAAAGAATGGATAGATGAAAGTCACTATGAAGTGTGTGTATAGACTTTTTCCAACTCTTCATACTCAATTATCATCATAGTGATGCATGAAAATCCATCTGCTAGAGTTTTTATTTTAGGTAGTCTTGAGCAAGATAGTGAGAAAGAGTGTGACTCTCAAAGTTGATAGTGAGAAGTGTGTTTTGAGTTTTATGAAGGTATTTGAGGTAGAAAAAAGGAAAAATAAGGTCTAAATGAGTTTCCTAACACATATTCAATTAATCTCCATGAACAACTACAAGTCACTTAAGTGACAAATGTGTGAATCATGCCTAAAAGGCTAGTGAGCAGTTACAAGAGAGTAAGTGACAAATGATACAGATAAGTTCATCAGTTGAAGGGTGTAGATGACTATAAAAAATAATATCTCCACCTTCTTAAGTTATGGTGTATGTGTCACACACTTCTATGGTAGTTTTAGATAGTCAAGTGGACTCATCATCAAACAAGACAATTTCAAAAAGGATAGTAAAGGGTCTCTACACCAACTTGAGGGAGAATGATGCACTTCATATAGAAACTTGTATAAGAAGACTTCATGACATATTTTTAACTTCATTCTCTATCACTCTAGCTAGTTTTCACATCTTGAGACTTGGCCTTATGACCCTTCATCTCCACTATTTCTCTCTCCTCTCCTATGATCTATATATTCATGCCATTTTTGGCATTATAAAAGGATCCACACCTAGTATGGAAAATCCTTTCTAGTTTGAATATTGTATTTTTTCTTTGAGTTCACAACTTCTTGTCTAAGTGTGTGAAGTAGTGTATAGTCGAATGACAAGTGATAACAATCTATCCTTATGTTCTCTTTACTCTTTCTTGTTTGATGCAAGTATTTCTCTATCTAATAGGTCGCATGAAGTGTAGTTAGTGTATTTATCTATCTCTAAGTGTAAGGAGTATCATTAGTGTCTATGATTAGACATCTTGTTTATTCACCTTGAGAAGTGAAATGTATATCACCTCCATGTTTGAAACACTTATATCAAAGCAATATAAGATGTTGAAGCTAGTATTATGAGTCACCTTTCATAGTGAAAATGTATGTTAGTCTAGTGGATATCAATCTGGTGTATCACGTCATTAAAATGTATTATTTTCATGTTTCTTTCTATCTCTTTTCATCTAAGCAAGATATTAGTATAAGTGATAATCTATCAAAGATTTATCTAGGGAACTAGACCTTAAACTGAAAGGTTTACCTGTACTATAGGCAACCCATAGTCCTATAGGTAATATAATGTTTCACTCAATTTGGAGAAGGCTTGAACAACCTCTCCAATGGTGCAAAATTGAGTGAGAATAGTTATAGAGTGCCTAGTGGGACATAAGGTTTGAAAGAGTGGAAGGATTTTTGGTGTGTTCTTCATCCTATAAGCTTTTGGAATCATTCAAGAAAACACCATTGGTGACTCTAAATTCAATCTATTAGTTATAATTATCCCAAATACTTATTATAAAAGATTTTGATCAAGTCTTGTGTTTCATTTGAATAATGAAGTTGATATGGATGGATATGTTGAGATTTATTACTATACACCTCTGTATCAAAATTTTAATGACCCATAATATGTTCCTAAATATCCCTATAAATTTTCTTATAAACCCTATGGTCATCCTATTCCTTCCCCATATGATCATGATGTTATTGAGTATCCTTATCAAGTAGCATATGAATAAGCCTAATAAGAAGTGTCTCCATATTAATATCAACCTAATTCTCATTAGACTTATCACAAGGAATTAGATGATACCATTGATTATAAATAAATATATTGGGAAGGAATATATAGGCTCTTATAATCTTAGGTTAGGCAACTAACTCAACAAATTCAAGCTCACCAAAATCTCTAATCCTCTCCTCCTCCTAATTCAATTCTACCTGAAGATAAATCCTTATTGGCACTCATGCCAAATATGATAAAATTAGAAAGGTTGATGAAGAAATGGCATAAGGAACTTGATGTGATCCCTATTAATCTCATAAATAAGTTGAGAACATCAATTTTATTCTTTATGAAAAAGTGGAGGTTAGTTGAGGAGAAAGCTAACTATGTCATCAATGAATATTTGCATGAAATGAGATGTTATATCCAATGGTGGGTAGATAGAATAGAAAGGTAGGAAAATCAAGAAGTTGAGGATAAAATTACATATAAAAATGAACTTTAAGAAGAAAATGAGAAGGATAAGGTGGTAGATGAAAAAAGTGAAATGACTACAACATAATTTAACCTTTTCTTTCTTCAATAATTTCCCGTTTCCAACCCTCTAAATTTTAGCATTACTCCTCCCTTCCACATACCCATTAATGATACCTCAATAACACCTAATTATCCATCTCCAATCCATTAATATTTTCACCACCCTCCCACCTCATCCTTTCTTGAAGGATAACCTATCCTTTGGGAGACAAGCAAAGAAGACCAAACTAAATTTATAGTTGATCAAGAAGATGACACAAGTGTTTATGATTAATATTTCACTATAGGTAATCCCCTTGGTGAAGAAAAGCATAAGTCAAAATTATTAAATGAAGAAAGAGAAAATATAGTTCATGTTGTAGTTATTCATAAGATCTTGATCAAGAAACAAAAGAGGAATATTTGAAGAAGAACATCATAATGGATGAGTTGGTGAGATTCATGAACATTATAAAGAAGATGATGAAGAATTTTTTTTCATTTTTAATAATAGGTTATAATCCTCTTCAAGGAGTATATATTTTAATTAATATTGAAGAAGGTAGCTTTGGCAAGTAAGTGAACATCCAAGAAAGAATAAATCCCTCAGGTATGTCAATCTAAGAGGAATATACACTCCATCATAATATGTTTGATTTAATCAAAATGGGTTATCATCTCTTCAATAAAATATAGGATTATTAGCCACTCTTAAAGGACAAATAAGATTTATATTGGCCTCAATTTCCAAAGAATCAAGAGGTTGTTCATATTGGAGTCATCCCTATAAATGAATCACAAGATTCATTTCAAGTCATGTCATTAGATGTGCCAACTTATAAGGATTTTGAATAAGGTATGTCATTGGAAAATAATGATGAAAAGTTACTTGAAAAACTTGGTCAAGTTTCATTTTAAGATTATCATGAGGAGATGTTTGTGTCACAAAAGAAATTCACCTTCATAGATGATATATTTGCATTTACTGTCATTGTATTTTAATTCATGCAAAGAGATTGGAAAACATGAATAAATTGAATATATCAAGGCCAATGCTCAAAATACAACATGATATATCCATTCCTTCATCTCATGAAGAAAACAATGGTTCAAGCTTCCCCTTTGATCTAGAAGGAATAATTGGTCTTCAGGTTAGTTGTGTGTAGTTAGTTTGCTTAAGTTGTTGGTGGTTTTCCTTAAGTGTTCATGAGATCTCAAGTGTGTGTTTTGGTATCTTAATTTGTGTATTTTTTTCCTTGTTTTTTTTGGTGTGTTTTTTTGGTATTTTTAGAGGCATATAAATTTCAAAGATAACATATAGGTGACTCCATAGCCTAATAGAAAGATAAGTCAACTGGTCCTTAGCATAGTTGGCATGCCACGCTTTGGAAATTGCCAAAATGTTGACTAATTTTACCCGTAGGTTAAATTAGGTTAAGATCACTTTCATATTAAATTTTTTAATAAGGTCTCATAGGTTTTAATTTTTCACCATGGTCATTAATGAGGTCATACAATGTGTTTTAATCTTTTGTCATTTTTTCTAGTTGGTTTCAAGTCATTTTATGCCACCTTTTAGGTCATTTTTATGAAATATACAATTTTACACAAGAGGAAAAATGTGTCAAGAGGTTATAAAATGTACCATGTTTTATATAGGTGTTAGATGGAAGTTTTAAAACTAAAAAATGTAGGTTCAACATCCAAGAAAGGAAATCAACTACAAACATGGTAATTTTATTTAGTTATACAAATTGCATAACCCATATGGCACATGTGGAGGCTTTTGGAATGTATATTGAGATCAATATAGGTTTTTTCCTATCTCATAAGGCTTTTATAGATCCAAATTTGAGAAAAAATAGGGTCTCTCTCCTATCACTCTCTTGGGTAGGTAAACAAAGTCAAATAGTTTGCATTGGGTACAACTAATAGAAATAGAGTTGCAGTGAATGAATTTGGTGGATGAAAGTAATCCCTTTGTACTTAAATTTCATGGTAATGGTTTATAGGTTGATATTTTATAATATATGAATAATCACTAAGACTATTAGTAACTATAAATTGCCTATGCATCCCGAATGACCTTGGTTTTCCCATCTATTTACATTGGTTTGTGTGAACTAAGTGTTATACATGGACTTGAAAAGCATGTTATTCCTTTACATGATATTTTAAATAGGTTTATAATGTGTGGTCATGGAATTTAAGCTAGATCATCTCACTTTTTGAGGAAGGGAATGCTATCATGGTCTACAAGTAGTGTTTTAGAATTGTGGAATTCCATCCTCCTATGAATGTCTCTAGGTCAAGGATAACACACCTATGTTCACTCCCTTAGAACATGGAAATTATTTTATCCATTAAAATTTTGAACTCAATAGGATCATTGATGGAAGGTAGGTATAAGATACTTGATATAGTCATGAAAGCCTAAAAGGTCCATCTATAGGCTTGTCTAAAGATAATTCTAATGTCAACCTAAAGAAAGGAAGCATTATGGTTTTCGAAGGTCTTGAACCTAATTGAGATCTAAAAAATATTATATAAACCTAATGAAATCTTATTAATGTTATTATGAGGATCTAAACTGGTACACAGTCCTATATCTTTTGACACCTACATACAATCTAAAATAGTGGCCTAAATTCAACATAAAAAGAGGTAAAGTAGTGTTGAATTAGAGGTGTTTGAAGTCATTTGAAACCTTAAAGTAGGTTTAAGAGAATAGATAATATCATTGTGATAGTGGTGAGACCATTATACATAGTTTGACCCAGATTCATGTTCACAAGTTGAAGTTGCAAATGGAATTTCTTACCTTAATTTCTCCAAAGAAGAGATCATGTCTACATAATGTATCATATGTTCGTAAGTGTAAATGAGGTCTAGATGAGATTGATGTATTTATACTTGAAAATTAGATGAAATGTCACATATTGAACATATAAATAGGTTGTTTGATCAATACAAAGTGATGATAGATTGGGTTTTCAACTTATCAACAATCTTGTTGGAAACACTCAATGACTACAGTGTCTTTTAGTCTAAAATGAACTTGTAACATGCAATAGTGACCTATAATGTGTTGATGAAGTGTGATGATGGTATGATATTAATGAAAGAGTGGATAAATTTAGGTATGGAATGGATTAATTACCTCATAAGAAGTAAATTTATGGATCACATTACTCAAAACACACATCACCACCTATAGGAAGCCCTTTGGTTTCCCTAATATGGGCATCTATAGTTTACCATAGTCATAGACCAATATAGACCAATAAAAGGTGAAATATAAGTGGTAGGCATAGGTGTAACATGGAACGAGAATGTAAAATTCACTCCCAATTTGATATTCACATATTCATAAGATTCTCAGAGCAAAGGTTGAGTAAACTAGGTTATTGAACTTTACACTCAGTCATCTACAATTTACTACAGTCACACCTTTAAAATATGGTTTTAATATTTTTAAGGTTTGATACCTTTAAAAACTTGTTTAGGGATTGAAACTTGGTGCATAAGGTCATTATTACCTAACCTAATATCCCATGGTCTCGTTTGGGCCATAAAAATAGTGTAGGTTCCCTATAATTTATCATAGACATAAGGCACTTCACAATCAACATGTACCTATAGACCATGATACATTAATGAGAAAAGGATGAAAGGGAGAGTCTTGAATGATTTTTTTATGATGTTTATAGTTTAATTTAAGGTGAATAGAGATGGATAAGGCCTTATAGTCATTTATATCACTCACAATAGTCATATACCCAGATACATAGTCTTGTAGACTAGGCATAGAACTAGACAAAAACCTTCAAGGAGCATAAAGTCACTCATATGACCACATGAAATTATTAGACACTTTTAGAGCCTTAATTTATTAGTGTAGAGTCTATAATACCCATTTTATTATTAAAGACAACATAAGATTAGTCACTTTAGCCTACATTTATCTCAGGGGTACCCAGAATGCTTAAAAGGAACTTGAGAGCCAACTTCCCTCACTCATATATGTAAAAACAAATTTAATGGTGTCTCAAGTAGATAATAATAGTTCCATGGGGTCCTATACTCTAAATTTTTGAATTGGTTCGAAGGTTAAATGTCTATATTTTATGAATCATCACTAAGAAGTTAAGAGACCTAAAACCCTTATATAAACTTGATGGAGAAAATATGGATGTTAATAAATTATAGAGGGTTAAATTGGAATTTAATATGAATTTAAGTTGTTTTTATCACTCCCAAGTGCCTTTCCACCTAATTATTTTGTACTACTCCCTATATGGACATGTTTAAATATAGATTTTCTACAAGTTTTGAGGTGATCTAAAGGTACAAAAGGGAATGGAGATCTAAAATTTATTATGAGAGATGTGTATGCATGTAATATAACTATTTAAAATCAATTATCACCTTGGTCATGGCTTGAAACCCCTCTACTAGGATGTTAATTATAGACAATCTTGAATAAGACAATGAGAAAGAAGGTAACTACCTAAGTTTTAGATGAGAGTTGTGATGTTAAATCTTATTAAGGTATACATAATGAAATAAAATAAAAATAGGTATTGAATAATTTTGTAAAACCCATACAACTAATCTCATTTAACAATTGTAGGTCACCCTAGTGACAAGTGTAAAGGTCTAGGCCTAGAAGGCTAATGAATGATTATAGAAAGTGAAGGACAAGTGACAAAGGGGAGATTATCAGTTGAAGGGTGTAGATTACTATCAAAAATCATATATCCACCTTCCTAAGTTATGGTGTATGTGTCACACACTTTTATGGTAGTTTTAGATAGTTAAGTTGGTTCATCATCAAATAACATAGTTTTAAGAAGGATAGTGAAGGGTCTCTATGCCAACTTAAGGGAGAATGATGTACTTAATATGGACACTTGTCTAAGAGGAATGCATGACATATTTTCCACTTAAATCTCTTTCATTGTAACTATTTTTCATATCTTTACACTTAGCCTTGTGACCCTTCATATCCACTCCTCTCTCCTCTCATATGCTCTATATATGCATGCCATTTTGGCGTTAAAAAAGGATTCACACCTAGTATGGTAAATCCCTACTAGTTTAAACATTATATTTTCCTTTAAATAAATATTTATGATATGATTTTGAGTTTATAACTTCTTTTCTAAGTGTGCGAAGTAGTTCATAAGGGAATGACAAGTGATAACTATCTATCCTTATGTTCTCTTTACGCTTTCATGTCTAGCACAATTAATCCTCTCTCTAATAGGTTACATAAAGTGTAGTTAGTTTATTTGTCTCTCAAATTGTAATTAATAGCATTCATGTTTTAAATATGACCTCTTGTTCATTCACCTTGAAAATTAAAATGTATATCACCTCCATGTTTGAAACACTTATGTTAGATCAATCTAGGATATTAGAACTAGTATTATGAGTCATATTTCATAGTGAAAGTGTATGGTAGTCTAGTATAGATAAATATGGTGTATCACCTCATTATAATAGGTTACTTTAATCTTTCCTTCTATCTATTTTCATCCAAGCAAGCAAATAGTATAGGTGATAGGTTATCAAAGACTAATCTAGGCATATAGCCCTTAAACCCAAAGGTTTACCTCTACTATAGGCAACCAACAAGCCTAGAGGTAATCCAATGTTTCAATCAATTTGGAGAAGACTTGAAGAAACTCTCCAAGGTTGCATGATTGAGTGACAACATCTTCTTAATGGAGGATATTAGTTTATGGTAAATGTATTTTGAATTTATGAATGTTATATTTAGGTGAAATTTGTGTTTTCTCGCCTATTCACATTATTTATTTTTCCTCTTAATAAACACTCTCTATTATATCCTCCTTACTCTTCTTATCATATTTCCTTTCTCTATACATGTAAAACCCCCAAATAATTTAGTATGTTTTTTTTGAAAATATGATAGGTTTGAATTTTTTATTTCTGAATACAGGTATATATAATTACTAATAGAAAAGGGAATTTGTATTGTAATATTGTTAACTATGGTGCATGCATTTAAGTTTTTGACACTTTTACATCCAAAAATATCATAGATATGATAGTAAAATTTAAGGAAAGATATGCATCTGTAATGTGATCAAAAGGGATAAACATATCTTCACATTAATGTAAGATTTTTTCTTTAGATCAAGGTATGGTAGCTTCTTTGGCCATACGAAATTATTAAGGAATATTATTATCACATAAAATATATATAATATGGATTTGATGTCATAGAAAAACCCTGAAAATATCAATAAACAAGATTTGAGATAGGAATATAGAGAGTTCTTTGGGATCACACTTTTTAAAGCTAATGTGAGCCAAACATGACTATTAAAGGGAGACTAAATTATAAATTAGACTAGATGTATACGAATATAAAATTTATTGAATCTAATTTGGATTCAAAGTGTGTGATCATGGAACTATCATTATAATTAAGATAGGATGAACCAAATATATCAACTTGGCCAATGTTGTTAGTGACATAAAAATGCCAAAAATAGATGTTATTAGCTTGGTCAATTCATTAGAATCACAATTTGATATATAAATAAAATATACATAGATATAAAATATATAAGAGGTAGAGTTAGGTGAGTATAATTGTATCGAGTTGGTTGTCTTAGGATTAAATCCATAATGAATGGAGGAGCCAAAGCTCAAAGTGTAGAAGAACAAAATTGGTTGATCACAATAACATATATTAACTAACTTTAAATATTAAATAAATAGGATTTGAGATTCCTTACTAAAACACATAATGCAAATGTGGGACTAAAAGCCTAACAAGATAAAAATAAACTACACCCATGTAAGTACTAACTCAGTTATCTTTCTAACATTCCCCCCATTAGTGGTCACATGGGGAGAAAATGAGTATGACTATATTTCCCCCCCTAATGCAGACATTAGGTTCACTAGAAAATATTTCCATTACATTGAATAGGATATTATTACATTGTAGAGGAACATACATGCTTTATTTAAATTTGCCTTTATTGACTTATTTTTAAACTTGTGACTTAAAAAGAAAGATGCAAAATGATAATAGACAATACAAAACATATATAAAAAGGACTATAAACACAAAAATCAATGCATAAAACTTAAACTACATATAAAAATGTAAATGAATAAAAAATTAAAGACTAAATGTGATACTTATATTGACTCTTGATAAATACTTAAAACAACTTGACACTTTTAATAAAACTTTTTACAAATCTTGATTGACTTAAAAAATAACCAACCACTTACTATTGAATATTATAAATTAAGCCCTAATAATAGACATTATAAATATAAAATACTAAAAATAATTACTCTTAACATTGACTTCATACTAAAGCTATAATTTTAAAAAAAAACATTTTCCATAAATATGAGACACATGAAAACTTAAAAAATATAATAACAAACTAACTATAAAAAATCCAAAAAATAAAAGATTTAAAACTAAAATATTATTAATCCTAATACTAAAAATAAATGAATTCATATATTAAAACTAAACTAACATAAATAACCAACTATCAATCATAAATACCTTTGACCTAAATATGAAACTAAAAGACTCAGAAAAACAAAAAGATAAGAAAACTAACCCTAAACTTATTTTTTCTTCCCTTTATTGATGACAACGGTGACCACTTGTGGATATTGGAATAGAGAGAAGAGAGGAGGTCACCATTAGGGATGAATGGAGCTGATCTAAAAGATAAATCCATGGATTTTAGATTACGGTGATGGAGGAGTCTCATTGATTAGATCACAACTGAGTAGAGATGCCATGGAGTTTGGTCAAAGATGATTTGAATGCAATAGCTTGAGGTTAGATCGAGCTAAGATTCTAATTTGTGTAGGTCTAATGCAATTATTGAGCCAAGTTAACTAAATTTTACCTTTGATATTAAAACTATCCCATCTCCAAGGAAATTGGGTATCGATCCTTTTGCCAAAACCATGTGTCATTCCTCAATTTCATTTCTTTAGCAAATAATAAATCTTGATGTATTTATTATACTACACATAAATCTATAGTCCATGCTGATACCCATTATAAATCACCCATAAAATTGCTATTTTGTTTATAGTATGTAGTGACCAAAATGAGTGAAAAAACTATAGAAAGAGGTAGATAAGAGAGAGGATGATGGTGAGTGCTAGCAAATTTCACATGGTTTACATTGAAACCTATTGACAGAATGCAAGCATGGTGGTCAGTAATAAGAAGATTTATTGCACATGATATTAATTGTAACATTATTCAACATATTATTTGGATTCAAGCAACAATTAATGAAAATTATAGGTAGGAAAACCTACTCTGATACCATTGTTAGGATTCAATCCATAATGCATGGAAGAGTCGAAGCTCAAAAGTGTAGAAGCACATAATTAGTCAATCATAACAACATCTATTAAATAACTTTAAATATTACATAAATAGGCTTTGATAAGCCTTAATATAATTCATAATGAAAATTTGGGACTAAAATCCTAACTAACTAAAAATAAACTACCCCCATGTGAGTGAGTACTAACTCACTTATCTTTCTAACATGCCAAAATAATTGAAATAGAAACAATCACAAAAATAAGTTGTACTGAGTTTGCTAATATATTTTGACATATGTTAGAAACAATTTTTTTTACCAAGATAGCTAATAAAATATTAATTTAAGGGTTCAAAGGAATTATTATACCAATTTGGTTAATAAAGTTTTGAAAGTAGTGATCTATACCAAGTTGACTGATACATTTAGTCTATCATAATACATAAAAGTGTTTAACCCTAAATTTTGATAGTGGGGTTTAGAGTTAATAATATATATAAATAATTCAATCATTATGGTGTTAAACTAATCTATATAAAACTAATTAATAGGAAACTTATATAAATAATATTATAAAATTATAGAACTTAGTTTTCTAAAAAAAGTAAATTATAGTATTTGAGAGGTATTATAATAAATAAGAAATAATGGTTCTTATCTAGTTTATTGTGTTTATTTAGATCTATAATAAAAATAGGTGTATATTATGAAATATAATTATTTTTAATTAGTCATAAAATTTTGTAAATCAAACTTATGTGGCCGCATACACTACCATCTAATCTAGACACTACCATTGATGATAGTGTCTAACTGTGATGCAAGTGTCTAGTAAAAAATAATGACTAGATTTGGGAGCAACCAAATTCATTGTTCTAATTTTTTTTCAAATTTATGGTGATGTATTCAAATATGGTATATATTTTATCACTCTTTTTTATTTTTCAAACCCTATCTCTTCACCCTTCTTCACCTTGGAATGAGTTTTCAAAAAATGGGTTAGTGAGCTCATAGTGTCAAGTTTCCCCAAATACTCCTATGCCAATAGGCACTTAATACATATCCAATACTCCAAGGATAGCCTTAGACTTATTTATTTTTCCCCTATGTTTAGGAAATTATGTGTGCACAAGGGTGCAATATACTCTATGATGATGTATGTAATGATCTAGTTCAAAATTTGACAAATATTATTCATGGGTTGCTCTTTAAATTATTTAAACTTATAATATGACTGATATTCTAGTTGATATAAAAATAAAGATGAATATGGAAGAATGGATTAGTTGTGTAGTTTATTAATTTATATTTAGTAGGTGTTTTCTTGGTATTTTCTAGATGAATAATGAGAAGGCTTAGACTTGTTTTTATACCACAACTTTTGAAAATAACTCATGATAGGGTTAAATAATAAAAATAATCCAACCCCTATGTTTTGAAACATTTTAAATTTTTATGGATTTTTAAAACTAAACATCAAATAAGGATGTAGGAAATATCATTAGTGGTAGTGTCCCTCTATCTCCAGTAAGGTCTAGAGGGCTATAAAATAGGTATTGATCTAAAATTGATAATGGAGTATGTTTATCAAGTTTTAATATTTTTGTGTACTACAAGAGACCTAGGTCATCATAATTATATGTATTTGACTAATAAATAGGAATTTAGGTATAATGAGATAATGAATGTAATCCTTTTGGTAGTAAGGAGGTCTAGAACTGAAGGCTAGAGTCATATTAATATTTTTCAAATGTACAAAATTGAGATGCTATAAATATTAATTTTTCATATATAAACCCCCCCCCCCATAATTTAGTAATGCATAAGGATGAGTTTACTATATTAGTGGGAAATAAATGTGTACTTGGGTGTGTACAACACACCTCATGATGAGCCATGTAATTGATTTGATTTGATATTTTAAAAGACTAAACCTATCTTTGAGCCTCCCATTACTAAAATTCTATAGCTGTGCTTTGTGTATTTTCTTAATAAAGCACTAAAAAACATGATGCATATATTATTTATGTTTATATGCATGAAATAGTTTTTATTTATGGTTAAAATGCATTGTGGTTATCTTTTCTATGTTGGTTTACTATTTGTGTTCAAAAAATATGAGTAAATATAATTATCATGTCAAAATTCTAGGTAGTTACAACCCATAGCATTATAGGTAGTGATATCCCATAGTAACTATGTAGTGTTTTGGGTAGAGATATCCCATAGAAACCAAGGTATGATCTTGTAGCTACTTGGAGACTACCACATTTAACCTATCAACTATAAAAAACTTGTCTTGACTTGTAGTAGTTACAAAGGTATCTTGAGGCTATCATCCTACGATGGAAGAAGTTGGAGAATGGATCTTTCATGTCCAATTCTAATGTCATTGGTTTAAGGAAGATGAAAATAGATCTTCCTCATTAGAACTAAATTCTATTATTATTATCTCTCAAACAAAACTTCCCATGTTATGTTTTCCTGTAACCATAACTAGCAGCATTGTCCTAGATTAGAATTTTCTTAATTCTATTATATATTATTATCATTTGTTATTACGTAATAATATATGACCACCTATATATATAATGCAATAGGGATTTAGGTCATGTATAAGAGAATAAAATTAAATTTGAGTGTGAATAGAAACATTATTATCAACAAATATCTTTATAATCTTTGTTATAGTGATCTTTAATTACTATAAGACTATTAACGATATCATTATTTTAAAGTAAAAGTGTTAAAACTTAAGAGGAGGATTGTAAATCAAACCCAAGAAAGAAGGGACCCCTTAATAGTATTTATAGTGAATATCCTATCTCATTAGATTAGTCAATAGAATTGGTGTAAAAAAATTTATATCCTTTTAATTCTGTATATGTATAATTTTAGTATTTTTTACTAATTCTTGCATTATTAAACTAAGTTTGAATGTTTTTTACTTTATTCGAGGAAACTTGCACTACATTCAATTTAACTTATTTAATTTCATTTATTTCTTGAAATTATGATTTAGTTTTAAGTACTTTCAATTCATGTAATTTCATTTTGGCAAAGTGTGTTACTATCTACAATTGATATAATTAAACAAGTGTTTCACATATAGTGTTGACATCTTGTTAAAGCCAAGCGCACCTTGTGTTGATAATTAATGAAGTATTTTATTTATAAATTAAGTGGATTCCCCATATTTTTAAGATCAAGTTATATATTTAGAGATTTGTATGTGTCAATTTAATTGGTGGTTAAAATTATGATCATCATTTTGGCATTGTTATCAGGAAAGGTGTCACGTCACTTGTATATCTAATATTGATAAATTATTTTTATTTATAAATGTTTAATATGTTTTATAATAATTTACTAATTTCCTATTTTATGTTTCCTACTTTATAGACATAATTTTAATTTATATAAAATTATATTAGTGAAAAATATAAAAACACATGGTGTACTAACCTTGTGTAAGGCAAGGCAAGAAAAAACACAAAAATAAGTTGGTTAATTTTCATGTAATGAGAATGAGACTATCTAGGTAGATTCCTACCTAAGAAATTGAATTTTATAGGATTATATTTAAAATCCTAAAATAATTTAAGATCATGAGGAAACACTTGAAGACAATCTATAGTGTTCATTAGAAGAGCTAGGGATGGAAGCGATCTTGACTGAACTAGTAGGACAAGATGAGAATCAGGAGGAAGAATATTTTCATACCCTTGAGAAGGAACCTTATACACCATTTTATATTATTCCTATTTAGTCACCTCATACTCAATATTCCTACATTCATCTTCCCCTACCATCACCCCAAACTTATTGCCAAGAATGCATTTAAATCCCTTTTAGCTCCTAAGAGGAACATCAAACCTATATAATCTATTGAATTAGATAATACTTTTATTAGAAAATTAATATAATAATCAATAAATTCCAATCCTTCACCCATATATAAGAGACACTCTCTTCCCCTATAAAATCCCAGAGTTTCCATTTATGACTTACTAGGGATTATAGAGATTGATGAAGAATTCAAAGAGTGGGTGACAGAAACTTCTAATCTACATGTAGTAAGGGCATTAAAGACTATTTTAGATATTATAGACTTATCAATAGTTCAATTTTTTGTGAATTTCATAGATAAATTAGACTATATGAATATTTAGTTGGACTTATTAAAAATAAACACATTTATCTAATGTATTTGGAATAAGTCCAAATTATTTAAAATGATTAAAAATAATTAGTAGTCCAATTTTTGAAAACTATCATAAATAAACTAGGTTTTATCAAAAATTAATTAGACTTTTCAAGAATTAGTTGAAATTATTACAAATAAATCACATCTATCAAATGTATTTGTAATACGTCCAAATTATTTAAAATAATAAAAATCAATTAGTAGTCAATTTTTTTGAAAACTATCAAAAATGAATTGGATTATATCAAGATTTAATTGGACTTATTACAAATAAATCACATATATCTAATGTCTTTGTAATAAGTACAAATTATTTACAAATATATTAAATAATTAGTAGCCCAATTTTTGAAAACTATGAGAAATAAATTGGACTTTATCAAAAATTAGTTGGAATTATTACAAATAAATCACATCTATCTAATGTATTTGCAATAAGTCCAAATTATTTAGAATGATCAGAAATAATTAGTAGTTTAAATTTTGAAAACTATTAGAAATAAATTGAAATTTATCAAGAATTAATTAGACCTATCAAGAATTAGTTAGACTTATTAAAAATAAATCACATCTATCTAAGTGTGAAAAACAATCACATCACACCATTAGAAGGCTCATGGTCTTTCTATCTTCAATTGAATTTATAATGTCATTAAAAATAGTTCACATATCATGAATTTATAGATAATAATCCTTTTGGTTTATTTCAAAAGGAAGGAAAATTCATAATCAATTAGGCCAAGCATAGTGAAAATATTTATTTAACACAATGAAGTTTTGATATTAGGTTTTGATTAACTAATCTGATTACATCATCTACAAACTCCAAATTCCACATTTTGATATGTTAATAGGCCACCTAGGATGACTAGGATGCCACATGTTAGTATTTTATTATATCATTAATTAATTATTTAATATTTAGGTGACATCCCCATGATTGTCAAATTTTATCTTGCATGGGCCATGTGTTGATCACTCAGAAACTCGATAGTTTACCCAATTTTACTTTAGTCTTCATGAGATAGTCCTAGACATTATATTAAGTGGAATGATCATAGGTTATTATGTCACTTTACACCTCCTAGATTTTTATATAGTCTCTCTCATAATTGAGTTACCAAAATTATGATGTGTGTCCCAATATTGGTCACTCATGATGCTTGAGACTTTTATTTTGAATGTTCATCCTTATGCATAACTGATTCTTTGATATTATTCCATATGGAATAATTTTGGGTAATCATGGTAATATAGAGTTTTATTTTAACTATTCATCCTTATACACAATTAAGTTTTCAATATTGTGCCACATGGCATGATCTTGGGTGTTTGGGTTTTTACACTTTGAGTTTGTGGTAGATAGGATTTAGGAGTGCTAAGTTGTCAAAGACCATTTTTTAAGACTTGAACGAAGTGTAATTTTGAAAAATAAAAAGCTGAAGACCATTTTTTAATATGAAAATGTTAAATAATAAAATTTATTGATGCACAAATAGTAAGTTCCCAATTCTAATTGCCAAAACATAGAATGTGAATGAGGAAAAGTTGAAGACTTTTTTTGTAAAATTTTAACTTCAAAGTGGAAAAAATTGAGACAAAAATGCCAAATTATAATTTTAAAAACATAAATTATGAGGTGGGACATTCCAAGGAGCAAACACTAAAGACCATTTCATAAACACAAGAATGCCTAAGTGTATTTTACAATTCATAAAAGCTAATGAGTAAATCCTGATGTGAAAATTATGAAAATAATTTGGTGATGACCCTTTTGTGGTTTAAAAAATTAAAAATTAATATTTTAATTACAAAAAATAAAAATACCATTTTTAAATAATCAAATTTTAATTTCACATTCCAATTAATAAATGCTAAAGACATTTTGTTGATGCACAGTTGCTGAAGACTGAATTGTCATAGTATAAAATATAAAATGTAAATGTCATAGTGTTTATTTTAAGACCCAAAATGTGAAGCCATAATTTTGAATACACAAAATTAAAATTTACACTTTATTAGATCTCAAAAAATAAATAAAACAATAAGGCATCTCCTAATTCAATCTAATAAAACATTTTACATGTCTAATTAAACATGTTACTTGCCAAAAATATGCACTAATTATTTTTTAAAATTGTACTTCTCATTCCAAAATTAAGGAAACACCATTTAACATTATTTTATTATCTCATAATCCGTTATCATTATTTTTGAAGTGCCTAATGTGACAATTCATTCAAATAGTCTGTTACAATGCCTTTTAAAAAATTAGTGAGAATAAGTTTATGACCTCTATAATTTTTATTCAGTTTCCAATAGTAGATGATAATATCTATAAGAATGGATGGTAAAGAGGTTTCAATTGGTTTTGGATTCCATTTATTTTCCAAACAACCTAAATAATTTTTTTCTTCTTTTTCATTTTTCCCCTGCATGAACTAGGATTAACTACGATATTTTAACACTGTGTTTTATATCTCCATTTATTTGTAGTATCTCAATACTGATTTCAACTCTAACAACCCATATTATATATTCCACTCATATAGGATCATCAAGTCTAAAAAATAACATATCTCTATTTTTCATATCTTGATCTATATCCAATGAATTTTTTGTTCTTTTTCTTCTTGGAAAAATATATGTATCTGTAGATGACACTCCAAAATTAAGGGCCTTGTTATGAACCATTTTGTGTAGATCTATATATAGGGGTATCTCATGGAAAGTTATAGGACAAAAATATCTTGTATATTCAAATTCATAATGGAACATGTCTTCTTTCATTGTGTCATGGATATTTTAGAAGTAATATGATAGATCCCTCCACTTAATATTTTTGGTCAAACCAAATTCATTGAATTGATTTACATACTTAATCAAGTTATCTTTAATGGTCAAACCAAATATGAGACTTTTGAAACAATAGGATCTGATGACTTTTCTTTATTTTTCAAGTCTTTAAAAATCAATTTCTTCATATTACCTTCTAGAACATTTGGATGACCATTTTCTTTTGTTCCCCAAAATTTAATTATGGGGGGGGGGGAGGAGGAAATTTATATCTCTTATAGAGTTTGTGTAATGAATAATGGGTTGACCTTGATCCATGTAAGAAGAAAATATTGACCCTTTTCAATCATAGTATTTCATTTCATCCCTTTATCTGGTAACTATTAACATAGTTTTTTATATCTACTACTTTGATCAAATATGGCATGAAGTTTCTTATATTTTCATGTCCTATAATTGTCTATATATCTACCAAAATCCATACATATTTCCTCTTTATACATTTACATAGGTTTTCAAATGTGTCTTTGATGTCCTCATGGGTATGTCCTATAGGGAGAAATCTAACCTCGACATTGAGGAAAATATTTTTATAGACAAGGAAAGATAAAAATTACAACACAAACCTATACAAAAAAGCTTGATTTTTTTGAATTTGTAAATGTAATAAAATTACATTTAGTTTCATATAAGGTTAGATATTTTTTAATATACTAATATATGTAAGGAAGTACATGTTCTTATTTTCCCCATAATAGTTGTCTAGTTTAAGGTATAGACTGGAAGGAAGTTTCTTGAAAGAACCAATTGATTGTGTTTCTTATATGTATTTCTTGCTTTTAGGGTACTAGTTATTAGACAAAAGTGAATCATACAATGGATATTTTAAAGATCTAGGTCTATATAGTAAAGATCCATAAGTATATGGTATTGTTGTTTCCATATCCTTTAAACACTTGTTAATTGAGGTGATATTAAATTTATAACCTCAAATAACATATGGTAAAAAAATATTCATATCCACCTGCACCATGACAATGTGTGATAATCCCTACCATTGACAACTCTACTATTCTATCGATAACTACTTTGCTTTTTGTCATAGTCCTTGGTATAAATTTTGACATTCCACCTTATCATGAATGACATTGAGGCATTCTTCAAGGTATTTATCTATCATTCATTTATCTATGTAATACATCTAACTTATAGAAAGTATCTAATTTCAATGCATCATAATTAATTGATCGATATGATCTTCTTGATCTCTAGATATGAACCCAAAGTGTTTTTTTTTGAGTCAATAATATACATGTTTTATACCTAGCAAAGTCATCAAACCTAGTAATGGTAACATCATGAAAATTAGTTTTCCACATGATATTAGATTTTGGATAGGATATTAGCTCATATTTCATATCTCCTAGTTTTGCATTGATGTAGTGCCTCATAAATTCTTGAGTAAAATATGGTATAACATGTTGAAAATTATCTCATGCACCTTGTATATCTACCTACCATGTAAATCTTGGAGAAACATCTAAAAAATCATCCACCAATTAATCCAACAAATCTTTAGTTGTTATTGTCTTCTTTTATGGCTTTTGTCAAAACCTCTCTGTATGGAATTCATTTTATTCCCCATTTGTGTGACATTTTTTAATGTCAAAAAAACTATTTCTCTTTAATCCATATATTTTAATCCAGGCTTCCAAAAATATCTCAGTACCTTAAAAATCAATGGTAGTTTTGTTTTTATTTTTCTTAAAAAAATTGATAGAAAGGGAATCCAATACATGTTGACTCCTATTTTTATGGTAGAATTAATAAACCTTATCCTTTTAGATTTTATCATATCAAATTAAAATCCTAACTGAAAACATTTTTTTGTACAACATTTATCTACATACACTTTTATAATCTCACTATATATGCTTGCATCAAACTCAACTTGGTTGATTGAAGTGTTTGGCTAAATTATTTTTAATCCTAAGTAGTTGTAGGCATGAGTTAATTTTTTTGGATGCCTTTGATTTAGGAATGTCATGTAAGAAATGACTCTAGTATCCACTACTTCCCAAACATTTCCAATTTCTTTCTCCTTTGGTGTCATGTATAGCAAATTGATTACTCTACCTTCAATTTCTACTATCTTGTTAGAAGGCCATCTAATGATAGATGTTTTAGTTACCTCTATACTATAAGTCTCACAATGTTTTAGAATGTGCCTTATGTAAATTTAAAATTCATTTTCCATCATTGGGACAAGATTGCAACCAAAAACTCCCCTAATCATGCAAATTCAACATAACCAAAAGTAATTTTTTCATCATTTGCAAGAGTTTTACATTTATGCAATAAATTTTCCATTTCCCTAATAAACTTATTTCTTAGGATCTAAAATTTGGTAGGATCATATATATATATATATATATCAAACCAATAAATCCAAGCAAGGTTTTTCTTGTTTCAATGTTGTATATGCATAAATAAACTAAAATTATTATGTCCTTCCATGTCATCTTCTATAGAAAAATTGTTTATGATGTGTTACATCATTATTATGTTCCATATAGTAAAATTATCAACTACATCCCCCAAATTATCCACAAAGGTCTAGGAAATGGAAGTGGTAGATTCAGATCAAAAGCTTTTGTCACATTAACACTTAGACATTCAATAGGTATCTTCTCATTGTGACATATGGAAGTGAGATTTATTGATTCCAAAGAGTTAGTATTTGGACCTAGAAATTTGTGTATTCTTCCTTCACCAATGACATTACCATTATTTATTAGAGAAACATAGCCTCCACATTGAAAATCCATTTATGTATGATTTTTTTAGCTTAGACATTTGTGAAAGACATGAGAAGATTTACTAATCAGGGTACTTATAAAATCAATCCAATTTATAACTATATGTAGGAGATAAAGCTTTATTTATACCATGACACAAGCATAGAGATATGTTGAAACCTAAAAATGTTAAAAAGGTAATGTATAACACATTTTTTTAATGATGTTATTTATGTCAATCCTAAAAAATAATAACTTTTAATGTCATATACTACATATGTCAATCCTCATTCATCCTAATTTTAAGATATTCCGTAAGAGATACCTTTCAAACATGCATAAGAGTGGATTAGATGAGTAGAGAAAAATAGTTAATTAAATCAACATTCAACCATGTCTTTACATAATATACAAAATTATATTGAGCAATGTGGATTTTAACCAAAATCATTAAAAAAGATTAGCTACTTATATTTTGGGATCTTGTATGTGATTTGAACCTCTATGGTGAACCTAAAAGTTTGAAGGTATATCCTAGGATATATCTTTCAAACATTCATAAGGGTGCCCTTGAAGTTATAACAAGTCCCTTCAAGGTATTTGTTGTCCCTCAATTTTACACCCTTGGAGAGGTTATTCAAGCCTCCTCCGGATTGAGTGAAATATTGGATAACCTCCAAGCCTATGGGTTACCTATAGTAGAGGTAAACCTATAGATTGAATGGATAGATCCTTATATTTGTCTTTGATATATTATCACCTATATTACTTATTTTATTGGATCGAAAGAGATAGAAAGAAACATGAAAATAACCTATTCTAATGAGGTGATTCACCGAGTTTATCTCCAAAAGACTACCATATACTTTCACTATGAAATATGACTCATAGTACTAGCTTCAACATCTTAGATTTATCTAAAATAAGTGTTTAAAACATGAAGATGATACACATTACACTTCTCAATCTGAATAAACAAGAGGTATGCTTTTAGATACTAATAATATTCCTTACACTTAGAGATAGACAAATACACTAACTACACTTCATGTGACATGTTAGAGAGGAGACTACTTGCACCAAATAGGAAAGATTAAAGAGAACATAAGGATAGATGATTACCACTTATAATTCCACTATGCACTACTTCACACACTTATACAAGAAGTTATGAACTCAAAACTAGATTGAAGATATTTATTCAAAGGAAAATATAGTATTCAAACCAGTAGAGCTTTGCTATTGGGTATTACAAACTTAGCCCAAAGAGGCTAATCTTATAGAGAATGGTGAATAGAGAGAGAGAGAGAGAGGTTGTAGAATAAGATTGAAAATTGTGCATGAGAGTTAAAATAAGAAGAGGATTTATGAGATAGTCTAGTAGACCTCCAAGGGCATGTGTCTCACTCGTAAAGTAGCTCCAACCTTCTAAGTGGCATAAGGGTTAAAAAATTGCTTGACACCTTGATTAGAATCTTATAAAATACCCTTGTTTTCATGAAATGAGTGACAAATGGACCTTCTAACCATGAATTCACCTTAAAATGATCTAAAACCACTCATTGAACATCTAACATGCCTCAAAAAACTCCTATGACCTACCATTCCATCAATTATATGCATAGGGGTATTTTAAATATTCAATTCCCACACATATATTGGTCCAAATGGCCTAAAAATCAAGTTCATATTCTTCAACTTGTATAAACTAGATGAATGGTCTTCAAATATTCCATTAGTTGTATGCATATGTGTCTTGTAACTCTTCATTTCCCACATCTAGATTGATCCAAATGGCCTAAAAATCAAGCTCATATTCTTAAAATTATAAAAAATAGATGAATGGTATTAAAATATGTTATCATGTTTGAGAAACATAATTTTTGTATTTGGACCAACTCCCAAGAACTCATTTTGCTCCTTAAGCCTTCAATAGGCATAGTTTCCATCTAGATTTTTTTTAGATAACTCCTTATGTAATTTTTGTATGTATTATATTAAAAAAATAAGGTCATATTATAGTAAAATATATGGCATTATATCTCCATGTCAAATTTCATCTTCATATTCTGAGTGGAAACCCATTTTTATGCCTTTTCTGTCTCTTAAATTAGGCTTCAATTAGGCCTCCTTACTTTGGACACTATTTTATTTCTCCCTAATTATATAACACGTTTTAAACCACACAAAATAATTTTATTAACTTCACCTATTCCATCACCAACCTCCATGCCAATTTTGAGGTCCTAAGACCCTATGGAAGTATGAAAACCATGAAATAGCCTTACCACCTAGTGTCATTTTGAGCCTACTTGAGACTAAATTTTAAAATGGGCCTGATTTGATCATATATATAAAATAATATTCAAATTTTTTTATTTTAAAATATATTAAAAGTATCAAATTACCTCAACTAATGATTTATAAGCTCTCCCCTTCTCAAAACACCTACAAAACACCAAAAACATGTAAAAATAGGGCATTTGTACCAATCTGTACAAGTGACATCAACATCAAAGTTCATGGTGGAAACCTTATTAGATTAATAAAAAACATAAAATATATTTTAATATAAAATATGTCATCATATGTGATTTTTAGCTCTTTTTCCTAGGACTGGTCACTATCAAGGTTTAAGACTAGTTTGGGGTCTTAACGATTCTTCATGAAGAATATATCATTAAATTACCTCATTACACTTGGAAAAACTTCTTGTTAGACCCATTTAGATATTACAAACTTATAATACTCCCATTAAATTTTTTAACAATGGTATGAGCATCTGAAATCGATCCTTGGGTGGCTTAGTTAGCATTTCTCAAGCCCAAGAGAGGTCTAATTTGAGTTATGGGTCTAAAAAATACTTACCATTAATATTATAGGATCATACACATATTAAAATTACCTATCCATTATTATAAATTATTTTTAAGTCTTAATTACCCATTTATATTCTCAGGGTACACTGGTCAAGGTGTTGGGGTTTAAGAGCTATCTCCTTCTTGTTATCGCTCAAGGGCACTTAGATGGAAACTTGAGTTTGATTATCTAAATTAGGTGAATTTAAACTTATTATATGACATTCCAATACCTTTTATTCCCTTCATGATATCTATAAAAAAAATTCATGCCCCCTATCTCAAGTAGACCCCCAAGTCTCTTGATTGCCCCTTGCCCAAGGAGTGGGCAAGGTCTGAAACAAAATAGTGAGTAATTCAACTATTTGTCTAACCTAAAAGAGAATATTTAAGTCTCATTAAACTCAAAAATAACATTTTTACCAAAATTTAGAGCATTATCATGCCTTTAGAGGCCCCAAAACACTAATTTTTCTCAAGATTAGTTGTAGGATCTGACTATGTGCAAAGTTCTTAAAATGATTGTGTATGAGGTTTTAGAAATATAAATTTGATAAATATTTAATTTACCTAAAATCAATTGTTTTTGTATCAATATGACCCTATGATCATGGTAATTACTAGGATATACCTTAGAAACCTCTCAAATTTCTTTGTTTCTTCTTCAATAGTTCATAAATCAGCTTGTTCATTCTTCAATAGTTCATAAACCAGCTTGTTCATGTATGCCTATATGTGGCATTTAGAGTATGGATTATATTATGTGATTTTAGGACCTTAAACTTATTCATTTATTCCTTTAGTACCATTAACTTGGTTATGACCCTTTATTGGGTTTGAACCTTTCTCAACACCTTTGTCTCTTAATTTTTGGCCTTGTTACCTATTCACTTCTCATACAACCACCTATAGGTACCTATTAGGGTTATTGACTATGTGTTGGGATTTGGAATTGAGTTATCTCTGTTACCATGAAGCTTGAATATGACCCAAAAAAAGTGGACTCATTCCACTATGTGTGCAAATTTTAGAAACTTCTTGGCCCTATCAAATCATCTTATCTTTGCTCCCATCTATACAAGGTACTATGCATAATTGTAGGTGTCATTTGACTATTTTTAAGGTTTTTAAACCTCATCTACTAACTTCCCTCAGTGATATTATTCAATATTTTATGAACTTACTTTCTCTCTTAGAACCAAAAATATCTTATCATATATACTCTGTCAACTTTTCTTATCTTTAAAATAAGCAAACTCCTAAGTAGACCTATATGTGTTCTTAGGATAATATTGGTTGTGTTTTCTAATTGTATAGGATTATCCTTCATGGTCAATACCTTAATATCATTTTCTCTACTCTTTATCTTTAATTTAGGTCTTATATAGGATCAAAATACTCTTAAATACCCTTACTCTATTAGGTAGGCCTGTAGGACTCTTTTTTAGAGTTAGGACTGTGTGTGGGAATTTGAGACCCTACCCTCTCATCATTGATATTATCCATGTATTTGAACCTAATTAAAACTATAAGTGAATCCAAACCTTTAGACACACATGTTCTACCCCATCCTTCACTGGACTTGTCTTTATCTCTTCTGTATAAGGTATTATACGTGGGATTTTGACTACCTACTCAGTCCCAATACTATCTCTAACTTTAGAGTGGCCTAATTATTTTTTTGAGTGTTTTTAACACCATATAGATCTATTCAGGAGTTTGGAATTCATGATCAATTTTGTTTTTGTGTAGATTAAATATTGACATCCTCTTAATATCCTTGAATTATTGACATTGCCCACCACTTCATACATTCTAACCACTTCCCAATGGTCCATAAGGCTTCATGACCATGTTTTTTATGATCTCAAACTCACCCTACAGTACTATACAAAATACATACATAATATTCTTATGCATAATCCTTATGTGTAATAAAATAGAACCTCTAATCAAATTGAGAAACTTATTGGATGATATCAGTAGATGATCATATACATATGAAGGTATGGATAGATACATCAAGCCTATCTATGAGTAATGAACATCTTCCATACACTCAATAGTCTGCACAACATATCTATGGAGGAGATAACTAAATTCTTATTAAAATGTGTGCATAAATTCCCATCTCGAACCTCTCATGCTTCAACATGTCCCATATTATCCTGATAACATCACAATATGGTATGTTACTGATATTTGAACCAAATTGGAACTTCAAACCTCCATTAGAATGTGTAAACATAGATCATGTTTCCAAAAGAAAGTATATTTGAAGATCATTGATAAAGAGACATTTGATATAAAATAATAATGAAACCATGAAATTGAGAGTTTACATGAATAATGAAACATTATAAACCTCTGAGAATCACTACCATGAAGATAAAATAGAGACTTGCAATAGAACCCACTGAAATAACATGTGCACTAAGATGTTCTTCTTCTAAGTGAAATAATCTAGTAGATATGAGTTGACCAATGAAACAACCATGAAATGGAGATCCAATACCTATATAAACTAACAAAAAAATCATTCATCTACATTAATTTCTAAGATGGAGAAACAGGTGCAATAACAATCCCATCTTAGATGCATAAGCCATAGTGAACTATTGCCATTGTTAGCGATTGTTCACAAATAATAGACCACCATTATGCAAAAAAATTCCACTAATTTAATATTACTTAGAGCCCTAAAATTTGAAAACAATTTATCTATTAACTCTCTCTCTCCTAGCCATACCATTCAATGCAAATTTGCCTTCATGAGCTTGTAAAGGCAATAATGGAAGAGGAGAAAAAGTGTTTGGAGTGTCAATTCTAATTGAAATTTGGTCTAGAGATGTAAAATGGTCTAAATGATCCCAAGGGTCACTTAAAACCCATTTTAAACTAAAAACTAATCTTGGAAGGCCATAAAAGTGCTTGAAAAGTGTCATTTTGCCAAGATTAAGTGTTGAACTACAACTTCTATCAAACTTTTACTAATCCTAATCCTTCTCTAACTTTTTTTGACACCATGGGAATTTAGAATCTTCTTGAATCATTAAATTCAACCCTTATTCATGGTCTAAAAGGTGGCCAAATTGACCTTTGTTGTAAGTAAAAGACAAACAAGGTTATAGAATGATAATATGACATTAGATACACCTCAATAAACTTTTTATAATGAATCCAAACTATATTAGACCTTTGACCAAGTTTGAATATACAAGACCTTGTACTTTACCTTAGGACTAAACAAGTAAATATAAGATTAGAACCTAGAAAATACTAAACAAGGACACACATGACCATATGGGACTATCTAAGACCAATTAAGACCATGACAAGACCATGACAAACATTAGACACCTCTATGAAATTTAAAACTATAGGGGGTGACCTAAATTTGACTTGGGGTCAAATTTGGTCAACATTTTTGGTGATTCACATGGGTATCATTCTTTCAATGTTTGTAGACCAGTAGGCTTCTCCTTCCATTGGGCTATGAATTCATTCTTATACTATAATATGAAACTAATATGCCTTCAAAACACTTAAAACTCATACCACACAACATAACAAGAGAGAAACACACATTATGATTCAAAACATTTATGTAAAAGACACACAAAAGACAAAATAAAAACCTAATCTAATATATATAGACCTCAAAACATGTTTGAGGTAGCAAAATACTTTCTCTTTCTTCAACCAAGATCCAAAACAATGTTCCTTGAGTCACAGCTTCTCCATGATAGTAAGTCACCATATTATGAATGCTTATTTAAAATTTTTTGCATGTGAAAATGATCAAGATACTTATTTATCATAAGATCTCTTCTATCTAAAATTACACCATTTGAAACTCCATGGAGTAGTTTTCTAATCTCTCTTTTAGGATTGTTTGGCAATGTAGCTTGCTTATCTTCCTTCATGGTTATTTAGTGTTCTCCATTCAACTTCTTGGGAATCATGATAGCTTGATCAAATTCTCCTTCATCTAGACCATGATATATCTGATGTTTAGGATGATAAAATTGTCTTATTGCTTCTCAAACATGTCTGAAAGTGGTTCTATAGCATACTAAGGTTTGGACTACTCCTTTTCCAAACACATTTCTAACTTACCCTAATTGAACTCTTCTAAGGCTGTATCTTTATTGAAAGTGATTAGATACTTTTATTCATGTTCAATAGGACACTCTCCTTCATATTCATAAGGTCCATCACCAACCTTACTATCAGGTTCATGCTTCTTAGGAAGGAGAGTTGGCTTATTCACTTATTCAAACTCTTGAATTATGGTATGTAACTACTACCATATATTATCTTCTTCTTCATGATTGTCAAATTAATGAAATTATTCCTTTTGATTAAGAAAAATTTTACTATCCTTGACATCTTCATGATCTATCACACTTTGAAACTCATCATCATCATACATATGAATGAGGTATTTACCCTTAGCATCTTGTTGAAAAGGATCATCAAGGCTTACCTTAGAATGTTCATCACCTTCATCATTAATGATGTATGTGCCAAGGTTTTTCAATTATATTATATCATATGTATCATGCCCATAAGTGTTAGCATCATAATAATCTAGGAAAATATAAGATATACCTTCAAGTTTGGAATATGCTCCATCATCTATAACATACTCTTCTTGATCATTGATGGTACAATTTAGATTAGAGTTTGTTTAGCCATATGTCTCTATGTGAAACTTTGATAGTGACTATGTTATAATAAACTAGGATATATATTCCTATCTTGGTGGTGAAGTCTCTTGATAGGCATAAAATAAAGTTATAAGGAAGATCTACTACCACTATGTCTTGTAAGATTGGAAATATTGGATAGTCATGCAAGAAAACATTCAAACATTTGATGATCCCTAATGACTTGGATGGATTCCCATAAATTTGTAAAACTCATTTACTATATGGATCATATTTTAATCTCAAATTGTTTTCCACAAGTTTGGGCATAATTGAAGTACTTGGCCCACTATCCATAATGCAATTTTGAATGAGATTTTCTCCCATAATGAGTGTAAGGTAGAAAGGTAGGTATTTTCATATTTAGTGGAGGGTTAAAATTTTAGAGGTAAAATCACTAAGAGTGGGGGGTGTTGAATTAGTGACGAAATAAATTCAATTCCAATTTCAAAACTTCAAACTCTTGACCAATCAATAAAATCATTCATAAAGCATATAAACCAGTTATTGCAAAGAACAAAAAAACTATGAAAGATCAACACACATAACACATGGATTATATGGGAAAACCTCATGTGTAATAAAACCCACTCTAAATTCTATAAACAAGTGGACTATATTCCTATAATAGATCTACAAATAAGATACTTTAGTGAAACACCCACTTCACAAGGAGCACCAACCCCCATTTATGAACAAGAACTCACTTGTCCTAGATGTTGAGCACCCACACAACACCTTTTTATATCATAAACTCTAAATTTATTATTTCCTTTCAATAAGATTGATAAATAGTGAATAGAAACTCTCTTCAACCCTTCAATCCTTTACACACAAGCAATGCAACCAAAATAACATTTTGTATCACTTTACATTTCTTTGCTCATCCTCAATATTGAAACCTACATTAACATTATAATAAAATAATAAATATGACCTCTAGGTCATACACATATAACTCAACATTATCTTCTCTTAAATCCATCCATCAATCATAGTCACACTTCTTTTTTCTTTACTTATCAACTCTAGAAACCTTCATCTTTGTTTATGCTCTTTATAGAGCCTTCATGATCACCATCTACTTGGTTGGACATAAGACATACCTTAACCCTTAAGTATTATATCAAACTTACAATAAAATAAATTTCACCTACATAGTTCATCCCTAGCTTTGATATATCACCCTTAAGTAACATCACCTTTCAATTAGGCATTAAGAAGCCCTTATAGGTCCATGGAGACCTATTCATCCTTTTATCACTTCACCAAGAAAAAACTAGGAATAAAAGACCACTTAAAAGAACATATTTCCATTCCATATGACCTCTAAAACACCCTAAATTAATTACATTCATCATTAGACACCTCTTCATATGAAAAACCTATCAATCACTTGCCTTGTATATGAAAACACCATGAATGAACCAAAAGTCAACTTGTAATTAATTGTTCATACTGAAGATGGAATGGTCAAAAGTCCAAAATACATACATATGATCCTCAAGAAGTCTAAAACACCCTAAAATATATAATTCATCTTAAAACATCCAAACACCATCAATAAAAACTCAAACATCCTTCTCAGGTCACTTGTAGAAGAAATTCAAACCCTCAGTCAACTTTGGACCATAATAAATGCAAGTGTATGACCAATCAACCCTCCAAATCTTTTCTCATGTAGTTTAATTTAATTTATTTACCACTTTTATTTTTATACCACCATCAAATTCATTCATCATCAAAAAAATTTAACAA
Source organism: Torreya grandis (assembly GCA_037957365.1). Lineage (NCBI taxonomy): Eukaryota > Viridiplantae > Streptophyta > Pinopsida > Cupressales > Taxaceae > Torreya > Torreya grandis. The sequence continues at coordinate 3,055,735 of JARHVA010001324.1, forward strand.
AACATTGCATACTAGTTTTCCTTTGTATATTCAAATGTTTGAATTCTAATGGTCACTTTTTAATGAAAATTTGACTATGAAAAATTTTGGAGGTCTAGATTTCACCATATTTTAGCTAATTATTTTTTTTGTCCTCTAATAAAATTTATTCCAACATGGTAATGACCCTAAGCTATAGGTCACCTAATCTTTGGTCAAATGTCTAGGATTTTTATTGAGGTTAGCTCCTCTGATGCATCACTTAGCTCATTTACACTAAAACCTACTCATTGCTAGGGAAAAAGGGAGAGAAAGATGACTGAAAGGGAAATATAAGCTAAATTTGGTGATGGACCTAAAATTATTGTTTATCCACTCTATTTGATCTCTTAAAAACACTAATGGGACAAACAAAAGATTGAATCTAGAACTCCAAATGTCTCCTATAGATTAGTATTTCATGTAAAGGTTCACCAAGTGATCAAAACCTAAAGGAAATGATGGAGAGGCTTGTTTCAAGGCACTATCTAGTCAATGTATCCACATGATAGATTTAATCAAATGGCATTAAACACTAAACATGACCTACATAATATTATAACTAGTAGCTAGGTGAGATCAGGACTTGAGAAAGGAAATATTTCTACCACATATGCAAATCAAACTGACATTTACACATTATACCAGAATAACAAAATCTGAAAATAGTCTTCTATTCATCTCACTAGGTTACAAAACTCAATATTGGTAGAGTATAGTCATGCCCAAAAGAGGGATCCACTTTAAGACTTAGAAGCCTATATATATAGTAGAATGGGAATGAGAGAGATGGGGAACATGTGTGGGAGAATGGAGAAGGAATCATTAATGATAAAGAAATTTGGTGGTAGTTCATTGGTTATTTACTATATGCATGACTTTTCCCAATTATAACTAACCCTTTTTAATAATTTAACCTACATTTGGATCTAATAATTGACAAGTTTTCTCATTGGATGAGAGATCCACTAGAAGACAAGGGTTTGTTTTGCATGATGAGTCATGACTAAGCATGTTAGATCAAAGATATTTGAGATCTGAATAGAATCAATGCTTCAACTACTTCTCCAATCCCTTAATCTACTCTATAAACTTTTCCACATCTTCTAATTGGATTCATTATGAGGACCAGGTGCTCATATCCTTGGACCTGACAGAGCCATGAGTAAGTCTACTTAGGAAACTAATTTGACTATCACATTTATGCCTTAGCATGCTCTTTATTTCTAATCCTAGATATGTATTAACTATAGATTGAAAACCAATCTCCTTTGTTAGTTTTTATATAGCTATTATATCGATGTAGTCCTATAAGTGATATGGTCTCATTTTAAAAATAAGTTGTTGATGTTTGATTTGTACTAGGCTTAAAGACCTATTTTATCTCTGTAGATATCTAATGGCAACCCTCAATCCTAAAATATCTTATTTTGGTTCAAAATGGGTCATGATCAGACTTAGATCCTCCATATTTACTTTTCTCATGTCAAAAAATGCTTCATCAAAAATATTTGGGCTCGCCTTTACTCATTGGTTATTGATTATCAACTCAACTTATTGATATTTTGACCCAAATAACACCATTGATCTACTTTGGTATGATCAAACACATGTCATTGGTTCTACTCTAGGGACCCTTTTAACTTATTAACTTACTTGCATGCCATAGATATTCGATGCATGATTGAATGCAAGCCATTTATCTTGCTATAACTAACCATTTGAACTCAAATGGCTAATTCACAAGGCCCAAAATTGACATATTTATAAGCCTTTATTTGATGTCTATGAAAACATCTTTGACATCTACATGAATTTCTTAGGATTTTTAAACCACAATAGTTATTTATTATGGCTTAATTTTTATGCTCACATGTTTATCATTGATATATATATGACCATCATTGATGTTCATGCACCCATCAATATTTAAACCCCAATGGTTAATTATCAAGGCTTAATTTTGATTCTCACACAATCGTCTTCATTTTCTTGTTCTACTTTGAAGGATTATATCTCAAGATAGAGAACTCATCAAGACATGAAATTTGAAGAGGATGATCTTGACACTAAGGACATTGATTCCATGTGATCTTTTGGATTTGTGATTCTTCCTACGTTAACTTATAAAATTCATAAATAAGCTGACCCATTGATTTTTTCATGATGTCCTTGTGATGGTTTGACTCTTCATAGATTCTATAAGTCATCTTTTGATCCTTCAAAGCTATGTAACTTTTATAATCTATTCAATCCAAAAAAAATATTGGTATGTGTGCCAAAATTGACCAACATTTTTGGTGACTCATATGGAAGCATACCTACTATGCTTGAGAACCCATCCTTGTCTAGTCCATTGGGCATGGATTCTCCTCTCTAGTTTAATAATTTGATCTAAAACTAGAACTTGATACCAACCCTTAGATAACTCCTATTGAAAATATATAAAGGAAAAAAACTAAACAAAGTGCCCAAGGCACTTATTGAAAAGAAACAATAGAAGGGAAGGGAAAATAATCTAAAAAAATCAAGGACTAGTAACCTAATGTGCTTAGGACAACACTTAGAGGAAAATAAATAACTAATTATGTACAAGGAAACTAACTATCTAAGACAAAGGGATGGGTCAAAATGAAAATTCATAAAATCACTTAGTCAAAGAGATGGTACAAGTTGAAAAGCAAGATGTTTATTGAACATGACCCTTGATGAAGTTTTCTTCCTACCTACCAATTCCCTTAGCATCTCCTAAAGTGAGTCATCAATAGCAAACCAGTCACCAACAAAGACAAACTAGTCTTGTTCTTTAGGTTCCTTCTCATACTACTTATTAGCTATAATCTCTATAAGTAACACCTTATCTAAGAATTGTCCTTGAGCACTTTTGACACCTTGAGTGACCTTTTTCTCCTTACTATTAGTTAAAAAATTATAAATCTCTTCTAAGAGTTTTGAATGGCCAAGCCCATCTACATCATGGCCTTCAATGAGTGACTCTATATCAAACTGCTCATGAACATGACCTCTAATGTGTAACATATCTTTGAAAATTACCTCAAACCCTTATAGAGATTCAATGTATAAATAATAATCATCTATTTGTTTATCACTTTTGTTAACTTGAATAGGATCAATTTGAAAGGTATCTTGATCTTTATCAATAAGAGATATCTCAAACTCATCCATGACCTCCATTTGACCCAATCCCTCATGGCGTTCTCTCACATCAAGACTAGCCTTCTCATTTTACTTTAAAAACCATAGAGTAGCACTACCTTCCTGAAGCTCCAAAACATTAATGGAACCTTTAGATGAAGATTCAACCTGATTTAATATCTCTTCATCAAAGTCTATCATCTTAAGTTATTCAATCTCACTCATGAAATCATAGTATAACTATTGCCAATGGTCTTCTTCTTTAGGAATGCTCTCTGCCTTAACAATGGTTCTGTGTGAGTTATCTTCATGATTATCTTCCAAATAAATATGAAATTGTACTTTATACATATCAGCTACAACAAGATATTTAGAAAATTATTTATTTTTGACAAATGATATATGATCAAGAGGTTCTTGAGAAACAACCCATTGATTCACATATGAGACTTCTTCCTATTAGATCTCATCTCTAACTTGCACTTATTCCTGAAATTCATATTTTTTGGTATTATTAAAGATTAAAACATGATCACTCTTTATAATTGGTGTTCTAATACCTATTTCCTCTTCTTGATCACTAAATTCATCATTATTTTCTATCTCCTTAGTTACATCTTCTTGATTTGCCTCACAAAGGAGAGGCTCTTTCTCAAAGAGTGGCATAGTATAGCCTTTAAAATATGTATAAAGATGAGAGAGGTACAAATAATTTTCCATATGTACCTAAATTTTATCATGGACTACTCTTCTTGGATCACCTTCACCTTCTCTCTATTGAATTGCTTCCTGAATGGCTCTCCATGAAGGAAAGGCTCTAGGATTTTAAGGGGAAAGGAGTGGAGGTTGAATGGTATCTTTTTTTAATTCCATAATCATCACTTAATCCTTCTACATAATAATTTAGATGGATATCCAATATGGAAAGGACTTATATTCTTAAGGAGGGATGGGTGGGGATTGAGTGACTTTGGGTTTACTTGACTGCAAAACTTGACTCCAAGATGGAAACTTGGGCTTAAGATTTTCTTACACAGTGTGAATTATGGCTTAAATATTGAAATGAGGTACATGAAATTGAGGTGATGTTGCCTTTATAGCTACCAGTGTTTGGTAAAAATTTTTGTCTACATCTTCAATTTGCATAACCAAGAAGGCTTTGAAATCAAACCTTGATTTTTCATGATGGCTGGCTCTTTCAAAACATACTTTCCTTTCCTCCCAGACTCTTCCTTAGATAGATTTACATGAGGGGAATGTTAAGAGAAGTTGAGGGTAACTATAATGAATTTGAAACAAATTTTGTGGGGACTTATGGGTGGTGATGGGAAGCTCAACACGAGGTTAGCATGGAGTAAATGAGGGAGGGCAAGATGGGTGATTAGATGATTGATGTTCTTTATGGGTTGTTAGCTTTTCATCAATCTTGGAGATGAGTCCATCTATTTCAAGAATGTCACCATTATTTATATGATAACCTCTCATAATGAAATACATCCACTCTTCCTTTTCCTATTTCACTAAAGCTCTAACCCCTCTAATGACATGTTTTGAAATTTTCTACCCATACCTCTTCAATGTATCAATGTTTATCACATAATTTTCTTATTCTAATAGATCCTTTTTAAGGCTATATATATAATGGATTAGGGTATGAGTAGGATATTCAATAATGTCATGAAACTACCATGACTGATCAAGAGAGTGACCAAGTTATAGAATGGGTGGCAAGGCTTGATGATCTTAGAATGAGTAAGGCTCATATGAATGAGGATGATATGCATATGGATCATGGGTATGTGCTTTCATATTGATGATAAGTCTCTACACACTCTTCATATGGTTGATATGGGTCATGGTAAGGCTAATAGGATTTATTTGGCTGATGATATGGCTCACCAAATAGTTTAGGATAGAATTTTACCCTAAATCTAGCCATAGAGACTCAAGATAGAGACAAGATAAAGAAAAAAGTTGATTGAAGGCTTACATAGACTACTATACTAGTTGAAATATTTGAGTCACCATTGATGTTTTCAAATATGCCTCCAAAGGCTGATTGAATGAAGAGAAAACCAAAACTCTTCACTTAGTGCACAATAAAATTAGTCCTATCAAGTGTGCCAAAATTGTTGGAGGTCTAGATTTCACCCTAGTTGAGTAAGGGATTTTTAAAATCCTATAGTCAAATATATTCTAACATGGGATTGACCATACGCTATGGGTCACCTAATCTTGGGTCAGACCTCTAGGATTTTTAATGAGGCTAGAATCTATGATGCATCACTTATCTTGTTTACTCTAAAACTTACTCATTACTAGGGAAAAAGGGAGAGAAAGATGACTAGAAGGGAATTCTAAGCTAACATTGGTGATTCACCTAAAATAATTGTTGATTCACTCTATTTGAGCTCCTAAAAACACTAATAGGACAAATAAAAGACTGAATCTACAACTCCAAATGTCTCTTATGCATCAGTATTTCATGTAGAGGTTCACCAAGTGATCATAAGCTAATGGAAATGATGGAGAGGCTTGGTTCAAGGCACTAAATAGTAAATGTATCCACATGATATCTTTAGTGAAATGACATTAAACACTAAACATGACCTATATAACATGATAACTAGTATCTAGGTGAGATCAGGAACAAAGGAAAGATTTCTACCACATATGCAAATCAAATTCACATTTACACACTATACTGGAATAATGAAATTAAAACTAATCTTATATTCATCTCAAGAGGTTAAAAAGCTCAATCTTGGTAGATTCTAGTCATTCCCAAGAGAGGGATCCATTTTAAGGCTTAGAATCATGTATATATAGTAGAATGAGAATGATAAAGATGGGGAACATACATGGGATAATGGAGGAGTAATTAATTATCAAGAAATGTGGTGGTAGTTTATTGGTTGTTTCCTATATTCATAGATTATCCCAATTAGGACTAATCATTTTCTATAAGTTTACCCATATTTGGTTCCAATAATTGACAAGCTATCTCATTAGCTGAGAGATCCACTAGAATACAAGGGTTTTTTTGGCATGATAATTCATGACTAAGCCTATTGAAGAAAATATATTTGAGATATGAACATAACCAGTACTATAACTACTTATCTAATCCCCCAATATTCTTCATGAACTTCACCACATCTTATACTTGGCTTCAGTATGAGGACTAGGTCCTCATATTCTTGGACTTGATAGAGCCATGAGTATGTCTACTTAGATGACTGATCTGACTATCACATTTATGCCTTAGTATGCTCTTTACTATAAATCCTAGACATAGATTAACTATATATTGAAAAATAATCTCCTTTATTAGTTTTCCTATAGATATTATATTCATGTAGACCTATAAGTGATCTGGTCTCATTTCAATAATTAGTTGTCAACCTTTAATTTATGCTAGGTCTAAATACCTATTTTATCTCCATAGAGCTTTAATGGTGACCCTCAACCCTAAAATATCTTGTTTTTGTTCAAAATAGGTTGTGTTTGGACTTGACTCCATATTTACTTTTACCAAGTTGAAAACTACTTCATCAACCTTTGTTGAAAATCCTCGATCTTGCCTTTACTCATTGGCTATCGATTATCAACTCAACTTATTAACATTTTTACCCATATCAAACCATTAGTCCCATTTGGTATGATCAAATTCATGCCATTATATCTAATTTAGGGACCCCTTTGACTCATTGACCTACTTGTGTGTTGTATATCTTTGAGCTCAAATGACTAATTCACAAGGCCCAAAATTGACATCTAGATGCATGTATTTGACATCTACATAAACATCTTAGGATTTTTAAGCCCTAACGGTTATTTTTTTATAGATAAATTTTTATGTTCATGTGACCATCATTAAAATTTGTATGACCATCATCAATGTCTATGTGCTTGTCACAATTTAATCCCTAATGGTTAATTTTTTAGGCTTAATTTTGATGCTTGCACAACTATATTCATCTACTTGTTCTACTTTTAAGGCTTATATCTCAAAATAGAGAACTCATCAAAATATGAAATTTATAGAAGATGATCTTTTCACTAAGGAATTTGATTTCATGTGATCTTTTAGTTCCATGAGTCTACCTGAGTAAACTTATAAAATACACAAGTAAGCCAACCCATCTATTTCTGCATGATGTCTTAATGACATTATAACTTTTAAAAACTTGTTTAATTGATCTTTTGATCCTTAAAATCTATATAAATATATTAATTTATTCAATCCAAGATAAATCTTGGTATGTGGGCCAAAATTCACCAATAGAAACTAGTGAAAACTGTATAATAGACCAACTTTACATTACTACAAAAAAAATTGTACATCATGTCAAGACCTAAAATTTAAAACTCATTATCTATTCAAAAATATTAATAAACCCATGTGACTAATTTCTTATGACTCCTTCACACGTGCGAATGTTGTTTTCATCAATCTACTTACTTAGGAAGTTTTACGAAGGTTACTTGGATAGCCTAGACCTTCACAAGACTATTCCAATGGATTAATTTCAATTCCCTAAGTAAACCAAGAACTCTTGACCCCTCATATTAATCCTAAAACAAGGCCAATACATCACCAACATCAATCACCTTGCCTAACCAAGCAAACACTGCAACATCTATACATACTCACTAAGGTACACTTTGTCATTGAGAACCATGCATAAAAATCAACTCATGAACACTCTTGTACACCTTAGGGACATCATTAAAAACACCTAAATAATATCCCCCTTTTTCATTGATTTCAACAATTATAAATGTTTTAAAATTCAATAATAAAGTTTATGCACATACTCTTTTCCCCTTACAAACACTTTCTCGCCCTTTGACACAATGATAAAGTGGGATTACCATTTGATCTTGAATACTTGTAAATGTTTTCAAAGCTGACATAAAGAAATTTTATCCTCTTATAGATGATATAAACTCCTGTATCACTATGCATTACATTCCTTACCATGACTAGCTCAAGCTTGCCCATTGGCAACAATCTTATTTGACCATGTACTACTATATGAATAAGAAAAAAAAATATGAAGTAAATAAGAATGATCACACCTTGAGAACACTAAGAGGGACTCCCCCTAAGTCACCTAAACTTGGGTACCCCTTGAGCATCTTCAGACCATCTCCAACCATGATAAAATTTCATAGTTACCTTCAAATATTCTCCCACATGCCACCCATAGAATGAAGAGTGGACATTAAATCTCTTTATAAAACATGTATGATGCATAAATAAAACTAATAAATATATTCATGGATAACCATACCTTTTTATTTTGAATAAAATGATAAAAAATCACTCTTCTTCACACTAGCCTTGCCTAGAGGCTTAGTCACCCTACCAAAACCTTGTAGAATAACTTTCTATGTATGAAAAATCATGATTTGAAATTTCATATCTAGATTACACTCATATTCCCCCTCATACATGACTAGAATCATCATCCAAATCTTCCTTTTCACCATAGCTCTTTCACAAACTAACTTGCCAATTATCCCTCCATTTACACAAAAGCTCAACCATAGGTCAAACTATACATTTACAAATTATTTTAAATAAATTGATCACCATTTTATCCATTTAAATATATTACATATCCTAAAACCACAAATCCTTTGGGAAGATCACTAAGTCATATGGTGCAAAACCCGGGGCATAAAAAAGGAACAAGGTCAACTTACCACCTTTCAATCAACACCAACTCCTAAAACTTATCTCACACCTATAGGTCAAAAATACATACATCTAGACCAATTTTTTAGGTTTGAATCCTTTAGGAACCCATAGAACCATGAAATGGTTTTTGACCTACTAGTCCTTAAGTAAGGATTATCATACTCGAGAGCCTTCAAAAATATTTAAATTTCCATAAAAAGACATTCAAATATTGAAACCACATGAAACACATCTATATGAGTTCATCACACTATTATATGACACAAAGTCACTTTGAACACTCACCAATATTCATTTAACACTTGAAACCAGTCAAACTATGCATACAAACCCTGTGTGCATAACATTCACTATGCCAAAACACCCTATAATGATCATGAAAGCCTTATAAAATCTCCTCAACACCTTTTTCACATTGAAACATCAAATCCAATTGTCCTCTACCCTTAATTATCTTCATAGACCTCAAATGCATCATTTTTTCAAGATGAACACACAGTAGGTAGTGAACACTAAACAAAATGGTTAAATTAAACAAATGGTCATGAATGAATATTTTGACTATCTAAGCACATATAAAACCATGTAATACACTTATATAAGTCCATTCCACACTCCATATTAATCTTACATTCATTCTTCATGATTTGACCTTCTAAATCAAGCCTCAAAATTTGACTAAAACTTCCTTTTAGGACTAATGTCCCCAAACAGATTTATTAAAGCTTTTCATCACAAACATATGGATCAATATCATGAGATTATTTCTCCCCCTTAACCAATTACCTTATAAAATCACCAAAATACTTGGAAATATAATATCATCTATTCTCATACCATAATGGCATTGGGCTTAAAAACCAATCAATAAATCTACATAGCTTTATACTAATTATAAAATCTTGTAGATCTCTTAGAGCACACACACTTACTTCTACAAATGAAATATGTCTCTTAATAATCATAGGTAGAGACACCCACCTATTATAGAGAGACTAAATGTCCCAAAACATAGGAGACTCCCACATCTCCATGCTCTCATTTGACTTGCAATCCTGCCTCATCATCAAGTTAACTTTGAATAGATTTTTAACTTCATTATTTCCTTTTGACTCAAAATCTTGCTTGACCTTCTTATTTCCTTGGGCAGATAAGTCTTATTCTTTGACACTTGAACTTAAACTTGTACCTTGTTTTGTAACAACAAATAGTCTATTTTGAACCTATTTTTCATTCACCTCCTTCGATATCCATTAATTATGGCTCCTTTTCTTCATGTTATGATGGTCATTCTTTGAAGTAGAATTTTGACCATTCTTACAAAACCTTACTATGTGACCTCTCTCTTAGCATTTGAAATAAATGAAGTTTCTCTAATTATGCATACATTTTATATGGGCCATATGATGATTCCTTGAAGTTTCATTATACCATTCATACACCTGATCATATGATTTCTTGATGAAGGCATTGATAGACCTTACAATATGACCAATCCTTTGACATCTGTAACACAATAGGTCATGATTTCCTTTTGGTCCAATTAAAATATCTTGAGTGATGATATTATTCATTCTTGTCATTATCTTTCTCATTATTCCATTCAAATCTCTTACTAAGAGATTTTATCTTAAAATCAATGATCATATGACCAAACTGATGATAAGAATAATAGTAACCATTGAAGGAGTTATCATACCTTAATGTATTGGGTTATTTGATTTGATTTGAACTCTTATAGCTTTTAAAGTTTTCCTTATTATTAATATTATAATTCTTCTTATCTTTACTAGTACTATACTTAGCATGATTAGTCTCTAATATATCATTACTATCTTCTCAATCTTATTATGATTTTGAACATCTTCATGGAATCCTAGGCCTAATTTGTCATTTGAGACCTTTTGACTACTTAAAAAATAATTAAGATTAATTATACTTTTCTCAAATTTTTGATATGTTTCAAGCACTCATAACTTGATCTAGTTTCACCTAAAAAGACTCAATCTCTAATTTATATGTGACACATTCTTCATCCTTACTCTTTACCTCTTTATCAAGGATACAAACCTGAGTTTCAAGATTTTGAGTGATATCATCATCCTCCTTGACTTCATTTCTCAACCTTTCTTCAAAGAACCCAATTTACTCCTCATAGGTTTTGATCATGGATGTTTCTTTTCTATCCTTACCTTGTAGAAGCTTCAGCTCTTCCAAGGTATTTAGATATTTGTTTCCAAGAGTGACTTGATCATCTTCTTCCTCTGAGCTATCTCCACTAAAGAGATCTCTACCTAAATAACATTCACCTTCATCATCCCCAAGAGCCATGAATAATGTCTAATTATCCTCATCATGAGATGAATCAGCATTGTTTGATGTGTTTCCTTCTTCTTTAGTAGATGAGTTACTATCTTCTTCATGGTAAAGGCTCTTACTAACTTTATATGACTCCTTCTTTCCATTTCTCTTGCTATGAAACTTTATGTACTTGTTATCACCCTTAAATTTCTTGTGGTCATCCTCATGAGATTCCTTATGAGCTTCCTTACGTTTAGACATGCCTCTTTCTGAGAACTTAGTTATAAAATGAATAAATTTTCCAAATGAGAAACATTTTAAATGAATCTTCCTTTTATACCTACCTGATCCCACATTAACTTTTCTTATAATCATGGCTTCAATTTAATCTTCATCAAGATTAAAGTCTTTAAGACTTAACTTGTTCTTCTTGGATTTTATTTCCTTGATCACATTGAAGGTTTCTTCCTTATTTGGTGGTTTATCCTCATTGATTCTCATCTCATAGGCATTAAATATTCCATGAAATTCATCCATATTAATCTTGGTAAGATCATGACTCTCTTGTATAATAGAAATCTTTGAATTAAACTCAAGGGTGAGAGACCTTAATACTTTTTATACAATAGTAGATTGTTCAATCTCCTCTCTAAGACCTATGATCATGTTTACCACCTTATTAACCCTTAGAAGATAAGATTCCACATTATCTTATTCTTTTATTTTAAGGCCCTCAAATTTCCTTTAGTAGGTCTATAAATTTTCCAAATTAACCTTTCAATCTCATTCATAGATGATCTAAAATTTATGCCATATTTACTTATAAATTTTTTAGTGGATTACGTTTTTGAACTCAGGTTCTAATAGGACACAAATTATATCATTCATATCTTTATAATTGTTCTCACTTAACTTTTTGTCAACTGCACTAGTTAGAGTAGGGGGTGTGGACTAACCATCCATAATAGATTTCCAAATGTCAAAACCTATAGACATGATGTATGTCCTCATCCTTTCACTCAAAAAATCATATTTGGATCTATTTAACCATGTTTCTTGATTATTAGATAAACCACCTTGCATTTGATGACTACCCATTATAACTTTGATCACCTTCAAGTGGTTAAACTTGCAAAGAAGTTGTGGATATAATACCAATTATTATATTTATGATAAATAAAAAGGGTGGGGGATAATTAGTGATGCAATAAATTCAATTCCAATTCCAAAAATTCAAACTCTTAATTAATCAACAAAATCATTCATGAAGCATATAAACTTGTTATTACAAAGAACAAAGGAAACTATGTAAGATCAACACACATAATACATGGATTATGTGGTAAAAACTCATGAGAATAAATACCACTCTCAAGTATAAAATAAGTGGACTAAAATAATATAATATATTTATAAACAAGATACTTTAGTGAAGCACCCATTTCATAAAGAACACCAACCCCTAAGCATGAACAAACACCAACTTGTCTTAGATGTTGAGTATCCACACAATACCTTATATATCAACATCTCTATAGATATGATTAACTTTAAATTTTATGTATAAATATTTAATAATAACTCTCTTCAACCCTTCAATCCTTCACACACAAGAAATTTATCCAACATAACCTTTTGGATCATTCTACACTTCTTCGCTCATCCTAAATATTCAACCCTATAAGAACATTATAATAACATAAAAAAATATGACCTATAGGTCATACACATATTCCTAAACCTGATATAATATTAAATAAATCCATAAATCACATTCAAACTTCTCTTTTATTTGCTTATCAACTCTAGAAACCTTCATCTTTGTTTATGCTCTTTATAGAGCCTTCATGATCACCATCTACTTAGTCAGCCATAAGACATACCTTAACCATTACAGATTATATCACACTTATAATAAAATCAATTTCACTTAAATAGGTCATCCATATATTTTATATATCACCCTTAATCAACATAACCTTTTAGTTAGGCCTTAAGAAGCCCTCATAGGTCCATGAAAACCTATTCATCCTTTTAGCACTTTACCAAGCAAAACTAGGAACACAAGACCACTTTAAAGAACATAGGTCCTCAAAATATGACACCTAAGACACCCTAAAGTGATTAAATTCATCACTACACACATATTCATACAAAAAACCTATCAGTCATTTGCCTTGTACATGAAAACACCATGAATGAATCAAAAGTCATCTTGTAAGCAATTATTTATATTGAAGATTGATTGATCAAACCTATAAAATAAACACAGATCATCCTTAGGGATTATAAAATACTCTCCAATAGATAATTCACCTTTAAACACCCAAATTACATCAATAAAAACTCAAACATACTTCTTTTTTTACTTTCATAAGAAAGTCAAACCCTCAATCAACTTTGGACCATAATAAATGCAAGTATACGACCAATCAAACCTCCAAATCATTTTTCATGGATTTACATTGAATTTATATACAAATTTTATTTTTATACCACCATAAAATTCATCCTTCATCAAAATTTATTAAAAAAACGTTTCAAACTATTTTTCCTTTATAAATTCAAAGTTTTGAATAATAACAGTCACTTTTTAATGCAAATTTGACTATGGAAACTAGTGAAATTTGCTTAAGAGACTAACTTTTAACTACCATAACATTTTTTAAACATCATGTCAAGACCTAAAATTTGAGAAAAATGATTTAGTCACGAATATTAACAAACCCATTTGACCAATTTCTTATAACACCTTCACACGTGCAAATATTATCATCATCAATCTGCTTACTTAGGAAGTTTTGCTAAGTTGACTCGGATAACCTAAACCTACACAAAACTATTCCCATATATTAATTTCACTTCTATAAGTACACAAATAAATTTTATCCCCTCATATGAATCCATAAACATGGTTAATACATCACTAACATCCATCACCTTGCCTAACCAAGCAAACACTGTAAGGTCCATACATGTTTACTAGGGCACACTTTATCATTGAGAACCATGCATATAAATAAATCCATGAAAAATGATGGCTACCTTAGGTAAATAATTTAAAACACCTCAAAATCAAAAATTTGATTAGGATTATTAGTGAGGGATACACCACCATGTCTTGATGGTTCAGGATTGATATTGACTTGGGATAGTTGCTCTTGAAGTAGTTCCTTTTGATCAAACATGTGGAGCATTTTCCAAAGAGATATTAAAATAAGTAACACTCACCTTTTATTACATACGTGTATTCAATTAATTTCATTTATCTTGAGGAAATTAATATTTATTCACCTTTCCCAAATTCTAATTTTGAAGAGGTTTAGGACTTGTAGAGGCTGCCACATTTGCATTCACACTTTATGGCCTTGAGGGAATGTCATTTGAAGTTGTGTTCACATATTGATCATATCCCAAGGATATTTTTTTTGACCTTATGTTAGTTTTAACTGAATTTATTTTTTTAGGAAAAGTTTATCTTCCACTTGAATGTTTTCTAAGATCACTCCTTGTCTGCCACACTCTCCATTGAAGTTTGATTTCATGAAGCTCTCATATTATATTTTAAATTGAGGTGTAGGACCTCCTTAAGCTACTAAATCTCGTGCTTAAATTTCATTTTCATTTATGTACTATCCTTGAGGATTTCATTATTCTCCTTGAACCAAGTTACTATGGACAACTATGGATCTTGTGTTAGGAATATAGTTTGGATTATAAGCATTAGGTGGCATATTAAAGTTAGGCTGACCTTGTCCCTTCCCTTGACTATATTACTGAGGTGGAAATATATTTACTTATGGAGGATAGAGTATGGGTTTTTGTGAGCTACATATTTTAGATTTATTTTCCTAAATTGAGCTTCTAAGGCCTTAGATATTACTTCCCAATCAATGGTATCTTATAAATTCTTTGGGCTAGCTCTAGACTTATTATTTTTGAAATTGGGATTGGAGCAAGACTTAGAGGAGCAATAGACATAAAAGGAAAAATAGGCATAGATAATTTTTTAGGGTGTTTATTGGCTTGGATGAAACCATTCTTAGCTCTAATGGTTGTGCCATAGGCTTTAGGAAAAGTGTACCCACCTATGGACTGTGACATGATAGATATATCAGTCCTAATAGCTCTAAGGTATTTTAGGAAAAGAAACTTTCATGGGGTCTCATGGGAGGTGACAACCTATTTCATGTTCTTTGAAACCTTTACTTAAATTCATCCATAGTCTCCTTATAACCTCTTTGAATGACATTTATTTTGTGTATGAGTGATGTGTTATCACTTTTATCTTCACACCTTTGATTTAATAACTTCCCAAACTCATCTCAAGTAGTGATACATCCTCCTGATAATATTCTATACCAATCAAGGGTTTTTCCCCTAAGAGACATGGCAAGTAATCTAATTGAAATATTAATTTTAGTGAAATTATGGAAATTTCAAAAGTTAGATATGTCCCTAATATGATAGCTTGAGGTGATATACCCTCCCCATTAAAATTAGAAACACTCTTGGTGGCGTTGAGAGTAATATCATCATAGGCATTGAGGTTTAAAAAAACTTCGTATTGAAGGCTGGGAAAGCATGTTACCTAGCCATGTTTCCCTCAAATTTGTCTTCACTCTCTTTATATTATTTACTTTCAAAATCTTCTTGCTCTTTAAATGTCAAGATATGCTTAGGGTATTGTACTTTAAGAGGAAGTTTAGGTTAAAAGAGTGGATCTATAGGATAGTAACCTCTACTAGTAGCTGACCTAGTAAGGACTATGAATCATGAACAAAAGGAATGCTAAAACTTTATCTACAACTAGATATTACCTTTAGTGGAGTCACCAAATGTTGAGTAGATCACACTTATGCATCTATGATGTTGTCATGACCAACATTCACCTTAAAAAGACATGCTTGAGATATTAGTCCCACTGGGCATGCTAGAACTATTGTCACTCAATTTTTTACCATTGAATATTTTTTTCAATCCTGATACAACTTGAGTGAAACATTGGATTACCTCTAAGCCTATGGGTTTCATATAACAAAGGTAAACCTCTAGATTCAAGGGATAACTCCATACATTTGCCTTTGATAGATTATCACCTATACTATTTGTTTTATTAGATGGAAAGACATAGAATGAAACATGAAAATAACTTATTCTAATGAGGTGATGCACAAAATTGATCTCCACAATAATACCATTTACTTTCACTATGAAAAATGATGCACAAGACTAGCTTCAACATCCTAGATTGCTCTAACATAAGTGTTTCAAACATGAATGTGATATGCTTTGCACTTATCAAGGTGAAATAACAAGAAGTATAATTATAGACACTAATACTATTCCTTACACTTATAAATAGACAAATATGCTAACTACACTTCATGTGACCTATTATAGAATAGACTACTTCCACCAAAAATGAAGGAGTAAAGATAAAACAAGGATAAATGATTATCACTTATAATTCCACTATGAACTAATTCACACACTTAAACAAGAAGTTATGAACTCAAAACTATATTTTACATCTTTCTTCAAAGGCAAATATAGTATTCAAACTAGCAGGGCTTTTCTATACTAGGTGTGGATCTTACAAACTTAGCCCAAAGAGGCTAATCTTATAGAGAATGGTGGAGAGAGAGAGAGAGAGAGAGAGAGAGAGAGAGAGAGAGAGAGAGAGAGAGAGAGAGAGAGAGAGAGGTAGTAGAAAAATATTTACAAATTTCCATGAGATTTAAAAAACAATAAGAGTTATGAGATAGTATATTAGACCTCTAAGGGCATGTGTCTCACTCTTAAGGCAGCTCTAACCTTTCAAGTGGCATAGGGGTTACAAACTTGCTTAACACCTTCACTAGCATCTTATAAACTACCCTTATTTGCATGAAAAGAGTGAAAAATGGAACTTAAAACATATATTCTCCTTGAAATAATCTAAAATAACTCATTTATCATCTTATCTGCCTTAGGAAACTATATTGACATGTCATTCCATCAGTTATATGCATATGTGTCTTGTAACTCTTCATTTTTCACACCTAGATTGGTCCAAATGGACTAAAACTCATGTGAATATTATTAAAATAATAAAAAATAGATGAAATGTCTTGAAATATTTTATCAGGGCTTAAACACACCATTTTGTTTCTTGGACTGACTCCCAAGAACTTGTTTTTCTCCCTAAGCCTTCAATAGGACTAGTTTCTTTGTATCATTTTTCATGTAGATCTCCTTATGTAGGTTTTTTATATATGATATTGAAAAAATAATGGAATAATATAAGACCCTATATTTAATTATATCTCCATTTCAAATTTCATCATTAGATTCTAAGTGGAAACCCATTTTTTGCCTTTCTTTTCTTGATTTAGGCCTCAATTAACCTTCCTTGCTTTGGACTTTATTTTAGTGATCCATAATTTTTAAACACATTTGAAATCACCAAAAATAATGTGATTTAATTTAAATATTCCATTTCCAACCTACATGCCAATTTTTTGGTCCTGAGACCTTATGTAAGTATGCAAACCATAAAATGGTCTTACCACCGAGTCTCATTTTAGCCTGCTTGAGATTGCCTTGAAACATGGGAATGTTTTTATCATCACCAAAAAAAATTGTTATTTGAAAAAAAATAAATTAATAGCTATGAAAAGTCTTAAATCATCTCATCCCATGATTTTGAAGATCTCCCCTTCTTAGAAAACCTAAAAAACACTAAAAACATGCAAAAATAGGGCATTTATACCAATTTGTACATGTAACATCAACATCAAAGTTCATGGGGGTAACCTCCTTGGATTAATAAACAACATAAAATAGGTTTTAGGATCAAAATATGAAATTATATGTTTTTTATCTCTTTTTCCCATGACTGGTCACTATCAGGGTTTAAGAGAGGTTTAAGACCAGTTTGGGGTCTTAACAATTGTTCATAAATAATATATAATTAAATGAACTCATTATAATTTTAAAACCTTATTATTAGACCCCTTAAACTATTAAAAAATTATCAGACCCCATGAAAAGTTTAAAAAATGGTATGAGCATCTAATTTTTAGGATTTAGGGCTTCATGATCAATTTTGTTTATGTGTAGATTGAATATTGATATTGGTCCAAATGAGGACCTACAAACTTTAGGCTTGTAGGTATCTATTGATTTATTTAGGTATTCATGAAGAAATCATCTTAATCTCCTTGAATTATTGACATTTTCCACCACTTAATACCTTCTAACCACTTCTCAATGGTCCAAAAGGCTTTATGACCATGCTTATTATCATCTCAAACTCACCCTACAGTCCTATATGGATTGCATACATAGTCTTCTTATGAATAAGCCTTGTGTGTAAGAAATTTGAGCATATAATCGACTTAATAAACATTGTGGATGATATAAATAGATATTAATAGACATATGAAGGTATGGGGAGATACATCAAGCATATCCATGAGCCATGAACCTATTCCATACACTCAACAGTTTGTACAATATGCCTATGGAGGAGACAACTAACTTATTATTGAAAGGTTTACATATATTTTCATCTTGAACCTCTCATGATTAAACATGTGAAATATGATCTTGATAACCTCACACTATGGTATGTTACTGGTATTTGAACCAAATTGGAACTTTAACCCTCCATTAGACTGTGCAAACATAGACCATGTTCTCAAAAGCAAGTACAATTGAAGATCATAGACAAAGATACATTTGAGAAAAAATAACAATTAAACCATGAAATTTATGTATTTTACATGAACAATTTAACATTATAAAACTATTATAATCACTACCATGAAGATAAAATAGAGACTTGTAGCAAAACCCATTAAAATAACCTATACACGAAGACATTCTTATTCTAATTAAAATAACCTCATAAAGATAATTTGTAAAATTAAACCATTATTGATAAAATACCTATATAAACAACCCTAAAAATAATTCCTCTCCATATAATTTCAGTTGGAGAAATAGGTGAAAGAATAGATCCTTCTTGGATGCATAAGTCATATTGACCTACTATCAATATTAGTGATTGTTAATAAATAATTGGCCACCATTATTAAAAAAATACACTAATTTAAATATTAATTTTACCCCTAATAATTTCCAAAATTTCATCTCCTAACTCTCTCTCTCTCTCCTTGCCATACCATTAAATGTAAATTTGCCTTCTTGAGCTTGTGAAGGTATTGATGGATGAGAAAGAGTGTTTGGAGTGTTAGTTCAAAATAAAACTTGGTATAGAGTTGTAAAATGGTCTGAGGGATCCCAAAGGTCACTTATAAATAATTTTCAACTGAAAATTAATCTTTTAAGGCCATACAAGTTCTTAAAAAGTGTCATTTTTCAAAGATTAGGCATTGAACTATAACTTTTATCAGACTCTGACTATCTTTGATCCTTCTCTAACTTTTTTATGACACTAGGGTTATTTTTAATCTTCTTAAAATTTTATCTTCTTTAAGTGGTACATTGAACCCTTCTTTATGTGTTAAAACGTGACCAAATTGACATTTTTTGCAAGTAGGAGCCAAATAAGGGTTAGAGAATAATATTATGACATTAAATACACATTAATAATCTTTTTGTAATGACCTTAGACTATATTATACCTTTTACCAAGATTGACTATACAAGACCTTGTACTTGACCATATGACTAAACAAGTGAACATAAGACTAGAACTTGGATGATACTAAATAATGACACACATGACCATATGAGACTATCTAAGACCACTTGGGACCATGAAAATACCATGCTAAACATTATGCATCTCTATTAAATTTCAAACTACAGGGGTGACCCAAATTTGACTTGGGGTCAAATTTATTGAATAGTTTGTTTGAATGCAGTACTGGATAATACCTTAAAGGGCTTTGTAATACCTTCAAGTGTACCCTTATGCATGTTTTAAAGCTATATTCTAGGATACACCTTAAATTTACCCTTTAAGGTATTATAATTCCCTTCAAGTTATCTCTTTGAAGGCACTATTGAGTGATAACTTTAAGGGCCTTATAATACCTTCAAGGGTACCTTCAAAGTATCTCTTAGGAGATACCTATTAGACCCCCACATGCCCCTTTCAGGAGCATCTCCTTAAAGGAACTATTGGGTGATACCTATTAGTATCAAGAGCATCAAAGAGGTTATATGTTTAGAAGGTATATCCTAGTATATACCTTTAAGGTACTATTGTACCCAACATCCCCCACTCTCAAATTTCTTTCAAATAGGGACCCATTGTACCCTGAAGAGAAAGTAGTTTCGATGTGAGAGTTGTAATTAACATTTGAATGCATGAATAAAAAGAAAAGTTATATCAATTTCTCATTTATTTAGTAATAATATATTTTTAATATGAACTTCTCTAATATTTATTAGAATTAACATTTTCTAAGTTGTCTTAGTATTCAATACTTGTTAATGGTTATTGAAAGACTTGTGTGTATGCAGGTTTTCAAAGTTGCATGGGATAGAATTGCCTAATAATTATTCATCATTTTGATTTTATTGAAATTCTATGTAATTTCCTAATTTTGGATATTATTTCTTTTGATCTAACCAATTAACTAGTTTGTAAAAGTATTTTTATTACCTTATGCAAGTTCTTTACTTGGATTTTTTCTCCATTTTTCCTAAAGAATTTCCAAGTCATCAAACTCTACCTCATGGTGTCTACCCACTTATTTTCAGACATTAGAAAACTTTGAAAGTCCTATAATACTCTTAGGTGATTTAATCACCAATATTTGGCCACATGTTCAGATCTCACTCACCTAGTGACTGACAAGGTTAAAGTTAATCTGTATGAAAGTTTTGGGGTAGCATAGTGGTAATAGTTGCCCACATGTCATGATCCTACTATCTCAATGATTTTAGAGCATTTCAAGAAGTATTTAAATCCTATACATTAGAAATGTATAAAATTATCTTGGGCTAATGGATCACCTGTATTATTCCATGTATTACAATCTCACTAGTTTAGGGAAATAAAGTGAAGATTAAAAAATAAAAGGCCTTATAAAAAGCAGAGTGGAAAATTTTCACATATCTTTGAAATAACATATCAGTTAAGTAAGACTAGTATAAAAAATATTAAAAGGAGAAGATCATGTGATAAATGTAAAGTAATGATGACAAATTTCCCAAAAGAAGAGGGAAGAGAATACACATGGTAGTAGGGCTTGAAAAAGGTGGTACTTCATTAGCTAGATTCAAAATATGAAATAAATAAAGAGAAAAAATACAAAGGGCCATTTTAGTGATTAATCCACATGAATTGACCAAGTAAATGAATTAAATTTAGTAGGTTTTGTGAATCCAAAATGTAGTATATGAGATCCTCTAAGTAAATTACAATTAAACTATCATTGAGTTATCTATTACCTAGCAAATTCAAGCTCTGTTGCGATCAAGTCAAAAAATTTACCATTTTTAGAGAACTAGAACATGAGTGAAAAAAATGGCCTTTGATTCATGTTTTCCACCTCCCCCTTATATGTAATCTATTATAGGGTTAGGGATATACACTAATACAAAATTTGATGAGGCTCCCATAAATAACAACTTCAAGCACTATTATTCTATATAGGAAGAAGTCAAAGTAAAAAAATCATGTGGTTCCATAAAGCAACTTTATACCTTCATGAATAAATATATTAAGGATTTGGTGGAAATAAAGACCATGGGTCTACATGATGTAATAAAAAACTTTAGGTAATTCCCTTTATTGACTTAATTTTTTATTATTTATATATGGCCAATTTTCTAACAAGCTTTTGCACTTCCAATGTAATGCACTAATAGCCTATGTTAGTGAACAAGATTTTGAGAAGTACTACAGACTCCCTCCCCTAGAAATATGTTATAATAAATACCTATTAAACCAATGGATAAATTAAAATAATTTCAATAATAAGTTATAAGATTGGTCAAGTGATTTAACCAACATCAAAGTTAAGGGAGCCATCTATGATATCTTAATTACTGATTTTATGCCTATAATCAAGATTTTCATGGCCTTGTTGAATATAATTATAGCTTATCAAGCATAACCCATGTTAAAAAGGTTTATATTCCCTTAATTTACACCATACTCACCTTTATTAAGATCATTTCCATAGGTAAAATCATTAGTGCTAACTTGATTCACCAAGTTAGTAGCTTAGATACAGGCCAGATGGTAAATTTTATATGATATATTATCTAGTGGATGTAATAAATAGGATGGTCCATTAATCCTTAAAATAACCATAGGAACTATATTCTAAGTATACAAAGAACAAAATTTTTGATGAATTCAACATTCTTCACATCCCCAGGTTTAGGAAAAACATGACTAGGCTGACATAGACTTTATACCCTATGGTGTACTAAGGAATTTATGGAAAGGATATGCCTAGAATGTCTTATAATATCATAAGAACTATTGAGAAGATTGGTAACATATATATTTACCTAAATTTCATAATCATTAGGATAAAAGGCACTAAATCCCTTCCTATGTATCTTCATTGATTGGTCTCAAACAAAGTGGTAGAGCAAGAGATTGCATCTCAATTGGTTGATTCTATGGATGCCACCTTAAGGAGGGATAAAAATGGGGAAGTCTACCCAAATTCCCTCAGCATTGGTCAAATCTATTACTGTATATGGGATCATTTTTAACTAGTGGGTAGAATTAGAACTTCTTATGACTTCAAACGGGCACTATACAGACCATGGGATCTAAAGAAAAAGGTCAAGAACCACCTAGATAACCTCAGAGCCAAGGTGAAGATTGACTATGGCCATGTTTCATATCTAAATTACATAATATTCACAAATTCTTTGAATGACACAAAGGTTCATAAGAGGATGAATTAAGATAATATGTCTCTAGTGGTGGCCAAACATATATAATATAAACTCGAGAAAACTAAATAAGATGTTAGGAGAACTGAAAATCAAAATTGGGTCTTTAAACCTCCCTCAGGACCCCTCTCATAGGATGAGATACAATAATAGGTTAATCCATCTGGGAAACCACATGTGGAGGAGATGTAGAGAGTTAGTTGGGTTCCTCTTTGACAACCCAACCCAGTGGTTATAATGGTGGAAACAACTCTAGTTTTCACTCCTTAATCAACTTCTACTTCACAAGGTTCCTCAAATATGTCTCAAGTAAGTTTACCACTCTCCATGTTTCCATTTCCTCCACTCACTATGGCACATCAGGTAAGCCTTCCATCTTTCCTTTCTCTTATTATTAGTTTGATTCCACCTTCATCCCTAATTCAAACCAATTTTCTTCTACCTCCATCCCCTAGTTCACTCCCAGTAGACATTGTTACTCTGACTTCTTCACCCCTTCCATCTCAATCTCCTTCTCCTATTCCCACTAGACCCCTTGTCTCTCCTTAGGGTGTACCCATAAGGTCATCCCTTAAATAACAAATAGAAGAATAGTTAAACATTATGAAAGGTTTTAAAGAAGTAGAGCCTATGGAATTGTTGGATAATGATGAAGAAATTAAAATTTTCATAAAAAGATAATGGTATAGTGAAGAAGAATGGGAGGATAAAACTAAAACATTATTTTTATAAACTATCAGTAAGACCCTAAAAAGTGACCTAGATGATGACTGGATGTTAGAATAGGAATCCCAATCAATGGATACTAAGATTGTAACTAATATTTTAGTTTTAACTAAACTATTACATAATTTAGAAGGGAACAATGAGGATGAGGTAGTTTTTAGGCCTCCAACTCCCACATAAGGACAACTAGTTACGTACCTTTAGACCCAAATAAATTTAGCATAATAATATCATCTACAGTAGTAGCTTCCAAAACTATTTATACACAAGAGGTAAGCATTCAAGCTCCTTATTACCCATGTATTGTTATAATCACTATTATTCTAGATAGTATTATGGTAACTATTTCCCTTATATAGGCTCCAAGAATGATAAAATGACTATGGTGCCAATTTGGTAAACCCCAGTCATAACCCCTATGACTAAAGTAGTAGTTCCCCTATATCACCTTCCATAATCACTTATGGGGTTATTAATGAGTCTATGACTATTTATATTCAAGATTTTTTTAAAATACCTTATACTTATTCATTCTTTACTTCTCCAAACACTCATGCCTCTAGAATCAATGAACAAGTAAATTTTGAGAGTTTGGTATCATCTTCTATTTTTGCTTCCATAAATACCCTTCCAAATCCATATACTCAATTAGGCCTACCAATCATCCATGCAACCCAAATAAAATCTATTCCTATTACATCAATAAAAAGGTTAGATGAAGGAAGGCTAGTAATTGATACAATAACCCCTTAAAATGTCACTCAATGGAGAAATGTTATTCCCCCCTTTCCTCAAATGGGAACATCTTATGATAAAACTATTCTTATTCTAAGACAATCCCCTTATTCTACTCCTCCCAAGCAGGTAGAGCCTACAACACAACTAGTCACCTTAAATATCACTAAATGGATTCAAAATATGAAGTGAGAAGAAGGGGAAAACATGATTTGGTTATGGTGGAGTAACATATATTCAAGTTCCATTTCGATAAATAAACCAAGACTATGAGGAAATCAAGAGGAAAGTAGTGATAGTTGAAAGACAAAAGATAGAATTAGAGTAGAGGTAGGATGTGTTGTCTCTAACCAAAAGGATAAAAGTACTCCCCTTTGACTTGGGCCATTACGTATAATATCCTTACTCTTTTGTATATTTAGTGGGGGGAGTGATAAAATAAATGTTCATAGGTTATGAACAGGCCATGGGTTCTCTAAAAGGGAGAATCACCATACAACCTCCAAGGGACCTCATTAACAGTGCTCATGGAGTATCTTGGAAGTTGTATGATGTTATCTAGATGATAAGAAGTCCTAAGAGAGAGTCATAGCCCAAGTGGGGAGATGTGGTTCCCTTTAATAAATAAATAAATAAAATTGAGTCCAAACTCCATTTATTAAGCCAAGATTCTAGGAATAAGGCATATGATCATCTAAATTTAATAATTGTTTATGATGTAGTATGGGCCCAAAATTATGTAGCTACTACAAGAGATGACTTGATCAAGTGGCATAAAGAGATGTGATATTTGGTGTTGTAACTCATTAGCTATGAGGATTAGGCCATTTACATTTTTAGAGAGATAAGGATTAATAATGTGATTAATTAATAAAGAGAACTAATCATTAGAGCCATCTTAGAGGATCTACTTCAAACTATAGTAAATAGTTTCAAAAGAAAGATAGAAGGCATAATATATAAGATGCAGGATGACTTATTACAATTGATGAAATTTGCAAGAGGTAAAGTCATTAATACATAAAATATCTATGTGGAACTTAGTGATACATTGAAGATTCATATAAATTTAATGGATAGTATCCCCCAGCTCTTCAAAAGATCCCTATTAGACTTTGATGTAGTAAAAGTTAGTTTCTAGGCAAGTCATGCCCTCTACTTACAAATTTAGGCATGCAATCAGGGTTTTCAAGCCACTTTGCCTCCACTAGCCACCTCAACAATGCCTATGACTTTAGTAGCTAGACCCACCATTCCAACAACTTTAGCAACAACTACCAAGACATCAACATCATCGATATTAATTGATTCCTCATAGATATATTATTTTATAATCTTTTGGTGAACATTGTATCTAAAAGTTTTTTATGAAAGTATTATCTCTTATGAGATGATAATGGCATCTTTAAGCCATACATGTCTCTTTTTGAGATATTTTAAATGATTCAAATCTTTGAAAACAACTTATGTGATGAGTCATCTCCATCCCTAGCTATAAATACATGTAACCTCCACATTCTAAAGGGAGGAGAAATTTTGTTATTCAATATATATATATATATATATATATATATATATATATATATATATATATATATATATATATTGGTTGTTTTGAAATATATTTTGCATGACTCATTCTCTCTCTTTCATCTCTATGTTATAGTGTTTATAATTTTTTTCTAACTATTAGTTTAGTTTCTTGATATATGTAATAGTAATTTCAAGTATCTTGAAATTAAGTAGTATGCTTATATCAATTAAAAATAGGTAATAACAGTTTTAGGTTGATAGATATTGTTTTATTTTTTTATGTTGATAGATCATTGTCCTCTTATTTGAATACAATATTCTCTATCCCTACATAATCTTAATGAATGAGATAAGACAAGTTATTAAATTTAAAAATCATAATCCAAATTTCATGTGATCGAACCCAACTCCACATGAGTACACAATCTACAAATGTCATTCAAAAATTAAGGTTAACTATGTGACTAAAATCTTCCCATGCTCCACTATCATTATCCTCTCATTTGACATTAATCTGCTCAATCCCTACATTAGCCAATAAATTAGCCTCTACATTGGCCTCCTTTTAGTAATGTTAACACTTCTAGTTATGGATTATAGATACATCATCCCACACTTTATCAAGTATGTTAATCAAATTCTAATATTTACCCCTTTGTTTAGACAAGGCTTGAATGACAACATTAAAATCCACTTTAGTTTCCAGCTTAGGTACACCACATTCAAGCACAAGATTTTATCTTACCATTAGGTCTTGATATTCAACCTCATTATTTATCCCATCCAACATCTTGATATATGCTTCTCTAATTATATACCCACTATAATCCCTAATCACACATCCGACCCTAGAGGCCCTTGGATTCCCTCGACAAGCACCATTGAAATTGAGTTTGAACCACCTTAGCTGCCAAGCTTGCCAAGCAATACCAATCTTGATTTTATTCTTACAATTTCCATTTACATTTAAAATTGACCCATTAGTGGGCATATAATGCTTTTTATTTATATATATGTTATTAATTTTTTGTATAAAGGATATTTTTTCCTTAAACTTTTTTTATTATTTTTGAAAGATTTTATTATGAATTCATTACTATAATTTTTATTTTTTTGTTTAATATTAGTTTTCATCAAAAATATGTTAAATTTTGTATATTATAAATACTTAATAAAACATCTCATGACTATTTCTTTTTCCATGGTCAATAATGGTTTTTCAATGTTCATTTTATTTTTCCTTCAATGTGTCTCTTAGGAGTTACCTTTCAAACATGAACATGAACAAGAATGTATTTTTACTTTAAGGTAACTCCTAGGAGATACCTTCAAGTTACCCATGAAGGTAATTTAAGGCTCTTTCAAGCATCTCATAAGAGATACCTATAAGGGTGTTTTCATACATTTAAGGGGACAACAAAGTTATCTCCTAGGAGATACCTTTATAACATGCATAAATGTACTCTTGAAGGTATTAAAAGGCCCTTAACTATGTTTGAAGGCACTATTAGGTGATACCTTGAAGGGACTTATAATACCGTAAAGTTACCCTTATGCATTTTTTAAAGGTATCTCCTACAAGATACCTTCAAGGTACCTTTGAAGGTAATACAATGTACTTCAAAGTATTTTTTTAGGAGATGAATTGAAGGGTCTTGCATTACCTTCAAGAGTTCTCCTAGTAGATACCTTTCACATGAACATGATTGAAATTTTATTTCAAGTAATCTCCTATGAGATGCCTTGAATGGCCTTGTAATATATTCAAGGGTAACTTTATGTATGTTCAAAAAGTATCTCCTTGAAGGAACTATTGGGAAATCCTTTTTATCCCTTTTTTTGTCACCATTATCATTTGACAAAAAAAGATAGATCTAACCTAGCTAAGTTGATCTAAGGTCCATTATAGGATCAAGGCCTAATCCAAATCGATTCCCCAACCTACTTTGACTTGATCCATTTTTAATCCGAGTCTTTTGAGGTCTATTAGAGCTAATTTGAGATGATCCCAATTCATTCTGATCTAAGTTAATTGAGCCAAAGCGAGTTACTTCCTAATTCAATCTGAGTTTAGATCTTAAGTCAAGTTACCTAAGTCTATAACATTTTTTATTATCCATTTTTTAAGTATCATTTGAGGCCATATGGTGATCTCTGGGCCCTTATTTAGATGAATAGATAAATGAGACTTAGTAAATTTATCCATCTCCTAAGAGCCACATGTTAACATTGCATGGCCTTGAGGCATGTTAAGAAGTCACTCAACATTTAGTCATTTACTTTAGAATTTCCTTAGTGATCCCAACATTAGGAAGGTTAGACACAACATCAAGTTAGTGAGATGCTTCCAAATGGTTTAATCCCAGAGACATGGATCCCCAAATCCATCCATGTAGAGTTTAATAGCCCTAGTTGAGAGGGATTATGCCACTTGTATTGATCCCATAGTCCTGGCATGATTAATATAGATAGAATAGGATAACAATCCTTGGGTGAGTGATATCAATCTAGGTGGCATGATTCACTTCACTGTAGATAGAGAGGCCATTAGAGATAGTCAAAGCTATAGCAATGACCATTTAAAATGAGAATGGACCACATGGAGGAGACCCCATAGAAGGATACATGTTATAAACTCAATTAATAATGCATAGGCATAAAGTTAATAGGTTATATGTCTATCTAGGCCACTAAAAGGATCTCACTTAGCATAATAAGTTTCAAACCTATAAGGTGCCATTGTGAATATGATGGGTATTAGGATCATGGTCAAATCATTGATGTTATCCATGGTTTTGAGGTTTTTACGAGGTAAACATTAAATATAGTCATAGTTTTACACCTAAAATATTCACTTGAATTATGAGACATCAAAGATTAAATATTGGTTATTCTCCAAACCATGAGAGAATAAGTTAAAATAACATTTCCAAGTTCAATATGATTATCACCATGATTTGAGGATAAAAGAATAGTTCACATTTAATTTTGGCCATCCATATCTACTTACATGGAAGAGCTATAATTCCCAAGTCTTTGTTAAAAAACTTAATTTTGGTAGCAACACTCTATTTTGTATTAAATAGCCCAAGGGCTTCCCACTACCTATATAAGTTAGGGTCTTTTATATTAAAATCATCTTCTAAGTGTGTAAGGTGAAACCTTACCAAACTTAATACTTTTTATTGCCTATGGAATAGAATTTAAGCTAGAGTATGTATGCATCATTTCATTTTTTAGTGAATTTGATATGTTATATTGATGAATTTTAATGATAGTTTATTTCTTTCTTGCATTTATCCTTTTCATTCATGCCTTTATGTGAATTAGATGCATTTCATAGGTCATCTGAAGTGTATCATATGGTTTATTATATTTAAGTGTTAGAGTATCATTATCTCCTATTTTTAGACATCTTGATTGATCACCTTGACTATTATATAGATGTAGCCTTCATATTGAATTATTTATGTGGAATAAGTTGTCCTAAAGTAGTTTAATCAACCTATAAGCTGTCATTCAAATAGTGAAAACATTGACAAGTAGAGGAGATACATCTGGCGCATCACCTATAGTTTTCTTTCCCTATTTTTAGTGATTTTCTACCCCTTTTTCCCTACTAAGTAGTAGTTTAGTATTAATTTTGAAGTGAAACATCAAAGTATCTATCCCTATCTAGAGATTAACCTCACTTATTAGGAAACCCATAGCCTAGAGGTGATTCTATGGTATCACCTAAATGGGGAGGCATGAAAAAATATCTCAAGGGTGAAATTTAGAGTGACAACAATACCTTTAAATGACTTATAATACCTTCACATGAATAAGAGTGGATTTTTACTTCATGGTATCTCATAGGAGATACTTCAATTCACCTATGAACGTATTACAAGGCTCTTGAAGGCATCTCTTAAGAGATTGATTGAAGGGTGTTATCATATAGGCAAGGGGAAGATGAAGGTATCTCTAAGGAGATAAATTTAAAATATTCATAAGGGTAACCTTGAAGGTATTACAAGGCCCTTAAAAATTATGATTGAAGGCACTACAGTGTGATACTTTGAAGGACCTTATAATACCTTCAAGGGTACCATTATGTATGTTCAAAAGGTGTCTCATTTAAGTAATGGGTGATACCTTAAAGGTAATTTTAATACTTTCAAGGGTTCCCTTATGCATGTTCAAAAAAAATTTCCTTTAAGGCACTACTAGGTGATACCTTCAAGGGCCTTCTTATGCCTTTAAAGGTACCCACAATGTATCTCCTAGGAGATACCTTTCAAACATTAACAAGAGTGTATTTTTCCTTTAAGATAACTCATATAAGATACCTTAAAGTTACCCACGATGGTATTAAAATTTCCTTAAATTCAGGAGACCTCAAAATTCATTGTCATACATTCAAAGGGGCATTGAAGGTATCTATTAGGAGATACATTTCAAATATGAATGAGGGTACCCTTGAAGGTATTACAAGGCCCTTTAAAGTATGTTTTAAGGCAACATTAGTGATACCTTGTAATATCTTCAAGGGTACCCTTATGCATGTTATAAAGGTATCTCCTTAAAGGAACTATTGGGTGATACCTTGAACGGTTTTATAATACCTTTAAAGGTACCTTCTAGGTATCTCTTAAGAGATACCTTTCAAACATGAACAAGATTTGATTTTTCCTTCAAGGTAACTCCTAGGAAATACCTTCAAGTTACCCATGAAGTTATTACAAAGCCCTTAAAGTCATCTCCCAAAAGATACATCAAAGGTTATTATCACATTCAAGGGGGACATTGAAGGTATATCCTTGGAAACACCTTTCAAAGATGCATAAGGGTATCCTTGAAGTTATTACAAGGCCCTTCAAAGTATTTTTGAAGGCACTAATGGTCGATACCTTGAAGGGCCTTGTAATACCTTCAAGGGTATCATTATACATGGTTTAAAGGTATCTCCTAAGAGATACATTCAAGGTACCCTTGAAAGTAGTATAATTCCCTTCAAGGTATCTTCTAGGAGATATATTGAATCCTATTGTATTAGCTACTTTGAACATGCACATGATTAGAATTTTCTTTCAATGTATCTCTTAGGATATACCTTGAAGGGCCTTGTAATAACTTCAAGGTTATCCTTGTGCATGTTTGAAATGTATCTCCTAGGAGATACCTTAAAGTCACCCTTTAAGGTACTACAATTTCATTCAAGGTATATTCTAGGAGATACCTTGAAGGGTCTTGTAGTACCTTCAAGGGTTATCTTAGTATATACCTTAAACATTCACATAATTTGAATTTTATTTGAATGTATCTCCTAGGAGATATATTTAAGGGACTTGTAATTGTAATAAGCCCATTGAATTTTAGTCTAATAGGGTAATTTTTTTTAAAATTAATTACACAAATTTATCTTAATAATTTTCATCATGATAAAACCCACATAGTGTGATATTTAACTAAATACATTTTTTTTAACATGATAATTAAAAGGCATACAGCTAATCTATTTAGATAATGATCACAACACAAATAATATATCAAGAATAGGTACAACATTGATTACATAAATCAAGACTACATTTAATTCATAAAATTATTATTAAAAATTTAGCCACATCTGATACAATATTATAGCCAACTATTGTATGATACATATGAATAGAAAGTATAGTTTTAGCAATATAAATGTCTTAATAATAATATAAAATGATACAATGTTCCATATATCATGAGTCTCAATGAATTCATAGTATATAAAAGTAATCTCAAGTGTAGTCTCTAGTCTAGTACTATTATGGGGGTAGAGAGAATCATCTAAGTACTTTTTCACACCAACCACAAACCATCTATCCCCCAAACTATCTCCCAATAAGGGAATGGACCTCCCTTCATAGATGGGTAGATAATTATGGTGTGAGAATCCATAATAGATTATAATATAACTTTAAAACATGCATAAGGTTAACCTTAAAAGTACTAAAATTCCATTTAAGGTATCTTCTATGAGATACCTTTAAGGGTCTTATAATACCTCCAAGGGTTATCTTAGTATATAAATTAAACATGCATACAATTGGAATTTTATTTAAAGATATCTCCTAGGATATATATTAAATGGCCTTGTAATTAGAACAACCCCATTGGGTTTTACTAGAATAGGGTAATTTTTTTAAATTAATTACACAAATTCAACATTATAGATTTCATCATGATAAAACTAACATAGTTTTATCTTTAACTAAATACATTATTTTTATCATGCCAATAAAGAGGCCTATAACTAATCTATTTATATAATGATCACAATAATAGTAGTATATCATGAATAGGTACAATGTTGATTACATAAATCAAGACTAAATTTAATTCATAAAATTATTATTACAAATTCAACCATAGTCAATATAATATTAAAGCCAACTATTGTATGATACATATGAATAAAAGGTATAGTTTCAAAAATATAAATGCCTTAATAATAATATACAATGATACAAAGATTCATAGAGCATGAGTCTCAACAAACTCATAGAATATAAAATTAATCTCAAGTGTAGTCTCTAGTATGGTACTATTGTGGGAAGGGAGAGCATCATCTAAGTGTGTTTCCATACCAACCATAAACCATCAATCCCTTGAACTATCTCCTAACAAGGGAATGGCCCTCCCTTCATGGATGGGTAGATAATGATGGTATGAGAATCTAAAATGATAAACTAGAACCTATGTGATGTAAGATAACTAATACATGATGTATACCATAAACAAACCTATTCTAACATGATATCATAGAAATATTTAAACTAAATCAAACACATGAAATGATAATGTTTAACTTTAAACATTACTTTGGCCAAAGTTTTCATATAGTTATTGATTCTTAGGATCAGTGAATTTCATACACACCACTCAATTGAATTACACCTTATATGTCAATCAATGCCACTAATTAAGAAAGTTAAATCCATCACACTACTTATTTAGGTTCATTAATGCAAGACTTGGTTATATATAATAAAATAAAAACCAAAAAAATCATAATGAATATTCCCTACTAGCAAATGTAAAATGTGTTAATCATGGAAATATCAAATACATACATTCAGTCCATCAAATGTAATGCAATGAATCTTAAATCATCTAATTTATTATATAATAATAAATAAATTTAATAAATAGTCCTCAATATATTCATACAATCTAGGTAAGAAGTTTATATAGACATCAAGTTACAGAATATTAACATGTAACTAAAAATGTTATTTCATCCATCTAAATAACATAAATTTCTATGTTATCTACTTTATATCTAACAAAAAAAATACACTAATAAGCTTATTAATAACGTTATAATATTTGTATTTCATTTTAATACCACATTTATATATTCCATTCAAACATAGTTGTAACTCAGCCATGATAACTAAAATCACAATACACCCATATATATTTTTCATACCATGTAATTATTAGAATCATTAACCATATATGAATATCTATATATGGTATAATTATATTTATATTTGTACTTAAGTTAATAAATCACAATTTTATACCATATATATTTTATCTAGTCAAGCTAAATCTTATAGCTAAATAAAACAACTAGTACATATATGGTATACTCTAAATAGATAAAATATATATCCATTATCTATAGGTATCATGTATAGATTATTTACTCAAGCTTATGGTATTAGTAAAATTTATATATATTATATGCAGACATTTAAAAAAATATGGTAATTTGACTGAGTTCAAAATCATTATACCCAACAGTGCAAAATCTATATTACATGATTTACTCAATCTTAAATATATAAACTTAGCCATGTTTATAAAAAGACTAATTTATATATAAAGTAAAATATTTTCCATATGCACATAAACCTAACCAATTGTATCTTATAGTTTAAAATCATATATATTCTTACTTTAAATTCAACCATGTGTGTGTGTGTGTGTGTGTGTGTGTGTGTGTGTGTGTGTGTGTGTGTGTGTGTGTGTGTGTGTGTATTTCATCTAGTCAAGATAAATCTTATAGCTAAATATAAAAAAATCCAGTACGTAAACAGTATAATCTAAAGAGACAAAATATATATCCATTATCTAGAGGTATCGTGTATAACTTATTTACTCAGGATTATCATTTTATAAAATTTTATATATATTATATGTAGACATTCAAAAAAATATGGTAATTTGACTGAGTTGATTATCATTATACCCAACAGTGAAAAATCTATATTACATGATTTACTCAGTCTTAAATATATAAACTATATATATATATATATATATATATATATATATATATATTTCATCTAGTCAACATAAATCCTATAGCTAAATAAATCAAAATATAGTAAGTATACGGTATGCTCTAAATAGATAAAATATATATCCATTATCTAGAGGTATCATGTATAACTTATTTACTCAGGATTATCATTTTATCAAAGTTTATATATATTATATGTAGACATTTAAAAAAATATGGTAATTTGACTGAGTTGAAAATCATTATACCCAATAGTGCAAAATCTATATTACATGATTTACTCGGTCTTAAATATATAAACTATATATATATATATGTATATATATATATATGTGTGTGCGTGTGTGTGTGTGTGTGTATATATATATATATGTATATATATATATATATGTATATATATGTATATATATGTATATATATATATATATGTATATATATGTATATATATATATGTGTATATATATATATATATATATTTCATCTAGTCAAGAAAAATCCTATAGCTAAATAAAACAAAATCTAGTAAGTATACGGTATACTCTAAATAGATAAAATATATATCCATTATCTAGAGGTATCATGTATAACTTATTTACTTAGGATTATCATTTTATCAAAGTTTATATATATTATATGTAGACATTTTAAAACATATGGTAATTTTACTGAGTTGAAAATCATTATACCCAACAGTGAAAAATCTATATTACATGATTTACTCAGTCTTAAATATATAAACTCAACCATGCTTATAAACAAACTAATTTATATATAAAGGGAAATATTCTCCATATGCACATAGTCCTATTACAGACCCAACCAATTATATCTTATAGTTTTAAAACATATATAGTCTTAATTCAAACTCAACAATATCTATATTATGAAGATTACAATACATAGGATAATATATTGTTTAAACCAACAGTCCTATATATATAACCTTGATATGTCTATTATTAAAAATTCTTACTTATATAATATGATATGTTTTAAAGGCTCACAATAATTTATATGGATCTATCCTACCATAGATAAGTATAGTTACATTTATAAACTTATCTATAAAGGGTTATAAACATTATTACTTATAAAGCTTTCAAAGTAAATTCAGGGTTTTAATATAAATGTAGATGCAAGCTACATATTTACTTATCTAAAACTATAATGTAGGTTATATCTATTTTCCCCACTTTATTTCAAGGAATACATTAACAAAACTATAATGAATATCCATCAATTTATAAACATCCTTATATGGCACAAACCTCATATTATTATAGAGTTACAAGTTTATACAAATGCATCTTAACTTGCATTATACCTATATATATACCATCAGGTAAATTAAGTCTTGAAGGATATATATTTAGATCCATGTATATGTATACACTCTTTTGTATAAGTCAATAAATGAAATAAAACCCTAACTATATTACACTAGCTCAAAGATAGTTTTCTATATAAGCTTCAATACTTAAATTTATGGTTTAGAAATACACAGCCGTGCCCTAACATATCATTAAAAAATCTAACTCAATATAATATTAATTAAAGTTGATGCTTGTACATAAAATAAGTGGATTAAAATTTTATGTAAAGGGAAATGCAACGGATCTATAAATCAATCCTACCTCGAAGAAAATAAATCCTACTTACACTTCTAATTATTAACACATTATGCATTTGAGGTCATGACCAACATGGATCTACTAGAACTATCTATTGGATATCTTAACACAATAATATCACTAGGGAGGGTTTCAAAGGCTTTAGTTAATAAAACTATGTAATAGCCCTAACAAAGTCCTATCTTTTCATATTCACTAAACTAATAATAAGTAAAGTAAAGGTCTAATCTAGTGCTCACCACATCTTATGGCACAAAGTGGAGATTAGTAAACATGCATAAGAGAATCCCATTTAAACTATGTATAGGTAAGACCCTAACACATGGAGAGATCAATATATTTAAAAGCCATTACTTATGCTACTTTTATCTACTAAAGAGAGGAGAAAAGTTAGATATGCTTACCTTAAATATGAACCTAACAAGATTAAATCTCTCCCTTGGCCAAATGTTCTTTGTAGGAGGTTGTTTTTGTTTGTAGGGATCACTAAGAAAGGCCAAAGTATCCAAAAAAATACACAAGAAAAGATTCTTCTCCAAGTACAAACCCTAAGCTAAGACTCCTCAAGTATAATAGCAAAAGAGAAGATTATAAAGAAGTAAACATTAATAATTAACTCTGATTGTCTCTCTAAGAATGATGAAATGAATGTGTTTATATAGCTTGATCTAACCCTAGTCCTTTCTAAAAGTTTAGGCTAATAACGTTGACCCAATGGACATTATATCATTATTGACAAAAATAAGTTAGTTCTTGGTCTAGGGGCAGATAATCTAATGTAAATTGTCAAAAATGATTTTAGGCTAAGGAAGGGCTAATGAGGGCAAAAAATTACTATAGGAGGGTATAAAATAGGAGGTAAATATTAGGGGAATATTTTTAATATATTAGTGTATAGATAGCAAGTGGTAGTATATGGAAAATAATCCTATGAAACACCAATGGTCTTCCCACCCCTTTCCTAGTGCACCCCTTAAGACATGCTCTTAGAGAGATTGAGGCTCGATGGGTTCCTACATGATAGAAAGCATCAGTAATTGATAAAGTTTTAAAATATTATGTGTATACATATGCCCCACTTGAATCTCATCATGTGTCACTCAGGTGAAATAAGGGATGATGTTTCAAGAGAAGAACATAACAACACACAATGTTGAAGCTTAAAAAAATGTAGTATTTTAAAGCATAAAATAATTGAAAGTAAATGATTAAAATGGGAAATAACTAAAAAAGTAAATGTATGTGTACCTTGACTTAACTTTATCACTATATGGTTGTCAATTATATTTGTATTTTTTATTTTGGAGGTCACAAAGATTGATTTATACAAACCTAAGGATATAAAACTAAAGAGTAAAAACATATAAACATAGGAAAGCCAAGATAATTGATGCTATGTGGATCATACTTGGAAATTTAGATAACTGGGGTGACAAATGCTAAGTTAGACTAAATGACCAAGTCTAAATTGAGATTAAATCAAGTAATCAAAAATCCAAGGCTACTAAAGACTTAAAAATTCAAACAAGTAAACCTTAAGTAAGAAAGGCAAACTCACCAAGTCAAACAAAGGAAACATATAAAAAATGGTAATAAAAAACTAATGTAAAATTAGTAACAATCCTTATTTAAACAAAAATAGGCAATAAAAATGGTAAAGCAACATTTATGAGTGATAAATAATAAACCTTACTCAATCATCAATGGAAAAAGTGCATAAAAGGTAAAACAACATTGGTGAGTGAGAAGTAACAAACCAATTTCACTCAATAATGGAAATAATACATGAAAGTAGAAATAGACTTAGGTGTCTAAAAAAAAGGGTAGTAAAACAATAACAAATGGTAAAATAAATAAAAGTGATGATGGGATGTAAATCAATGGTGTAAATAAAATAATCCATAGTCACTCAAACATATTGTTTTGTTCTAAAGATTGATAAAACTAAAATAAAGTAGTGATAGCATGTTTTTAATATGTGAATAAGAGGGAACATAAAAAAAAGAAAAATAGATTTACAATCAAACTTGCCTATCAAGGGATAAAATGAAATGGGTGGAGGGTATAAATGAAGGAAAAACTAAGGTAGAGTAACTCTTTATCAAAGTCAAGATGCTCAAATTAGGTTTGTCAAACCAAGAGAACTTTTGACCTTAAGGACTCTGAAGAAATTCTTCCAATCACACAAGTCTTAGGTCAACAAATAAAGTATGTAAATCATCTCATGAAGGCTATATGCATAAAAATTAAAATGGACCTCCCTTCCCATATCATGTTCCCCATTCATTAGGACCCCTTATAGAGTCATTGGTCTACTAGAAAGATTGGGTACTTGCATGAGAAAGTAGGTAGAGTCATAGAGTTTTTTAAATTGTCCTATTATAATCTAATGGCCTATTATACCCCAATGGACCTCAGCTCTATTCTCAGGCTAATTTTAGAGTTTGATATTCAATTAGATATAGGAGATGTGCTTGTAATCACATATTTTTGGTGTGATTTTGACTTGTGAAAATTTTATGTTACCTTTTATATCATTACCTTTTATTGTAAAATGATTTGGATTTTAATGTTCGATGGATTTTTCTATTCCTCCTCCATATGAATTTGGAAAACCAAACATGGATGTTAAAGATGACTTTCATTTGAATACTTTCGACTTGGTTGCTAAAAGAAAACTTAGAGAGAATGGTGTCTAATAATATCATTAATTCAAGTGAAATAAAGGTTATATCTTGATATCAACCCTGTTTAATCCAAAGTGGAGTGAAAGGAAAGGAAATTTAGAGGAATTAGATAAGAAAAAAATTAAATTACTTTAAATCAGAAAAAATGTGACAAAGGGTGAAAAGGGGGATATAATTACAATGAAGTGTGATTAATTATCATAATAATGATGGAAGTGTAGGAAAACATGCTAACACAATTTGTTGTGAAAATTTTATCTACAAAAGAAGCAAAAGCTAAAGTTGAGAATAAGGAACATAAACTCAAAACCATTACAAACATTCTAGATAAGGAAAACTACATTAAGTAAACATGGTGATTTTATGAGGAAGGTCAAGTCCTATACATGGGATTACAATGCAACTCATAAAAGAGAAACCCAAGAGGGTGAAAAAATAATGTGAAAATTAAATGAGAAATAAGATATTTGTGAGGAAGGTCAGTTCCTATCCGTGGTCTTACACTACAACTCATAAAAGGGAAACTCAAGGGGGTGATAAAAAGTATTGGAAAAAAATTCAAAATTGAGGAAAAAATGAAATCATGATGAATACTAGGTCCCATCCACAGTTTTATAATGCAACTCATGATAAAATAGAAACCAAAGGACCAAAAGGAATGACTAAGGTTTATGGAAAGAGAGAATGGTTCAAGAGGGTTAGACCTATGTAAGTATCCTACAAAAAGTGTTAGTAGGATAGCATATAGAAAGCATGGTAATAAGGGAAGGATTAAGGAAAAATAATTTTATAAGAATTGAAAATTTGTGGGATTTTTGAAAAGATGGCCTTCATTAGTTTGAAGGAGATAGGTTATTGGACCAAGAATGTCTTTGAATAAATAAGGGCCCCACCATTTTAGGGCATATTTACCTTATTTATAATTAGTATATTCTATATTAAGGATAATATCACTAACATTAAAGTGTAAACTTTAACTATTTTGTTATGTTGTTTGACAATACAGGCCTTATAATGGTGATTATGTTGTAAGGCAGAAAGATGGTGTTTATCAATAAGATCAAGAGAATGAAGGTGAGATTCATGTAATTATTCATTAGGTATGATACCATTAAGAGAGATACAGAGAGAGGGAACCTCAACTTGTAATGGGGAGACTCATTTAGAACTATATACTGGCAAAAAAGGTGTTACCCCAATAGTAGTGTGTATGCTAGTGTTATAGGCCCAAAGAGTAGGATTAAGATGAAGATGACAATCCATGTGGTTTTCATAGATTATATTTTAGAGAATTATATTAATAATTTTATTGGTGTCCTTGGCTTGGAAATTACATTATGGATGATAAGTCATGGAAAATTTGTGATTAATTTTTAATTTAGCACAAACCTATTTGATGTCTTTATTTTTGAATTTACCACCATTATCTGAAATGATAGTATGAGGAACACCAAAGTAGAAGATGATTTGATTGAATATGAATTTGGAAATGGTGGTACCATTAAAATTGATGAGAGGTGTAACCTCAAACCATTTAATAAAATATGTGGTTATTGTGATAATAAAGACATGCCCATCTTGAGATATAGGTAATTTACCTCTGAGATCTAATCCCCACATGGAGAATGGCTAGGGGGACTCCATTGTTTGAAGCTCAAATGGAGATGAATGGATTAGATAATTATGAATTTGGAAAGGATTCCTTTTAGAAAATTCAATGTCATCCTTTTCAAGAGTAGGAAAAAAGTATCCCATACATAGGCATTCCCAAGTTGTAGCATGTCCTCTATAATGGCCACTACAAATGACCCCATGTGCTTATTTAAGAAGAGGAATAAATTATTATTTTATAACACAAAGGAATAAGGTACCTTCAGCATTTTGATAATAAATTATGTTATATATAAATACATACTTGAAATATTATTTGTAAATTTGATTTTTTTCACAGGAATTAATGTTTGGAGGATAGGTTTCATGTTTAATAAATTGAATAATGTCTTTGTACCATGGGTTGTGTCAAATAGTGAATCTTGTGGTTGAATGGGATATGGGAGTTTTATTATTTGGATAAGAAAAGTATAGTTGGTAAGGACTTGGTGTGAATGAAAAAGAGATTCTGAAGAAGTAAGTGAATCAATAATGGAATTTTGATCTCGAGGGATAGGCTCAATGGTGAAAGAAGTGAAGTCTTTGGCAAGGGTAGTTGTTATTTAATGATAAGCAATATCATTTTCAATTTTTCATTGATAATCACCATTAACCTAGTGAAAAATGAGTTGGTAATCACCTAAAGTGTGTAGATATGTGATATCTAAATAAAGACCTTCTCTCATGCCTAGGATTAAGGTTTTGTATTCCACCATGTTGTTAGTGACATTGAATGTAAGGAAAAATACCAAAGGGATAATTTTACCAAGAGGAATAATGAGGATACAACATACCATAGATCCTTTAAGGCATTTTGTGCCATAAAAATGAAGGGTCCAAGTATCTTTGTGTAATTTGATAGTAATTTTAGGA
Organism: Torreya grandis; assembly: GCA_037957365.1. Taxonomy (NCBI): domain Eukaryota; kingdom Viridiplantae; phylum Streptophyta; class Pinopsida; order Cupressales; family Taxaceae; genus Torreya; species Torreya grandis. The sequence continues at coordinate 3,096,910 of JARHVA010001324.1, forward strand.
AGTTCTTTAATAACTACTTTTGGTTTAGTATTATCGGGGAAGATAGAGGACTCTTTAAGATTACTTGCTTCAAGATTATAAGTGAAGTTATAGAAGTAATATTTAAGAGATATATGTCTTTATTAATACCTTAAATATATATATAATAATATTTTCAAGAAGACTATCTTAAAGGTGTTAGGTATTTGGTATAGGAGCTATAATAAGTTTATGAACAATGATTTTTCCTTTGATAGCTTTTTGTGTAATAATTCAGAGATCAAATTATATGAGGACCATTAACTTGCCAATTATATCTCCAAGAAGAAAGGATTTGGAGAATAAATGATGGAGTGGATTACAATGAATGATAATTTAAATGGTTTTATAAATCATGTAATTAATGAGAATGTATTTCCATAATACATTAATTTGCTAGAGAATTTATGGATATAACTATTTAGAAATTCTCCAGTAAAGAATGTAATGTCAGAGATTTTTAGTTGGAAAAATATATGGTGGGGAAATCATTTTCTACTTTTTTATAAAATTTATCATATTTGATGAGGCCACGAGTAATATAATTATGGAATATTCCCTTCTGGCATCATCATGTTGGGCAAGCATTGCCCCAACTGATATGGTTGTGGAATAAGTATATAAGATTAATGGATGATTATTATAATGGGGATGAGAAGTGGGTGGGTGAATCAAATATTATTTCATATTTTTAAATGATTTTTTACAAGGATATGTCCATGCTAGATTAGTACCTTTATTGAGAAAATAATTAACATAATAGATATGATAAGCCATTTTGGGGATGAACCATCTAATTTCCCCAAGTTTACCAGGGTAATTGAAAATATATGGAATGAAAAGAGGGATGGTAATTTTAATAATAGCATGGATATTTTCTAGATCAACATCAATACTACAAAGAGAAACTAAAAATCCCAATAATCTTCCAAATGTAACACCAAAAACACATTTTTAAGGATCCAATCTAATTTTATATTTAATGAGGCTATCAAAAATGATAGAAATATTAGAGAGATGAGTCTTATAGGTTTTATACTTGGAAATGAGGTCTCCACATAGGTTTCGATGATCGTATGGATAAGATCATGAAAAATATGTGTCATTTCTCATTGATAGGTAGATATAACACTTTTTAGGCCAAAGGGAATTTTAATGTAATAAAAAGTTCCCCATTCCATGGTGAAATTTGTCTTATGTTGGTCTTCATGGGAAATGTGAATTTGATTATAAACTGATAAACAATCCATAAGGTAAAACATTCCATAGTTAGTAGTGGAATTGATAATGGAATCTATAAAAGGTAAAGGGAAGTTATCCTTGGTACAAGCAAGATTAAGATTATGGAAATTAATGCAAATGTAAATGGCCATGGTGAATTTCTTTTGAAAAGGGACAATTTTTAAGACCCATTATGAATAGTACATATGCTTTATAAACTTAGCATTGATAAGTGTAATAGTTTATTTATGTCATAAATTAGAAACATCTAGTGGAAATTTATGTTTCTTTTTTTGTATAGGCTTGGCATCAAGATAGGTGATGAGTGCACCATGATCCTAGGGTCAATACTAAGCATGTCCTCATAAGAACAAAAAAAAGTCTTACAATATTTATCAAAGATTAAGCTAAATTTATCATTTTCATTTGGTGTGAGTTCACGAGATACTATAATTTATCGATGGCATGATGGGGTATCATATTCAATTTGAGTAGTTTCCTCAATAATAATAATATTTCCATATTGAAAATGATATGGTATGTTAGCTAAAGAGGAAATGGGATTTTCTTTAGGATAAATATTAGTATTGAAGTTTTTAAAATAAGTGGGTTTCTTCTTGAAATTCTTGAATTTGTAATGCTACTGAGGTAGTTGAGGTTATACTAAGAGGGGGGGGTGAATCAATAGATCAAATAAAACTATTCCTTTAATCCTTTTAAACCAAATTCAAAAGAATATAAATATTAAAAGATAAATGTAGAAATCACATACACACACAAATACATTTGACACTAAATTTATATATGGAAAACCCAAAGGGAAAAGACATGGTGAAAATAACTACTAGAATATACTATTCTAATCTAGCCTCATAGTCAATGCTTCACTTGGAAAAACCTCACTAGTTACAAGCCTCACTAGCTACAAACCTCACTAGTAAAACCTCACTTGTTACATTTAAGGACACCAATCCTAAGGAGATAGCAATCCCCTAATTTAAGAGCACCAACTATAAGGAAGCACCCACTCCATAATTTGAGAACCCACTTATCTTATCTAATGGCACCAACCTATCAAACTTTTCTATGGAGATACAAATCCTATTTACAAATTAGATTCATACATGAATCCAAATCTTTATTCTTTGTTATAGGTCTAATCTACAACTGATCATACTCTGTACATTATTTTTATGCCTTTCTTCCTCTCTATTCCTATTTATTCCTCTATTTTGTGCCTAGATATGTCTCTATTTGACACACTTCATTTGATTCACCAACCACTCTACTATTGTCTACCCCCTTTGGTTCTATGTCTTTATGATTTTCTATTTGACACATTTCATTGGATTTTGCTTTTTGCCTCTATCTATATTAAACTTGGCTCAATATCAAATGTAATTATTCTAGTACCTTTTTCTTTGTCCTAGATATCATATATATAAATAAATGATCTAGGGTTCTATATCTTCTATGTTTTCACACTCAAACTATAACACATCACATCAATTCTATACTTTAGTTCATTAAGAGTTGAACTATTAGTTCATGCATCTCGATTCTATGCATCATACCTTAATTGTAAGTCTCTTTACTATCTATAACATCTGTTAAACTCAAGTTTTTATGCACATGATTTTTAATGTAGATTTGATCAATTGGAACAATCAATCTCATTATCTATGTTGAGATATAGATCTTCTACACAAGTTCTTGCATGTTCTTATAACTATCTATTTGTTTGGACATGACTTTAAATGTTGTTAATTGATTTTTCCTTCTATGCCATGATCTCGTGGTCCACACTCAAATGAATCAACTTTAAAATGAATCCATTTGATCACCTTCTGATAGGTTCATGCTATCTATTAGATATTTTTACACTTATAAACTTTAGTTTTATCTCTTTACAATGTACTTGTTGATCTTCTTGATCCAAGCTTCTGCATGTCATTCAATATTTGAAGATGTATGACCTTTATATCTTCCTAGTTATTAAACATCAAGCTCTTTCTCTCATCTCATAGATTCTTATATCTTTGGATCACTTTTTCTCCATCAATCTTCTTGAACCTGCTCAATCTTTAACTTACCACTATGTTGATAAACATCGATCACTTTGTTCTATTTGATTTCACTCACTCCATTGGATCTTTCTCATCCAATCTAATACATGCCATTGTATCTTTGAACTTTCATTAACTTTCTTTGACTTGGTCATTAAATTAGACACTTTAACCTCATCTCTCTACTTCCTATGTCTTTGGATCACTTTTTCTTCATCGATCTTCTCGAACATGCTTTGTTTTTAACTCTCCACTATGTCGATAAACATTGGTCACTTTATGACATTTGAGTCCATTCACTCCATTGGATCTCCTTTGCATGATAACCTGCACACTACCAAATCCTCTAACAATCTTGATCATTAAGTCCAATACGCTTACACTCATTGGGTTTATATTTGACAAGTTTTATGAATGTGACACTTATCACTTGCATGCTCACTTGCAGCTCCTTTTGATCATTTGAATTTATCATACTCTATTGGATCTCCAATTTCTAATTAAGTGTGAGTCATTTATCAACCAACTAACTTGAAATTTATCTTTGATAGGTTTACTCTCAGTGGTCTTCTATTTGATAGACTCATGTACTTATGACACTTGGCATTAACATGTTCACTTGGAGGGACATTTTACACTTTGACTTCACTTCACTTCATTGGATCATCTATGTATGATGAAGTGCAAGTTATTGGTCAAGTTGGCACATATATAAAGTCTTACACTTAGGAAAATATAACATCTTTTGATCATTTCTCAAAGCCAATAATTTCTAAGTTGAGGGGCCAGTTTCTTAATGATGATATGTACTTAAGTTGTAACTTAAGTTATTGGTTCATAGATATACCAATTCAACATTAAAATATAAATTTTATTATTGATTCCATGACTAACCTTAGGATTTTACTATGAAACCCTATAGTGTTTGAGAGATAAATGAATCAATTATGAGCTCATTCCTTCTCCTCTAAACCTATGGACCATATTTTAATTATGCTCATGAAAAAACCATAACATATATTCTATTTGTTTAACTTTAAACATCCATAAATGGTCTCTATAAAATCATGACAACTTTGAATAGTGTAACTGTGAAACATGCTCTTCTCTCCATCAATCATGCTTGATACTTTTGACATTAATGACATCCATAGTGTCCCTTTTGACATCAATTATAATCATATTTCCAACAATCTCTCCCTTTGGTATTGACGTCAAACTAAATGCTCTAATGCAAAGTTAATTTTATGATCTTCTAATAATTTGATCCTTGTCTAGCATTTATTGCATTGGCTTCTGATGAGTATGAATTGAAGTTGTTCATACCAAACTTGCTTCCCCTTAGGCAATGTCATATTTTCCTAAACTCATCTTGGACACTTTATCTACTCTTTCAAACTTTTATATAGAGCATTTTCACTTTTTCTTCAAACTTTTACAAAGAGAATTTTCTCTTTTTCTCCCCCTTTGACATCAATGTCAAAGGGACTCCTCACTATTTGTCCAAAGTCTTCTCCCCTTTGTCAGATAAAGGAGTTTGTCTAAGAACCTAAAACCATCAAATCATTATAAAATTTAAAAAAAAAACATACCTAAGTTGACTTTGCTCTCTTATTCCAAGGATTAATAAAACTTCCATGAGATTCCCCTAGATTCATGCCCTATCACTAGTGATTTAGTGATGTGTTGTAGGAGCCACCACTCCCAACTCCTATCTCAGATATTCAAATTATTCCCTAGGAAGAGGTTTTGTAAATATATCTATAATATGGTCCTTAGTTGGCACATATTCCATTATTATTTCTTGATCTACAACCCTTTCTCTTAAGAAGTGATACTTGATTGATATGTGCTTGGTTTTAGAATGCATCAGTGGATTCTTTGATATATTTATTTTAATTTAATTATCATAAAGAATATAAATAGGTGACTTGTACTCAACCTTGATGTCCTTGAGTATTTTCTTCATCCATAAGACTTGAGTGTAATATGTCACTACTACTACATACTCTACTTCCAATGTAGAAAGAGTAATTGTCTCTTACTTTTTGCTCAACCATGAAACAAGTATGTCTCTAAAGAAGAATGCACCACCACTAGTGCTTCTTCTTTCATCCACACTTCCTACCCAATCAAAATTTATATGTGTTGTCAAAGTGAAATATTCACTTGTAGGGTACCATAGTCCATAGTCAATTGTGCTCTTGATGTATCTAAAGATTATTTTCACTGTATTTACATGTGACTCTTTAGGAGTAGCCTAAAATCTAGTAACCATGTACACTACTTGCATGATATCTTGTCTTGATGTAGTTAGGTATATCAAGCTACTTATCATTGATATATACATAGTTTGATTTGCATCAAGGGACTCATCCTCTTTGCTCAAATTTCATGTATTTATCATGGGAGTAATAACTATTTTAATATCTTCCATTCTAAATTTATTGAGCATCTCCTTTACATACTTGGTTTTGGAAATGAATATCCCTTCATCATATTATGTTATTTGTAGACCAAGGAAGAAGGAAATTTTTCCTAGCATAGACATCTCAAATTCACTTTACATTTATGTAGCAAATTATTTACACATTTTGTTATTGTTACCACCAAATATGATGTCATCTACATAAATAAAAATAATCAACATATGCTTACCTTTTAATTTAAAGTACAAATTAATGTATGCATAGCCTTTGTTGAAACCTTATTATTGTAGGTATTGGTCCAATCTTGAATACCATGCTCTAGGTGCCTATTTTAGTCCATATAGTGCTTTCTTCAGTCTGCACAGATAATCTTCTTCATCTGATAACTAAAAACATTCTGGTTGTCTAATATAGACTTCCTCTTCTATGTTCCCATTCAATAAAGTAGACTTTACATCTATTTTATAAAATTTAAACTTATTTTAAACAAATAATGCTAGAAACATTCTTATAGCTTCCAATCTAGAAATTGAAGCAAATGTTTCCTCAAAGTATATGCCTTCTACTTATTCATATCCCTTTCACACCAACCTCTATTTATTTCCTATAACATCTCCATTCTCATTGACATTGTTTCTATAGACCCATTTTTTTCCTGTCACATTCTTGTTAGAGGGTCTTGGAACTAATTTCCAAGTTTTTCTCTTTTCTATTTTGCTCAATTTGTATTCCATGGGTCTAGCTAATAATCATCATTATTGGCTTCAACATAGCTCTTAGGATCAATTTCAAACATTACATCAAAAATTACTTGGTCCTTTTTCATTACAAATCTTCTCCTTTTTTAAACTCCTTCATTCTTATTGCCAATTATCTGCTCTTTAAGATTATCCTTTTAAACAAATTTTAGAGTTGATTTTTCATTATTTTCCTTAGCCTCTTCACTATTTGATTCCTCTTCAAGATATGACTCTTCATTACTAGTTTCCTTGTTAGGTTCATCATGCTTTATTCTTTGTTCAACCTTGACATTTAAGCTCTCCACCATCTTTTGTAACCTCTTATTATAACATGCATAGGCTTTGCTTGGAATAACCTAGAAATATTCCTTCATCACATCTTGATTTAAAGCTTCATAGTTTGTCCTCTCTTCTAATGTAGCATTTGCTTCCAAACACTCTAAAGTACTTAATAGAGGTAGGCTTTCCATACCATAGCTCATAGGGAGTTTTGTCACTATTTGCCCTCAGTTGAACTTTATCCAAGATGTACACTATTTTTTAGACCACTTCTCTCCAATATCCATATAATAACTTGGCCTCCTTTAGCATTTTGCTAGACATTTCCTTAATTGTTCTATTATTTCTCTCAACAACTCCATTTTCTTGTGGATTCCTTACTCTAGAGTAGATCCTTTTGATCCCATGCTTCTCACAGTACTCTATGAATTCATTTGAGGTAAATTCTCCACCTTTATCATATCTTAAGCATTTGATTTTTATTTCACTGTCATTTTTAACCATGGCTCTAAATATATTGAGTCTCTCAAAGACTTGATATTTTTCCTTCAAAAAGGTTACCCATGTCATTCTTGAGTATTCATCTACAAATAGCATGAATTACCACTCTGATTTAGATCTTCTTGTCTTGGTAAGACCAAAAAGATCAATATGGACTAATTGTAGAGGCTTTATAGTTGCATACTCCTTTATTTGAAATCTAACACTTATTTGCTTGCCTAGTTGACATTCCTTGCAAGTAGTATATGTAGGTTTGGTTATCTTGGGCATGTGCCTTACACACTTATTTGAGCTCACTTTGACTAGATTATCAAATTTGACATGACACATTCTCCTATGTCATAAATAACTCTCATCAATCTTTCCCATGAGGCAGCTATTTCCATTTACTTCAACAAGACTATAGATATTATTTGAAGTCCTTTTCCATTTTACCACAACTCTTCTAGATCTCCTCAATTTATAGCCTTCTACATCAAATGTGACCTTGTATCCATTGTCACACATTTCACTAACACTTAGTATATTATGCTTCAATCCTTCAACATAAAGGACATCATGTGTAGGAATTTTACCATCTATGTTTAAGGTTCCTTTACCTTTGATCTTTACTACTATGTTATCTCTGAAGATGAGAGATCTTTCCTCACATTTTCTCAATTTGGTAAACCTTTTCTTGTCACTAGTCATATGCTTTGAAAATCTATTGTCTATCACCCATAAATTTTATTCCTTGGCATGGAGTGTAGTCTGATCAATCATGGATTAATTTTTTACTCTCCACACATCCTTGGGTTTCTTATTTATCTTCTTTTTAGAAACTTGTGAACCTTTATTCACATTGGGAGGCATGTATTTTTTTACATTATGTACTTTTTATCTTAAAAATATAGTTATATAATGTTTAGCTATGTGACAAAAGTTATTGCAATTATAACACATTACATTTGTTTCTAACAAAGCATCAAATGAGTTTATAATTAAATTTTTTTTCTCCTTGTAGGTACAACTCTACAATCAATAGAGATATGACCAAACTGATTATAGCTATAACAATACCTATATAATTATGAGGAATACTTGGTCATAGCATTTCTTAGTGGAGCATGAGGAGTTCTTCTTCATTTTGGATTCTTCAAGTCTCTCACTTTAGTGTATCCATCTACACCATCTACCTTTATCTTCTTTTCTTCAAGATTCTTTTTAGGTTTAACCTTCTTCACATCAATTGTATTTGAATCTTTCTTTGTGTCCTTGCTAGCTTTCTCTTTCTTTGCTCTTGATTCTCCTTATGCTTTGAATTTTTCATATAGGTTATTATATGTACTAGTTGAGGAAAATTTTCCCTTATCATAACCAATACTTGATCTCTCTTTTGAGAGCTTTTGAGAGTTGATCAATTCATCAAGAATGTACGGTCCTCATATCAACTTCAGAATTTTGTCTAGTTGACATTTGGCTTTATCAAGTTCTTTTTTCAAGGTCACTATCTTAGCTTCAAGCTTCATACATTCATAATATTTAGATTATAGTTCAATTTTGACTAAATACTCTATTATTTTATCACCTTAAAATTATGTCTTTAGGCTAATTACCATCTGATCAGATTTCTCAAGACTTTTGGACACATTTTCAATTTATTTTTATCCAATAGTCTTCTACCTTGAGTTCTATTTTCTTATCTTGTTAATCTCATCTAAAACATTGATGAGCTCACATTCTAGATCCACTTCTCCTTCTTGACTGTCCATTGTGTTCACTATTCTAAGATCTGCTTTTTCTAATTATGCATCTTTCAAGGAACCCTAAGCTCTGATACCAATTATTGTAACACAACTATCTACTGAGAGGGTAGGTGAATTAGTAGATCAACTAAAACTAGTCTTTTAATCCTTTTAAAGTAAATTCAAAATCATATATAGATTGAAAGATAAATGTAGAGATCACATACACACACAAATACACATGACACCAAATTTATATGTGGAAAAGCCAAAAGTAAAAACCTTAGTGAGAATAACTTCTATAATTTACTATTATAATCTAGCCTCACAATTAATGCCTCACTTGGCAAAACCTCATTGGTTATAAGCCTCACTAGAAAAAATTTACTAGTTACATTTAAGGACACAATCCTAAGAATACACTAATCCCTTGATTTAAGAGCACTAACTATAAGGAAGTACCCACTCCCTAATCTAGGCACCCACTCAACTTATCTAATGGCATCAACTTATCAGACTTTTATATGGAGCTACTACTCCAATTTACAAATTAGTTTCATACATGAATCCATATCTTTATTCTATGTTATCTATCTAATCTATAACTAATCATACTCTACACATTTTATTTATGTCTTTCTTCATCTCTGATCCTCTCTATTCCTTTGTTATATGTATAGATATGTCTCTATTTGACATGATTCATTTGCTTCACCAACCACTCTGATCTTCTCTACTCCTCTGGTTCTATGTCCTTATGATTTTCTATTTGACATACTTCATTGTATTTTTCTCTCTTCCTCTATCTATATTTAACTTGGCTCAATAGTAAATGCAATTATTCTAGTAGCTTTTTCTTTGTCTTAGATATCATATATATAAACAAAAGATCTAGGGTTCCATATCTTCTATGTGTTCACACTCAGACTACAACACATCATGTCAATTCTAGACTTTAGTTCACTAAGACTTGTATTGTTAGTTCTTGTGTCTTGATCCCATGCATCACACCAAAATTATAGGTATATTTACTATCTATAGCATCTATTAGACTCAAGTTTTAATTCAAAGCTCTTTAATTTATATTTTATCAGCTAGATCGATCAATCTCATTATCTATGTCAAGATATAGATCTTATATGCAAGTTCCTACAACTAACTATTTCTTTGGACATGAATTAAAATATTAGTCATTGATCTTGCCTTTGGCACCATAATCTGATGGTCCACACTTAAATGACTCAACTTTAAAATGTGTTCATTCAATCACCTTCTGACAGGCTCACACTATCCATTAGATCTTTATATGCTTTTGAACTTTAGTTTTGCCATCTTTAAAATATGCTTGTTGATCTTCCTAATCTAATATTCCATGTGACATTTGATCTCTAAATATGCATGAACTTTATCTCTACTTAGTTGTTAAACATAAATCTCTTTCTCTCATCACATTGATTCTTATATCTTGGATTGTTTTTACTCTGTCAATCTTCTTAAACCTGCTCAATATTTAACTTTCCACTGTGACGATAAACATTGATCACTTTGTTTCATCTGAGTCCACTCACTCTATTGGATATTTTTCATCTAAGATTATACATGCCATTGGATATTTAAAATTTCATAAACTTTACCTTGACTTGGTTGTTAAAATTTTACACTTTGACCTCATCTCACTACTTCCTACATCTTTGGATCACTTCCACTCCATTGATATTATTGAACATGCTTAGTTTTCAACTCACCACTATATCGATAAACATCAATCACTTTATAGAATCTAATTCCATTCACTCTATTATATCTCCTTTGTATGATCACCCATGTATCATCAGATATTCTAACAAGCTCGATCATTAACTTTGACAAGCTTACACTCATTGGTTCTATGTCTGACAAGCTCCATGAATATGACACTTGCCAACTATGCACTCATTCAAAGTTCCTTTTGATAATTTGACTAGTTCAAACTTTATCTTTGATAAGCTCACTCTCATTGGTCCTCTATATAATAGACTCATGTACTTGTGACATTTGAAATTATCACATTCACTTAGAGGAACCTTTGACACTTTGACTTCTCTTCACTTCATTGGATCATTTGTGTATGATGAAGTGTTGGCTATTGGTAAAACTAGGACATATATTAAGTCTTAGACTTAGGAAAATATAAATTACTTTAATAATTCTTGAAGCTAGTAATTACTAGGTCAAGGGGCCAATTTATTAATGATGATATGGACTTAAGTTGTAACTTAAGTTACCAATTCTTGGCTATACTAAGTCAACATTAAAATAGAACTTTAATTGTTGACACCATGGCTAAACCCTTAGGATTTTATTTTGAAACCCTATAATGTTTGAGAGCTAAATAAATAAATTATGAGATCATTCCTTCTCTTTTAAACCTATGGACCATATTTTTAATATTCTCATGAAAAACCCATAACAGATCTTCTATTTGTTTGACTTTAAACATACATAAATTGTCTTTGTAAAATAATGATAACTTTGCATAGTGAAACTATGAAACATGATCTTCTCTCCATAAATCTTACCTAATCCTTTTGACATTAGTGACATCCATAATGTCCCTTTTGACATCAATTACCAGCATATTGCCAACAAAGCATGAAAAAATTAAATAATGGCTTTATCACTAGGAAAAGTGGGAAAAGGACCATAATAATCAACATCTACATTGAGATAGAGAATTTTATTACCATGGTAATCATATTCAGAGTGTATTTAACATACCTCTATGGTTGTGGCATCTAATTTAATCTCTAGAGTAGGTGGAGTAGGGGAATAAGATTGATAAAATTTAATTGGTTTGTTGTTAGCGTCATTGATAGGGAAAGAATTTTATTTAATTATTGGGTCTATAGGTGGTATAGAAGATGCAAGAATTTGTAGAGGCTCAGAAGGTAAGATTTATTTCACCACCCAAGGGGTGTCAAGGAGTAGAGAATTATCAAGAGGCATGTTACCTTTAGGTGAGAATTCAAATTTAGTGGAAATGGTGTGAACATCATGATTTAAATCTTGTGTTTGAGATAAATTTTAATAATAATGTTAAACTTCCAAGTCTTGTGATTGAGCTTGGGCCATTATGTAGTTATCATCATAGGCTGGAGAAATTGTACATGCTTAAGGTTTAGGAAAAATTTTAGAAGGGTAAATAACTAAATCACTGAATTTACATGGAGAAATCATTAAAGGATCTTGGAATAATTTTTTCACTCTATGATCATTGCATATGAAGGCATCTTCTATGTAAGAGTCTTCTTGAGCATTACATGGATGGGTAAATCAATGATCTCTTAAATGAGAGGAATTGTGAAATCACATGGAAATAAATAACGAAGAATCCAATTTGATATGTAAGGAGATATATTATTAGTGTTTCAATTATGTTTAAAGTCATTAGGTTCATCATCATTTGAGTTAGCAAGAGTGACATGTAAATCTGGATTTATGTTGATAATTTAGGTAAGGGAGTATAATTTATTATTAAAATTATAGGAATGTGATATTGAGATTTAGGATTTGGAAGTTCAATACTCTAAGGGTTGGTATTAGCTTCATGGTTATACATTTTACCATTATGAATGAACTTGATACATTGGCTACCAAAAGAAGTGATAACCCTCATTCTATGAGTCCATGGTCATCTTAGGAGTATGTTGTTAGATAGGGGTAAATTAAGGACCATAAGCTTAGTTTGAATAGTCTTAGGTCTAATTGTAAGGGAAAAAATACAACCAAGTGGATTTTGATTAGTTTTATCAAATTGATGGCATCTTAGGTGGGTTTTCTTGAGATTATATTTATTATATCTACGTATTTGGATGAGCCACAAATATGTCACATTAATACCAGACCCTTCATCTACTAAAACTTTACAAATGAGGGTAGTATTAATGGCTATTTTAATTAATATGGGTGGATCATCGATGTGAAATATAATTTCATCATTAATCATATATTCAATGGTTTGCACGGTGGTTGGTTGAGGCTCATGAGAGGGTGGTTCTTCTTATACAAAATATGGGTCTTTAATTTCATGAAATTTTTACATGAATAATTTGTGATGATAAGGGGAGGTATGAACTAACTCCATAATATAAATATTTCAAGGCATGGATTTGAGCTATTCTAAGAAGTTCCAATTGGATTTGGAAGAAGAACCAATGTGAGATTTAGAAGGTAAGGTATATTTTGGAAGAATAGAAGTGGTTGGTGGTTTGAAATAAGGAGATGGTTTCTCATTAGTTTCCAAAGCTAGGTGAGTGGTTCTAGCATCTGTGAGGAGTTGTTCTTCTAAATATGTTTTTTTGGGTTTAGAGACATGATCTTTATGAGCTATTTTTTGACAATAATTGACATTAGACACATTAACATATTAAGAATTATTATAATATTTCTCATATTCTATATCAATGGAAAAAGCAACCTTGTTATCTTATTGAGCATTAGATGTGGAAAATGATTTTTGTTTTCTAGAAGAATAAGCTTTGGGAGCTTGTCATTTTTGAGAAGTGGTGTTATAATCTTGATGATGGAGTTAAATCATGGATTCATGATTAAAAGAATCACCAAGCATATATGAGATAGAAAATTTGGTAAGCCATCTACAGGTTTCATGGGAGTCACCTTTTTTTGCATGTAACCAACAAAATTTATTAGGATCATACCATTTGGGAGGAATATTGGGATAAGTAAATGGATTAGATGGTGTTAAAAATTGTTTCAATTGTTGTACATCTAATGGTATGTGAGAAGATGGGGAATTGTCAGCTTTGGCAATTTTTGGCTTGGTTTGAGGAGTATTATTGGTTATAGCATTGGTAAAAGTTTGAAAATATCCTTTAAGGAATTTTTTATTCAGTTCAAAATATTTCATTAAGAAGTCTTGATGATTGGCTTTGTCAAGAGCTTCACTAAGCATTTGATGGGTAAAAGTTCTAACCTTATATTGAAGAGAAGGAGTTAAGGTAGTTATAAAGAGTTTAAATAGATTATAATTAATCATATTAAGATCATCCTTATGGGATAAATATTTCCATCGCTTGATAAAATCATGAATTAATTCAGTGGGAGATTGTTTAGCATTGATGAAATGGCTAAGGTAGTTTACAGGAAGATCATAGTGTTAAAACTCTTTAACTAAAGTATTGACCAAATCTTATAGGTGTGATATGGAAATTTGGGTAAATTGGTCATACCATTATAATACATTGTCAGTAAAAATTTTTAACCAAAAGTTTAGTTTTTGTAAAATTATTAGTCTGGATCCATTATTTGTAAAGATTTATGAATGCCTTGAGAAAAGATGTAGGGTCTTTAGTCCCATCATACTTGACAATTGGACAAATGTTACCAATACCAATAGAAATAATAAAAAGGGATAAAGGTTCATTTTTTATGTGTTAAATCATCTTATTTTTTATGATAGGTTGGGGAATGACATTTCTCATGACATCTATAAGAGGTGGAAGAATAAATTTTTGGCTATTTTGAGGTTGAAGAATGAGAGGTTGATTAGCCACATTGATCAAATGATGTTGTAGTTGCATCATTTGGGAGGTGTTTGATGTTTGAATTATGTTCATTTATTGCACTATCTATGTAAAAATTTTTTTATCAATTTATGGTTTGGTGGTTGTAGGACTCCTTGAATTAGTATTAGGGGGAGAGTTTTTAGGAGGTGGATTACCGATGGGGTTGTTATATAGATTGGTGTCAATCACCCCAACATTGTGATGAGATGCTTGAAGATTGGAATTGTCTTGATAGGTATAAAAATGATCTGATCCACCTACCTCATCATGATGTATGATTTAAACATTGTTACAATCCAAAAATGAGAGAGGGGAAGAAGTATGCCAAAAGTGAGAATTCTCTTGGGAAGTGAATAAAAGAAGAAAAAAACACCATATATAGTGTATAAATGGATTAGGTTGTCTAAAAATATTATGATAGGGAATTTCATGTTGCATGATGAGATAAATAGAGTTTAGGAAATAATAAAGAGAATCAAGGATAAATTTAGCTAGATAGAGAACTAAGTCAACCGGATAAAATAATTTGGTCAAAAAATAAGGGATAGGGTAAGCCAATAGGTAATAATTCAATTAAATCAATAGAGTAATGCTAAAACATGGGCTAATAATATTTTAGAGTCATAGAAGTTGATTGTGTACTACTTGATAGAGGACAAAATAGAGAGAGGAAGACACAGTCATGCAAGTCAATTATGTACTACTAGTAGGAAGGTCAAATAGTTTGTAGGAGACTGTGTCAACTAAGATGACAATGATCTAAAATAGGGAATATTTTTTTCAAGATAATTGGAATCAATAATGAAATCAAACACACAAAATAATTGGATCAATGTGATTTATCTAATTGAGGCACACAACACAAAACTTTTCACCAACACTAACTAATGCAAGTTTTACAATACAACATGCAATGATCAAAGAGAAAGTAATAAATTTAAAATTAAATGAAAAATAAGTGGTCACCCTAAGCATTATTATATTATTAAAAAAAATTGATTTTAATGTGATAGTAGAGTTGGCTAAGATAGGGAACTAGTAAGTATCTAAACTTGGTTTTAGGATGTTTGGGATGAAAGGGATCTATATTGGCAATGGTACTAGATTGGTATTGGGGCCTACCCCATCACTTCAACATTATGTAAAAATAATGGTGTTAGTTTCTTTTCCAATATATAACATTAACCATGTATTTATATTTGGCTAGAAAACAAAGTCAGCTTTCCCCTTGGTGATGAAATCCAAGTAGGTAGGCCTTAAAAAGATAAATGTTTAAATTCATTTTGAATGGTAAGTGATTTGATAGTGTGTGAAAAATAGTAAAATAGTGTAACTAAAATGGTAATTTTAAAAACCACCTATTTATACTATGTGATTTACTCTAAGCATGTAAATAATTGAAAAGTAAATTTACATTAAGTACTAGCAAATAGATGTTAATTCCTTGATTAAGAATAGTACATAGTTAGTTGAAGTGACACTGTATGAAAATAATATAGAATAGATTCAAGTGGGTAGATGATATTATACAAAATTAGGGTCTTTAATAACATATTCAAATAGGTTAACTATATCTCTCAGATAGAAGATAGACTATAGAACTAGGTCAACCAAGTTGACCTATCTAGTTGTAGGGTTGCAGTTTTAAAGACTACCAACTTGTGAAAAATAGAACTTAAATAAGTAATGAAAGGATAGAGAGAGGAAATAAGTGAACCTTGGTAGGTTTTAAGATGATTTATATTGAAACTTTTATGTTTTAATGCCTTATTTTCTACTTTTAAATTTTATAAACTAGGTTGATTGGTTCGACCAAGTTCTAAAAAAACTTATATGTTGAAGAAGAATAAGGAATAGGTTCAACTTGTTGACAATGTTCATTAACTTGTATGCTAGTAGAAAGAATTATTAGAAAATTGACCTATTTTATAGTGTATGCTAATTTGGAACTAAAGAAGAGTGATGTGTTAAATTTTTTATCCAATAATCTATAGGTGGTGAAGACCTACATAGATAAAACATAGTCATTTTGAAGCGAATGTGTGTTAAACATGTGCACACAAAATTATAACTATACTGACTCATTTAACACACTACTAAAAATATGGAGACAATATAATAAAATGATTAAAATGATGTCATGAAATAAAACCTTCAAGGGTTAGATTCATGTTAGGTTCATCAGAATGTATGCAAAGGGAAATACAATTAATCTATAAATCAATCCTAGCTTGAAGAAGATAAATCCTTATTACACTTCAATGTTAGACACATTAGATATTTAGGGTCATGACCAAGATGGATCTAATAGACCTAGCCAAGGGATCTCTTACCATAATAATATCACTAGGGAGGGTTTCAAATCCTCCAGTCAATTAGAACTATGTAATAAACCTAACTAGTCCTATCTTTTCATATTCACTGAACTAATAACAAGTAAAGTAAAGGTCTAATCTAGTGCTCCCTAAAGTGTGTGGCACAAAGTGGAGGTTAGTAAACAAGCATAAGAGAATCTTGTTTAAGTTATGTATAGGTAAGACCCTAATTCATGGAGAGAGCAATATATTCAAAAGCCATTACTTATACTACTTATATATACTAAAGAGAGGAGCAAAGTTAGAGATACTTACATTGAATATGAACCCATTGAGACTCAATATTTACCTTGACCAAAGGTTTTTTGAAAGAGGTTGTTGTGGTTTTTAAGGATCACTAAGAAAGGACAAAACATCCAAGACTTTTAGACAAGACAAGATTCTTCTCTAAGTAAAAACCCTAAGCTAAGACTCCTCAAGTATAATAGCATAATATTAGATTGTAAAGAAGCACAAATGAATAATTAACTCTTTTTTTTCTATCTAGTAATGATGAAATGAATGTGTTTATATATTTAGATATAACCCTAGTCCTTTCTAAAAGTCTAGGTTGATAAGGTTGACTCAATTGACATTGTATCATTATTGACAAAAACAAATTAAGTCTTCATCTAGGTCATCTAGGGGCTGACCTAGACCATAAATAAGTTTTATTAGTTAGAGTACAAGTTCGATGGGGCCGATAGTGTAACATAAACCATCAAAAAGGATTTTAGGCTAGAGAAGGGCTAATGAAGGTATAAATTGACTAGAAGAGGGTGAAAATAGGAGACAAAGATAAGGGGAATGTTTTTAGGAGATTGGTGTGTACATATCAAGTGGTAGTATAGGGATAATGATCCTACAAAGAACCAATGGTTTTCACACCCCTTTCTTAGTGCACCTCTTAAGGCATGCACTCAAGATATTAAGACTTGATGGGTTACTAAAATATAAAAAGCATCAATAATTGATAAATTTTTAAAATATTATGTGCATACAAAAACTATCTTTAATAATTATGAGTTTAAAACCCAAAAATATATAGTCATACCCTACTAAATTTTATTGGGGCCAACATACCCTCCCCCCCCCCCCCATTTTTGAAATTTTGGACCCTTGAGAAGCCTCGAGGGTTGAACATGGAAATTTAGCATGTTAAGGTCATTTGTATAATTTAAAGATCATCCACTTTATTAAAAGAAAGCTTACCAAGTTTTTATTTTAATTTTGACTAATAGTATTAATAAATGGTTTTATTTATTTTAGTTGTAGGTTCTATGGTGTTTGTCCTTGGGAATTTCATGTGTTAAAACCCTAGTAGAACCCTCATTTCAAATTTGAATACTGACAAAAATCAATTGGTGAGAACTTTTTAAAAATACATTTTGGACCTAAGAATAAATTTCATTTTTTAAGCCTAATCATGTTTTTAACATGACTAAAACTTAGCAAAAAATGCTTGGTCCCCTTTTTTATTTTGCCTTTAAAGTTACTTTTATGCCTAACTAACATTCATTTTACAGGGTTCTTTTTAATATTGCCTAACTTAACCTAAGATTTTAACGTTAAATCCCCATTGTATTTATTAATATAATTAGGTACTTAGTCTTAACACCATAGCCTAAGTATTTTTATCATCACAGTCCTAACTTAACTTCCTCACATTTTATAGGATCTAATGGCCCTCACTTTATCATCGTATTTTATCCATTGAAGCAAGGAAAGCCCAATATTCAACTTAAAAAACATGCATCCTAGATAATCTGATGGTTCACACTTTCTCATGGCCTTTCAATTGGATGGCATGAGGAAGAATTGATAGAATCCTACACATAACTCCTCAGACCAATCATATTCATGACCTCAAATCATGATCAATGGTTTTCACTTGCTCATAAGGACCCAATCAGATAAAGTGAGGCACAGTTGAAAGGTTAAATGATTTTGGAAAGCTTGAATGATCGACACATGAAACCTTTACATTAGAGGATTAAAATCAAAGATCCTCACCTGATAAAATAAATAATCATGATCAAGCTCTTAGATCATAAAATTATGGTTGTTGCTTCATAACCTATTTTAATTCGATGAAGCAAATCAAGTCCAAAATCCTCAAAATCCCCATATAGGTGCCAAGTGTCACTCTCACATTGGGTCACAATAATTTAAATAGCTTAAATTTAACATTAACATGACTATCATTTGACATCTATGATGATGTATTTAACATCCACGTGATCATCAAATTTAAGCCCATGAAATTAAAAACTTCACTAGATTAAAATTGATGTTCAGACAATCATCATTTGACATCCAAAATAACGTATTTGATGTATGTGAGATTTTCAAATTTAATCTAATGAATTATTCTACTTAAGATCAAAATACGCTCCAAAATCTTGTTGGATAGCTTGTAAATTACTTTACAAGCTAAGGTAAATTCTCTAAATATGCTCAAACATCATAAATATTTGACCTACAAAATATAAAAATAGTTTTATGGTCTAAATATATTTTTAAATAAAATTTAGTCTAAATCTATACTTTAGGGTCCCCATGGAATTTTGTTTAAATATCATGAACCTTAAACTATAGACTTATACTAAGTCTTATTTTAAAAGGAGATCTTTATTGCATAGGACTTAGACCAAGTTATTTTTGGCTAAAGGTTTTAATGTGTTTTGTTAATACAATAAAATCCTATTCATCATTAGACCAATATACCATTTTTAGTCCCTTTAAGAATATTTCATTAAGCCTTAACATAAATATTTTAGACCAATCCATACATTGTGTTCATTTAAACACAATGTAAACATTGGCTTGAAACATTCAGCTATGGTCCCCTTTATATAATATAATAAACTTAGACATAAATCCCTTAGCCTAAGGTTTGATTCATGTTTAATAAACAAGTAATAAACCTTAGCCTAGGGAATTTAAGCCTAAGTCCCACTTTAATAAATGTACTAACTTAAAGTTTAGGCATCTCTATAAATCAATGATTTTTACTTTATCACTGAAAGATGATCTAATAATGAGAGGATCTCATATACTTTTAAACAAGGCCCTAAAAGCCTATGATCTCGATGCATGGTGAAAGTGAATTTGAAACAAAGCTAAAAAATGATCTGACAATTCATGCTTTGTCATTATAATATGATCCAATGATGTGAAGGCACTCATAACTTTTTAAAGGCTCATAGGCTCACCACATGGCCAAAGCTCATTCAATAAAGGGCTAACATAGGATATGAAGCATGCAGGAGGCACACAAAGATGCCAAGTGTCACAACCATGGGGCTAGGTTAAAAAATATCCAATCACAAAAAAGAGATTAGATTACAATAAATAACTCATACTAATCTAGTATTTTAATCCAATGGATTCAAATAAAGAAAGCATTTTTAAATTCCAATTTCTGGTGCTCTAAGGTATTTATGAAAACTGTTGTGAAAGGTCTAGACCAATGCCACATAGGTTCCATGCAAGTAGAAAAAGATAAAATGAAATATCTTGTGGGCTCAAAAATGTAAAGGTCTAAATCAAATCCAAGGCACATATAAGCCAAATTTTTGATATATTCTACCATTAAAGTTATAAAACCCTAAACCCTATATAAAAGTGACCGAATTGAATTCATTTGGTCACAATTTGATTCAAGCAGAGCTTGATTGTGTTTTGAGCACAAAAGAGATTTCATAGAGACCTATTTTTGAACCAATGTGAATAATTTGCAAAAATAGGGACCATAAGAACTCACAAACAATAATTAAAGAGACCAAGCTCTACTTATCAACAAATAATGAGGTGTGAATCTTCAAAGACATTAAGTTGGACACTATAGCCCTAAATGTCTTGGGCATTTGGAACTAGTCCAAACACTTTTTCATGTTGGAAGAACTAAATCCCATTAAAAAGGAGGAAAAAATAATAGCCATAGTGATCTAGAGGCATTATGACTTGGTCACTATCTATATGACTATCCTTCACCATGTTGTTACAATACCTAAGATACTACATTGTATAAACATTCTTTCTCCTATATTTATTGACTATAGGGTAGATAGTGAAGGGATCATTAGGGAGGGAAATTTTAAAAAGATAGCCTATATTTCTCCTATATCTTTTGAAAAATATTTTAAGCTCCCTCTCCCCCATGTAAAGCTATCCAAAATTAATGAATGGACTAACAACCATGACCTAGACTCTATCCATAAGCCTTAGCTACACCAATGACCCCATATGTTTAGGGACTTTGAGGTCAAGATCTCAATAGTCTAATTTAGAGAGGGCATCAGAGTAATAATGACCTAATTATAATGAGCCTTTGGAGCCCCCTCAACCACCTATGTGAACAAAATTTAGGTTACCTATGTGTATTTTATGGTGGAATAAAAGCTCACCCCTCTAATTCAATATTTAATCAGTGTCTTCTTGGCCAATCAATTCACTACCATCAAAAGGAAGACATATAAGTAGTTTTATATGATGTCATACCTATTATATTCCCTTCTCACCTCAATCAACTTACATCGTATTATAAATTGGTCTCTTGAGGGAAAAACTACCATTTCCCACCATTACTTTAAATTGCATATATTTAAATATAGGAACCATATGCAATTTATTTGTGACTATGTCTACCCAACCATAGTAGAGGCTATCATATGTGTTCCCATGCCCATGGTCCACCCACTCATCAAGAAGTATGTAAAATGATAGGTGACATCTGGTACTATCCTAATTATACAATCATCTAAATTGAAGGGATCATGTCCCAGCCTTATAGATTTCTAATATATGTTCCAAATAAGCTTTCCAAGCAATAAATTGCCTCCTATCTCATCAATGGAATTAATAATATTTCAAAGAAAAGAGGAAGGGTCTCCTCTACCCATTCCCTCTAACCACTAGAATAACTATACTTTAGGATTATAAATAGGTCGATACAATGGCTAGGCATAGGGATTCATTTAGGTTCCAGTTTGATGAACTCAAGATGTGGGATCCGAAGAGCATAGTGACTTGTCATTTTAAGGATAAAAAGCTCCTAATCCTAATTATGCGCATCAACATAGTGTTCATGACACCATCTATATTAAGGACAAGAATTATGAAGAGGTGTTGGCCAAGATCAAGGTCACAACATCAAACATGAACATAGATTGACCAAGGATGATAAGTTATTAGGAGAGGCATGGAAAATGCATCCTTTACAATATCACTTGCCACCTGGACCATATAGGATAGTCTAGGAAAAACCCCAAGTATAATAACCATATCCTTAAGGGTAAATTTTACAAGGCTATGATGAACAAGGTTGTGATAAGGAGAAAGTGGGAGAAGTGAAATTGGAAGAGAGACCTAGAGAGGGGCCCTCATCTTCAACACTTCCATAAAGGTGACCTTCCCTAGTTTAGTATATAGATATTATAGCCTTAGAACTAGAAGAGACACTTGAGGGTTCTCTCAAGGAACTTGTAGAGGTGTATGATACTAATAGGGAAGAGGAACTATTTGAAGAAACTCAAATCCAAACTAGGGAACTTAAAGGAGAGAAAGGAAAAGAGTTTGTCCCTATGACATCCCAAGAGAAGAATAAAGTAGAGATATTAGTAATTCTTGTTGAACCAAGGAAGATACAAAGTTTGACCTTCACTCACCCCACCAGTGAAGTCAATCTACTTAGTGATGAATTCCCAATTCATGGACTAGTCATTCCTAATTGGTTCATTTATGGAAAATTAAAAAATATTCCTTATCTCTTTCACTCATGGGAAATCATAGAGGTCACCAATGTTAATGTGCATGATGACATAAATTGATGGATTAGGTATATGGTGAAAGAACAAGAGGAGATAAGGATTGTGGTCACTCTAGGGTTTGAAAATAAGAAGATGGATACTCTTGCCACATCAAGTAGCATATTTATAGAGGTCTCAAAACCTCTAAAATTTATAGAGTCATCCACAATAGTGAAATTTAATCTAGAGATAGTTGGATTGGAAACAGTCACCACCAAGACAACCATGGTGGGAGTAGAGGATTTCACCTTCCAAAAGGTGGAACCCTTTATAGGTCTGACCCTAGTAGGAGGTCAACCGCTCAGTGAGGCCATTATTCATATAAAATATGTTGAGATCTTGATTGAAGCCCAATCAACATAAACAAAAGTAGGGGTTAGAGGAATGAAATAGAGGATCTATAAATAGGAAAGAGAAAAATAAAACTTGGAGACATAGGCAATTCTATTAGTACCTGAGGTAATGAACAAGATGCTTGATGAGTCATTTTATGACATGTTTGAGGCACTCAAAACAATGAAACTGAGGTAGAGTGCATCAGCATAGCAGAGTGCATTAGCTAAAGGCCTAGTCACCTAATGGTAAGCCTTAGAGGACAAAATAGAAAAACTTCTCAAGATCTAAGCAAGGAAATATATCCCAAGCTTCAAAACCATCAGTTTAGGACACTTAAGCACAATTCTAGGAATTATAGTTGAAAAGGTTCAAAGTTTGAGTGCATGGCACAATAATGTGGAAAGACTTCTAAAATATGATAAAGAACTAATTACAAGGATTGAATAGCTTCTTGGGACTATGCTTACAAACCTTGCACAACCCACTTCTCTTGAAATCATAAGTGATGAAGAATTCAAACATAGGGTTACTTTGGTAACTCAATAAATCAAAGAAAAGAGCCAAGATAAATCTGGGGCTAATAACAATAATATCTTAGACATGATATTTAATGCTGGAGAAAGGATAAATGAAGCTATGAACATTACAAAAGCCATGGCCAAAAATGATAGAGAACTTAAAGACTTGGTATATCAAGAGGAGGAGCATATCCTGAAGCCTATTATGAATCTAAATCTAGTTGATGAGAAATATACTAAATCCATGAGCATTCTCTAACAATAACAAGCAGAGTCGCCACCATAAAATTAGACAATATTCTATTTGTATAATTTTATAAATTTTTTAAATATAATATTCTTTTGTAAGGCATATTCTAGTCTATTAACATATTTCCCCTAGGTCAGTTTAATTATAAAAAAACAAGTGTATTATAGAACCATCCTAGGAAGGACAACTATCTTTGTCTCTCGTACACCTATACATTATAACTAACCAGTATACTTCCTAGTCTTTTTATAAATACATATATTACCATTTGTAAAAGAGGGAGAATTTTGAGCAAATTTTGTACACTTGAAGTAGTTAATATAATCAAGGAGTTCTACAAAGATTATCCACATTTGATATGTCAATAGCTAATATGGATTTTCTCTCAATTGTTAGTTTTATTTCTTGAATTTGAATGGTTTCTTTAAATTTTGGGTTGTATTTTCTAATCATAGGGTTTCTAATATGTGCATATGCTATATTGGTTGGAAGATCTTAGGTTTTGCTTCATTTCATTTTACTCTATATTCAGAAGTGCAAATGCTATTTGATTATAGTAGTAAATCTTTAAAATTAGACCTGGTTCTTACTTGTGACACGATATTATCCTTTGAATTTTGCCTAATATATATTGGAATTTGAGAAGATAAGGCTATTTTACATTGTATATTGGTTTGAGTGTATACTCAATTCCAATTGATGCTTTGTTATGATATTTAAGGCTAAAATTGGTAATCACTCATTTTATTTTCTATCTTACCCTTCTATTTTATCTTTTTTTTTACACTAGATCACTTTAGTTTAAACTTAATTATAAATATCCACTTAGTCTAGTTTGTAGCTTAAGTCTGGATTAGAATTCACTAAGTATTATTATAGATTCTCTAAAATTCACAAAGAATGGACCATGATGGCACCCAATTATCACTCATTGTAAATTTATGGGACACCAATACATATCTCTACCACTATTTCACCATATGTGACATCAAGTTGACACAACTTGCTACTCATGCTCTGAATTCCTTGAATTCTAAAATGAGAAGTGTTCTTTGACCACTAAGGAACCCGATGGTATACTTAGAGGCATCAACAAAGAATTTCCCACTGGCACTAGGAGGGTTATGAATTCTTTGAATCTTTGTTGATCTTAGCATGTTTTGAACTAAAATTAGTGTATCTTTATGTTTTTGAGTGAATTATTTGCTTAGAAGTATAAACATAATTGATCTTTGTTGTTTGTGACACATCTTTATGCTTCCTTAGATACATATTAAAGTTCTTTGAGATATTAATGTTTGTTTTCAATAAATTTAGTTTGAGGTTAAGATGGCTCATTTTGATCAAAGTTTGGCATATATTTCATAGATATAAGTTACTTTAGGATTGGACTTATAAGGATAGATCATATTCATGTAATTGAATGCATCTTTGAGATAATTCAGTCAAAGATCAATGTCCTTTGTAGTTTTCATACAACCTTTGCAAAATAAGCTCAATGTGGAGCTCTAAATCTTATTATTTATAAAAGTTAACTTGATACATAATATTTTAAGTAAAATATTCAAATTTAATGATCAAATTTCCTAGGATTAGGATAATATCACACTCAAAAACCATAGAACCTTTGCTTGAGGCTCACAAAAAATCTAGGTATGACAAAGGTATATGTAGGAGATCTAAATCTCTACCAACTTTACCTCTTCAAGGTACTTGTGCCTTCAAATTTTGCCTAGGTATGGCTTGGTTGGGATAATCTTAAATTAATGTATCAGGATATCCCATAAAATCCTAAGAAATATTTGCCTACATTTATCCTAATAAGTGTAGTAATTGTTGAAGAACATATAAATTTTTTTAAAGTTTCCTTAAGATTGTTAAATCTAGTGCATAAAAATGTGGTAAATAGGTTATTCACCTTTACCTTTAAGGATACAGCTTATGAATGGTTCTTAAATTTGCATAATAACTATATCACAAGCTAGGATGGTTTCACAAATGTTTTTATAGATCAATTTGGTAAGATTGTTAGTCTTTGTGTCATTTACCATCAATTCACCACTATTAGAAGGTATGTCAGTGAGCCTATTAGGTCCTTTAATGCTAGATTTTAGAAAATGTATAGCAAGACCATAGAACCCTATAAGCCTAATGATGTTCTAGCTCTATAGATCTACAAAGATGCAGTCGATCCCATGAACTCTATATTCTTGAAGAGATATATTCCATATATAAATTCATTGTCCTAAGCCTATTCTAAATTAGTGACCATTAATGATCAAATGCAGCCCCAAGGGAAAATGGATTACTCAATCCCAAATATCAAACCACATATGCCTATGATGAACTTATTCCCCAACAAAAACTAGAATATCCCAACCATAAACCAACTTCCAAACTTAAACTAATTACCTTTGAGTCATGTATCTCCTAATCATAATTTAAGATTCTTAAGTCATCCTACTAATTACTTCAATAAAAATGATCAAAAGGCTTTAGTACCAACTAATAGTGCTAACAATAACTAGGTACATTATTCTTAAACTCCTAAAAATGAGAATGAGCCTATCTTGAAAATGGTCCAAAAGTTTATCACTAATTTTCTTTAGCTGTAAAAACAAGTTGGAAATACTACTAAAATTTTAGGTAGGAACTTCTCATTTCAAAGGTATAATAGGCCAAAAAATAGGTTTCATAATGATATGTTTCATAATAACAAGGCTAATGAACCATCTTCTAATAAAAAATATGGACATTAACCTTACTAATATTACATTACCTAATTATTACAGAGTGCATTACACAGCCAAGCAAGGTGAAATTGATTGCATAGAGTTTTATAAATCCTTTGAGGCTTTCCAAGAGGATTTGGATACATTTTAAGTGGTCATAAATAATGAAAGTGGTGCAAGTTCTTCTGGATCTAAGCCATCTAATCAAACCTTCATGGTTGATACTTTTTATTTCCCCTTTCAAGAAGAAAATAAACATGATGAGATCATTAAGGAGATCCAAGATTTTAAATATTTCTTAAAGAAGACCTATCCATTAAGTAATAGATAATAGATGTAGCCTTTTACCACCTCAATGCCTCCAAATAATTTTATAACTCCTTTAGATACCTCTTCAAGCAATAATCCAAAACCACCTAAAGGGAGTACTTCTAAACCTAATATTGATATTCCTAGTTCTTCTAATAAAACTAGATATAACATAGTTGAGGACATGAAAAAGATAAAGGCTAATATTACATTTCATGAACTCACACATATCATAGAGTAAACAGATCTCCTACTAGAATATTTGTCAAATAATTCCAACAATCCACCCCAGGATAATCATACCAATGTGACTATAGATAATGCCAAGGCTGAGTCTCCTCCTTTCTTGATCACTATTGGGATATTTGTTTAGAATTTAAATAATTGATATTATACTCACTTTATTCTACCAACATCATTCCTATAGGTATATACAAACAAATTGGCCTGACTCTTATTAAGTTTGATAGGGTTGTCACCCAATTAGACAAATCTAGAGTTAAGGTAATTGGGGAACTTTTAAATGTTCACATATATTTAGCCTTTGAACCTAAGGTGAAAATATTCATTTATATTCAAGTTTTTGATATAATTTATGTTTATGAAATATTTTTGAGCATGAAATGGACCAAGGAATTGAATGGTTACATGTCTATAGATTGCTCACATCTGTGTCTATCTTGTAAGGGAATCCCTAATCAAATTAGGGTTAAGAGAGAACCATGGATGAAACATATGATAGTAGAGTATAATGATGTAAATGAGAGGGTCAACATAATTGAATTATACTTAGGGGTGTTCACCCTAGAGACTAATAAGGTATGTGATCCCAATAGTGCTCATGTTAGTCCTGGACTATGGAGATTGCATTTTGATGGTGTTAGGTGTAATGATGGATCAGGTGTTGGTGTTGTCTTAATTGAACCTACTAATATAAATTACCATTATTCTTATAAGATCCAATTCCATTTTAATAATAACCTTGTTTAATATGAATCCCTTATCTTACGCTTGCAATTTTCTATAAAGAATAAGATAAAATAACTACTAGTTTATGGGGATTCAGAACTAGTGGTCAAACAAGTAAGGAGAAAATACCAATGCAAGATCTCATATATTAAAAGATATAATTTTAGAGTTTGGGATTTGATTAAATCCTTTGATGATTTTATTATTACCTCCATCCCAAGAGAGTAAAACCAAGCTATTGATGAGTTGGCATCTACTACAGCCAACCTCATGCCCAACCAAGATTCCTCCAATTTTAGCATTTAGTTAATCCCTTGTCCTTTAGTACCTAATAATTTTAACCACTTTCAATTTTTCAATGATGATCAATAGATATTATATTTCATGACCAATTCTAGAGAATTTGATGTTCATATTATTGATGAGACTGATAAAAGTTCATCTAAGGATGACAAGTTTGATGGTAAAGTCCTTCAGTTAAATGACAACAAAATCCCCAAGGGGATGATTACTTTAGAGAGACTATTTGACTAGGATAAATTGGTTGAGGTTCTTAATATTCCCAAGGTAAGTGGGAAATATTATAATGTTATTGATCTTGGTCTCCAAGATCAATCCCAACTAGTAAACATTTGAAAATCCTATACAAATATTAAGAACAAGAAGGCTAAAGAACTCCTCACCCAATACAAGGATGTCATAGCATGGTCCTATGATGACTTAAATACATTTTATCTAAGAGTAATTACCCATACTATACCCTTAAGGAAAGATGTAAACTATTTAGGCAAAAACCTAGGCCTATAAACCCTATCCTAAAACCCATGATCTTCAAAGAGGTCAAAATATTATTATATGTTAGGATAGTCTTCCCCATCTGGCACTCTACCTAGGTGGCTAACTTGGTGCCAATTATTAATAATAATGATTGGATCAAAATTCCATCAACTTTAGAAACTTCAACAAAACATAAAAAAGGACAACTATCCCCTTCCCTCTCTAGACCAAGTGATTCAAGTTATTTCAGGTTCAACTATGATGTCTTTTCTTGATGGTTTTTTTATTATAATTAGTTGTTGGTTGATAGAGAGGATATAATGAAAATAACCTTCAAAAAAAAGTGGGTAACCTTTACTTGCAAGAGGATTCCCTTTGGTTTAATCAATACAGGAGCTACTTGTCAAATATCTATGGACCATGCCTTCCATGGCCTGATAGGTAAGTGTATTATTATATATATGGATGATCTATGACTTTTTTCTAAAAATGAGTAAGATCACTTCATACACTTAAAAAAAGTATTTGAGATATCCAGGAGGTATCTAATATCCTTAAACCCTAAGAACAGTATATTTTATGTTACAAAAGGAAAATTATTGGGTCATTTTATAACCAAAGATAGGATCTCTATATATCCTAAAAGAGTTGAGGCCATATCTAGAATAGACCCTCCAAATATTAAGAAAGAGATAAAGTCATTCTTTGGTAAGATAAATTTTGTAAGAAATATTATTTCTACCTTTGTAGAGATTATCAAGCCACTAATGACATGCTTAAGAAGGATGCCAAAGTCACATGGAATGAAAAATCTAGAAAGGCATTCAATGATATCAAGGAGGCCAATAGCTAGGATTTAGTCCTCATAAGTCTTGACTTCTTAAGGGACTTCTACCTTTATTCATTTGCATCTAACCATACTATGGCTACAATATTAACTCAGAAGATTTATGGGTGTGATCACCCAATAACTTTTATGATCACTAATTTCAAGAATTTTGAGTTAAATTATTCATTGATTGATAAGCAGGCATATGCATTAGTTAAGGCAAATAAGAAATTCAAACATTATATCTATATAAATAAGGTGCATGTTATCTTACCTATCATGACACCAAACTAATGTTAATCTAGAATGATATGGTTGAATGTAGAGGTAAGTGGATGTCAAGTTTGAAGGAGTATGACTTAGAGATGAAAACAAAAAAAATGGTAAGGTGTTAAGGTTTGATCTAGATGATTGTTAATGTTAACCCTAGGCTAAGTATGATGTAAGTGGATTAATATAACTTTCAAGATAGTGAATGGTATGATTTAATCATACATTTACTAATTAATGGTACTTGTCCTATAGGATTATCTAGGGAGCAAAAGAGGGCCCTCAGGTTGAAGGCATCCCATTACCAAATCAAATATGGGGTCTTGTACAGAATAAATTTTGAAGGGATTTATTTTAGATGTGTCTCATAAGAAGAAGACACCCAAATCATGAGCACCTTTCATGAAAATTTGGGTAGCAGACATCCATATGAGAGGACCATAACCCATAAAATTCTCAGATCTAGCTATTATTGGCCAACTATTTTTAAGGATGATCAAAAACATGTGAGGGAATGTCACTCATGTCATATTTTTATCACCAAGGAGTCAAAGGTAGTAATGCCTCTACAACTGATCATGGTTGATAGATCATTTGCATAATGGGGGTTAGAATTTATTGGGGTAATCAACCTTAGTTGATATAAATGTCACAAATATGTCTTGATAGCCACATACTATTGTATAAGGTGGATTAAAGATGGACCCACTAAATAATGTAAGACTAAATAAGTGATCAACTTCTTAGAGGAAAACATATGTACTAGGTTTGTAAATCTAGTCTCTCTAGTGTATGATAATAAGTATACATTTATATCCATAGAGATGACTAAATGGGCTTATGACAATGTCATGACTCTCAAGTTTGCATCTAACCATTATCCCCAAAGAAATATAGTCATTGAATCTACCAACAAGAATCTAATTAAGGCAATCAAAAAGTCTACTACAGACAAGCCCAGGACTTGTCACAAGCTCCTTAAATTTTCACTGTGGGTAGATAGGATAAGAATCAAGCAAGCTTTAAGAGCTTTACCATTATTAATGGTGTATGGACAATAACCTATCTTTCCTATCACTCTTAAGCTGCCCATGTATATATTCATGTAGGAATACATGGAAGAGAGCTAGGAGTTAGAAAACTCAAGATTGTTGGACATAATTCAAATGAAAGATGAAAGGGAGAAATCCTTCACTAATTTTACTAGGCATCGGACCATAGTCATGATTTGGTTTGATAAAAGGTCAAAAATTAAGGTGTTTAGACAAGGAGACCTAGTTCTCCTCTGGGACAAAGCATCTGAGCCTAATGGAAAACATGGAAAATTCACACCCTTGTGGATTGGTCCATACCAGATTGCATAAACATTGGGAAGCAACACCTTCAAGATAAAATATCTTCAAGGAGAAAAGTTCACATTACCCACCAATGGGCAATACCTCAAGCACTACTTCTCTATTTCTCCTCTTAAGGTCTTCATGGAGTAAACTATAAGATGGTTAGATTTAGAGTAGGTAGGCTAGTTAGTTTCCTTTCAGTTCTTTCCTTCATATCCCTTGTTTGTACATAAGAATGTATATATTTATTTTCTTACCTTTACTTTCTTTCTTTCCTGCTTTCTATTATGTGTTTCTTTCTTGTTACCTTGTTCCTTGGTTCCATTAAGTCCTTTTGGATGATCTTGAGCTCAAATTTATTAAGTTTTCTTGAAATAATCCTCAAAATTTATATATGAAGTTATCTACCCCATGCATAAGATGACCATGGTCCTAAAATATAATCATAATGTTTTAACATGGAGAAACTAGTGAATACCAATAAAAGAAGCCAATTGTTTCATGAGAACATAACCATTTCTTAACCTCAAAGTGGTTTTAAGAAGACTTGTACTTGTAGGCTAAAAAATCAAACTATCGTGATATGGTCGTACTATCACTTAAATGACATCTTTTCCTAGGATAATGGTTGTAGCCATAGGTGATTCTCTAAGGATCAAACATTTGACCAAATCCTAAAACCTAGATGTTTTGGTTTCCAACCTTGTTGAAAGCATAAAGATCCAAAGAAAATAAAACAAAAGAACTCAATGCAAAATCAGAAACTTTATAAGCATAGGTGATTTGGGTAATCTCTATTGGGGCTATGGATGCCTGGGTGGCAATGGAACAAGGCCTTGAGTGAAACAAAAGGCATCTCTAATAGGGCTATGGATTCTTGGCTAGTAGTATACTAATGCCTAAGCCTCCCCTAAGCTAAAATCATGGTTCTTAATTTATATCTAAACATTCCCCAAGTCAAGTGTTAGTGATTAAGAATAAGAAACCTAGAAGTTATTTCTTAAACCCCATGGAAAATAGTAAGTGGAATCAAATCACAAGCATAGTATGGTTATGCCTTAGTGTTTAACCCTAAGTTTGCAAGAGCAAGGTTTATTTCAATCATAACCTAATTTGGGTGATTATATTGATCAAATAAAATGGATGATCTAAATATTTGTCTAAATCAGAGTCTCTAGGTTTTAACATATTTTTATGTTTCCCCCTTGAGTTGTCATTTGTTAGGGCCAACATACACCCCCCCCCCCCATTTTTGAAAATTGGGACCCTTGAGAACCCTTGAGAGTTGAACATGGAAATTTAGCATGTTAAGGTCATTTGTAGGATTTGAAGATCATCCTCAAAATCAAGCTTACTTGGTTATGTTTTTTCTTTAATTTTGACTAACAGTGCTAATAAATGGTTTTATTGCCTTTAGTTGCAGGTTTCATTGTTTTTATCCTTGGGAAATTCATGTTTAAAAACCCTAAAAGAACCCTCATTTCAAATTTGAATACTAGAAAGAATCAATTGGTGGGAACATTTTAAAAATCCATTTTGTACCTAAGAATAAAGTTCATTTTTTAAGCCTAATCATTTTTTTAACATGACTAAAACTTAGCCTAAAATGTTTGGTCCCCTTTGTTATTTCCCACTTTAAATGTCCTTATATGCCTAACTAATATTCATTTTATAGGGTCCCTTTTAATATTTCCTAACTTAAGGTTTTAACCTGAAATCTCGATTGTATTTATTAATATAATTAAGACCTTAATTTTAACACCTTAGCCTAAGTCTTTTTACCACCACAATCCTAACTTAACTTCCTTAAATCTTGCAGGATCCAATGACCCTCGCTTTATCTTGTAATTTGATCTAATGAAGTGAGGAAAGCTTGATTTTCAACTTAAACAACATGCATCTCGAATAATCTGATGGTCCATGCTTCCTCTCAGCCTTTGAATCAAATAGTGTGAGAAAAAACTGATAAAATCTTTCACATAACCCCTCAGACTAATCATATTCAATCCCTTAGATCATGATAAATGGTTTTCACTTGCTCATAAGGACCTGATCAAATTAAGTGAGGCATATTTTAAATTTCAAAGGGTTATGAATGGCCTGAATGATTGACACATGACACCCTTATATTTAAGGATTAAAAGGAAATGGGCCTGCCTGATATAAGCAACCAATCATGAGCAAGTTCTTGGATCATGATATTATGGCTATCACTTCATTACAAATTTTTATCTAATGAAGTAATCTTTTCATATCCAAGATCCTTGGAATCCCCATAGAGGTGCCAAGTGGTACTATCACATTAGGTCACAATAATTTGACTAGCTTAAAATTGGCATTCACATGATCATCATTTGATGTCTACACAATTTTCAACTTTAATCCCATCATTTGACGTCTTTGAGAACGTATTTGACATATGCAAGATAGTCAAATTTAAGCTAATGAATTATTCTACTCAAGATCAAAATACACTCCAAAATCTTGTTGGAAGGCTTATAAATTGCTTTACAAGCTAAGGGAAATTCTCAAAAGATTCTCAAACATTAGAAATCATTGACCTACAAAATATGGAAATGGTCTTATGGTCTAAATATATTTTAAAATAAAACTTAGTCTAAATCTATGCTTTAGGGTCCCCATGGCATTTTGTTTAAATATCATGAACCTTAAACTATAGACTTATACTAAATCTTATTTTAAAAGGAGATCATTATTACATAGGACTTAGACCAAGTTATTTATAGCTAAAGGTTTTAATGTGTTTTGTCAATACAATGAAATCTTATTCATTATTAGACCATTTTACCATTTTTTAGTTTCTTTGAGCATATTTCATTAATCCTTGGCATAAATATTTTAGACTAATGAAAACATTATGTTTATTTAAACATAATGTAAAAATTCTCTTGAAACATTTATCTATTGTCCCCTTTATATAATTCAAAAATTTTAGACATAAATCCCTTAGCCTAAGGTTTGCTTCATTCTTAATAAACATGTAATAAACCTTAGCCTAAGGAATTTAAGCCTAAGTCCTATCTTAATAAATGTACTAACTTAAAGTTTGGGCATCTCTATAAATTGACAGTTCATACTTTATCACTAGAAGATAATCGAATGATGTGATTCTCTTGTAAACTTTTCAACAAGGCCTTGAGAGCCCACAATCTTGATGTGTGGTGAAAGCACATTTAAAGCAAAGCTAACAGATGATCTAATAGTTCACACTTTATTGCTGGAAGATGATCCAAAGATGTGAAGGTGCTCATAAATTTTTGAAGGCCTACGGGCTCACCTCATGGACAAATCTCATTCAATAAAGAACTGAAATAGGATATGAAGCATGGGGAAGGTATGTAAAGACACCAAGTGTCACAACCATAGGGCTTGGTTGAAAATAATCAATCACAAGTAAGAGGCCAAATTATAATAAATGGCTTGTGTTAATCCAAGATTTTAATCTAATGGACTAAAATAAATAAAGCATTTTTATATTCCAATGGCTAGTGATCTAAGGCATTTATGAAAAATGCCATGAAAGGTCTAGACCAATGCCACATAGGCACCATGTAAGTAGAAATGGATAACAAGGAAAGATATTGTGGGCTCAAAAATAAAAATTTC
Organism: Torreya grandis; assembly: GCA_037957365.1. Taxonomy (NCBI): domain Eukaryota; kingdom Viridiplantae; phylum Streptophyta; class Pinopsida; order Cupressales; family Taxaceae; genus Torreya; species Torreya grandis. Next base: position 3,131,570 of record JARHVA010001324.1, read on the forward strand.
TAAAGGCAAAGGCCCAAATCAAATTCAAGGCACATATAAGTTAAATTCTAGATATGTCATGCTATTAAAGTTTCAAAACCATAAAACCTACATAAAAGTGACCCAATTGAATTCATTTGGTCATAATTTGATCCAAGGAGAGCTTGATTGTGTTTTGAGTGTAAAATATATTTCATAGAGACATATTTGTAAACTAGTGTGAATAATTTATAAAAATAGGGACCATGGTAGTTTGTAGATAGTAATTGAAGGAAGAGATAAATCCCTACTCATCGATAGGTAATGAGGGGTGAATCTTCAAAGACATGGAATTAGAAACTATAGCCATGATTGTCCTGAGCATTAAGAATTGATCCAAACTCTTCTTCACGGTGGAAGAACTAAATCACATTACAAAGGAGGATCATAGAATAACCATAGTGAGCTAGAGGCATTATGACTTGGTCATTATCTAGATGATTGACCTTCACCATGCTACTACAAAAATTTGAGGTACTACATTGTATAGACATCCTTGCTCCTGTCTTTGTTTATTGTAGGGTAGATAATGAATGGATCTTTAGGGAGGGAAATTACAAAATAATATCCTATATTTCTCTTGTATCTTTTGAGAAATATTATAAGATCCATCTCCCATATGTAGACCTATCCAAAATTAAGTAATGGACTAGAAACCATGACCTAGATTCTATCCTTGGGCTCTGGATATACCAAGGACCCCATATATTTAGGGACTTTGAGGGTAAGATCCCAATAGTCCAATTTAGGTAGGGCATCAAAGTAATAATGACCCTATTAAACTAGGCCTTTAGAGCCCTGTCATCCACCTATGTGAACAAAATCTAGGTTCCTTATGTGCATTATATGGTGAAACAAAATCTCACCCCTCCAATTAGAGATTTGGTCAATGTCTTCTTGGCTGAGCTATTTACTGCCATCAAAAGGAAGACATTTATGTAGTTTTATATGATGTCATACCTACTAGATTCCCTTTTCACCTCAATCAACTTCCCTAGTATTATAAATTGGTTTTTTGAGGGAAAAACTATTATTTCCCACCATTACTCCAAATTACATATCTCTAAATACAAGAACCATTTGTAATTTATTTGTGACTATGTCTACCTAGCCATAGTAGAGGCTATCGTAGGTGTTCCCATGCCTAGGGTCCACCCACTCATTAAGAAGTATGTAGAAATGATGGATGACATTTGGTACTACCTTGATTATATAGTCATCCATATTGAATGGATCATGTCCTAGCCTTACAGATTATTATTATGTGTTTCAAGTACTCTTATTAAGAAATAAATTGCCTCCCAACTCATCAATAGCACTGATGGGATTTACAAAGAAAAGAGGAAGGGTTTTCTCCACCCATTTCATCTAACCATTAGAAGAACTATACTTCAAGATTGGAAATAGGTTGATACCATGGCTAAGTATAGGGATTAGTTTGGCTTCCAATTTTATGAAATCAAGATGTACGATCCTAAGAACATAGTGACTAGTCATTTGAAGGATAAAAATTTCCCCAAGCTTGAGTATGTGCATCAACTCAGTGTTCATGACACCATCTATATTAAGGCCAATAATTATGAAGAGGTGTTGGCCAAGATCCAAGAGCACAAAATTAAAGTTTAACATAGATTGACCAAGGATGACAAGCCATCAAGAGAGGCATATAAAATGTATCCTTTGTAATATCACTTGCTACCTAGACCATCTAGGACAGTCCAAGAACAATCCCGAGAAAAACAACCATAGCCTTAGGGGCAAGTTATGTAAGGCCAAGATGAACAAGGTCATGGTAAGAAGAAAGTGGGAGAATTGAAATTGAAAGAGAGACCTAGAGAGTGGTGTTCATCTTTAGCACTCCCACAAACGCCACCTTCCCTAGTTTAGTACATAGATATGATATCCTTATAACCAAAAGAGACACTTGAGGGTGCTCTCAAGGAACTTGTAGAGGTGTATGATACTAATAAGGAAGAGGAACTATTTAAAGAAACTCAAATCCAAGTAAGGGAACCTAAAGGAAATAAAGGAAAAGATCTTGTCCCTATAGTATCCCAAGAGAAGAGGAAAGAAAAGCTAGCATTAGTTCCTATTAAACTAGGGAAGAGACCAAGATTGATCTTCACTCACTCTACCAGTGAAGTCAATCTATTCAGTGATGAATTCCAAATTCATGGACTAGTGATTCTTGACTAGTTCATTTATGACAAATTACAAAATATTCCTTATCTCTCACTTATGGGAAATCATAGAGGTCATGAATGTCGAAGTGCATGATGACATGAAGCCATGGATTAGGGATATGGTGAAATAATAGGAGGACAGAAGGATTATGATCTCTCTAATGTTTTAAAGTAAGAAGATGGATGCTCTTATATAATCAAGTAGCATATGTATAGAGTTCTCACAATGTTATAAATTTATAGAGTCGTCCATAACATGAAATTTAATCTAGAGATAACTAGATTGGAAAGAGTCATCACCAAGATATCCATGGTGGGAATATATGAATTCACCTTATAAAAGGTGGAACCCTTTGTAGGTCTAACCCCAATGGGATGTCAATAGCTCAGTGAGGCCACTATTCATGAAGAAGATGTTGAGAGATTGATTAAGGTCTAGTTAGCACAAGAAAAAATAAGGGTTAGAGGAATGAAACAAAGGATCTATAATTTGGAAAGAGAAAAAGAAAACCTAGAGACACAAGTAATTCTATCAGTACCTGAGGTAATGACCAAAATGTTTGATGAGTCATTTTATGACATGTTTGAGGCATTCAAAACAATCAAACTAAGGAAGAGTGCATTAGCCAAAGGATTGATCACCTAATGGTAAGCCTCAAACGATAAAATAGCTAAACTTCTCAACATCCAAGCAAGGAAATAGATCCCATGCTTTAAAACCATTAGTTGAGGACACTTGAGCACAATTCTCAAAATTATGGTTGATAATGATAAAAGTTTGAGTGCATGGCACAATAATGTGGAAAGACTCCTAGAAGATGATAAGTAGCTAATTAAAATAATTTAATAGCTTCTTGGGACTATGCTTATAGACCCTTCATAACCTATTTCCCTTAGAATCATATGTGATAAAGAATTCAAACATATATCTAATTTGGTAACTCAAGAAATAAAAGGAAAGAGCCAAGGAAAATCTAGGGATGATAACAAGAAGATCCTAGACATGATATTTAATACTAGAGAAAGGATAAAAGAAGATAAGAGCATTAAAGAAGCCATGGATAGAAATGACAGATAATGTGAAGACTTGGAAAATTAAGAGGAAGAGCATAACTTGAAGCCATGAGAAACATACTAAATCTATGAGCATCCTCCAACAACAACAACAAGAGGCCCCATCAACAAATTAGACAATAATCTATTTTGTAGAATTTTATAGGTTTTTGAAATAGAATATTCTTCTTTAAGGCATATGCTAGTCTATTAGAATATTTCCCCTAGGTCAATCCAATTATAAAAAACAAGTGTATTCTAGAACCATCCTACGAAGGAAAACTATCCTTGTCTTTTGTACACCTATATATTTTAACTAACTGATATACTACCAAGTCTTTCTATAAAGGCATGTATTACCATTTGTAAAAGAGGGAGAATTTTGAGTAAATTTTGTACACTTAAATAAATTCATATAATCAAGGAGTTTTTTAAAGGTTTCCCACATTTTATATGTCAATTTCTAATAAGGCTTTTCTCTCAATTTCTAGTTTTATGTCTTGAATTTTAATGGTTTCTTTGAATTCTAGGTTGCATTTTCTAATCACAAGGTTTCTAATCTATGAATATGCTAGATTGGTCAGAAGATATTAGGTTTTTATTCATTTCATTTTTTTGTTTATTTAGATGTGTAAATGTTATTTGATTATAGTAGTAAATATTTAAAATTAGACCTAGTTCTTACTTATGACTCACCATATTATCCTTTGAAGTTTTCCTAATATATAGTGAAATTTAAGCTAAGACTATTTTACATTGTATATTGGTGTGAATGCATACTCAATTGCAATTGATGTTTTATCATGATATTTAAGGCTAAAATTGGTAATCACTCACTTTATTTTCTTCCTTACCCTTCTCTTTGCTCTTTTTTTACACCAGATCACTTTAATTTAGACTTCATTCTAAATATCCACTTAGTCTAGTTTGTAGCTTAAGTCTAGATCAGAATTCACTAAGTATTAACATATATTCTATGCAATTCACAAATAATGGACAATTATGGCTCCCAACCATCACTCATTATAAATTTGTGGAACACCAATACATATCTCTATCATTATTTCACCATAGGTGACATCAAGTTTCCATAACCTGCTACTCATGCTTTGAATTCCATGAATTCTAAAATGAGAAGTGTTCTTTGAACACTAAGGAACCATATGGTACACTTAGAGGCATAAATGGGTTTAAGACTTAATCCAATGTATTTATGTTTATACTTGTCTAATTGGTTCAACATTAAATTAATGAGCAAAGACTCTTTTAGGTTCAAGTGAATGCACACAGCTAAAGAAATGGCTATACCTTGTATATAATTTTTTCTAGGGTTCCAAATTCAAGTCAAGTATATATAAAAAATATTTTAGGTGTCTCCTATGATATGGAAATAATATAAATCCAAATATGTTCAACCTAGGGATTATTGGTTTATATTCTCAGTTATGTAGATGGCCAAACCATCGACAAGGTTGAGCATTTAGCCCATTTTATATTTTCATACAATGAAACTAACTAAACCCTTATGAAAATTTTCCTAAAATTATCAAAAATCCACATAATATATGAATTTCAATAGAACACTAACTTGGTGATAGAAATATACTATGCTAAATATTTGAATTGCTTCTCACTGTAGCTCAAACCTCCTTTTTCTTTTCTACCTACCATGTCGTGTATCCATCTAGGCATCCTGCCCCTACATATAACCTTTGGAATGTTATTTTAATTTAAAATATAACTCCCCTTTCTCTACTAAATCTCATTAAAATTAATGAACTTGGTGAAGAAAACTTCATGTGAAAATAACTTACAGAAGACTAAGGTAAGACCGACAGTCATCATGCCAAACAATCCCAAAATAGAATGATGGTTTTGCTTAGAAGTTTGTTAATACAAGTCAACACCAAAAGAAAACCCTGATATATTGAACAATTTATTAGTTAAACATAATAATAATAATAATAATAATAATAATAATAATAATAATAATAATAATAATAATAATAATAATAATAATAATAATAATAATAATAATAATAATAATAATAATAATAATAATAATAATAATAATAATAATTATAATAATAATCCCTTCAAACTTTATGCATGATAACAATGACTTCACCAAACCCACTAATCACTATAATTATTAACCATGAGTTAGACACTTTTAACATCGACTTCCCTTATTAAACATGAAATCAAATTTCACAAAAAAGTCATTAAACATTTTAACACTAATCAAAATCATGACTTCCAATATTCATTAAACAATGCAACTAATGACATTGACTTGGCATAGGATTATTAGCAATGCCTAAGCACAAATGCTTTACAATAATCATAATGACCATGCCAACTAATTTAACTCTTGCCTTGTTATTCATTAAATCTAATAGTCATTTATCACACATAAATACTTTAAATATCCTATCAAATTATTAAGACATTATTAATTTCAAAGATAATCACACAAATATATCAATCCATATGCATCTACAAATTATTGTCATAATCATTCATGGATTTTGACAACATTATAGCAACATCAAAACTGAGATAATCTAAATATGGAAACATAATGCAACATAGAACCAGATCAATATAAGTAGTAATAGTAATCAAGATCACAATGTCAAATATGTTAGCAGTCATTCAAATGTATCTAACACATTATAAATCAAATACATATTAAATATATTTTAACCAAACACTAATCAAAACACATTAATCTATTGTGGTGTGTGTAGGTTTCTAGTTTTTCCATCTTTCATCCCCCAACACCTCCATCTATGCCACCCTATGTGATAATTCCCTCCCTCTATCACACTTTGAGGGATGGGTTATTTGTACATCCACCTCACAACAATGAAGATAGTTAGCCTAAAATAATATAAAATCCATAATATATTGTTGTAATAAATTAAACAAACATGATCATCATGTACATAATATGTAATTACAACTAACTCCATAACTAATCAATCATGTAAATTAAGAAACAATAATTGTCCATAAATTAGCATATGAAATCTAGCTTAGCTAAATGGTAATTACCCAAACAATAACCATGAATCAATAGGTTATTAGGTCTAGGGAGAAACTGGGGTGTGATAGTAATACCTTTAATGTTGATAATATTGGTAATTTCAAAGGTTTTTACATAACCATGGTGTGTGAAGGGGAGTTGATTTATGGCTATATGGAGTAAACACAAAGATATTCAGAAAGAATAAACAAAATAACTTTAGTGGAGTAGAAGACTATTTGTTGGAAATGCAATTTTTATTCATTAAAGGTGAATTGATTATTTTAAGACTTATTCAAACACTATTTAGGATTCTATATCATCTTTATAGACCAATTTCAAACACTGACTCTACAAATCATGAATGTATAATTTAGTGACATTTATCACATAAACATCTCATTGGATCCCAAATTCTGTGTACTACATCATGGTTTTTGTGATGTATAAACACCTATCAAATTTGAGCCCCTATGTAAGGAAAACACATATCACACCACCATTTGTCCCTTTTATACATGAAAAATGCACATGAGCATGATAAATAGGGCCACATATCACACCACCATTTTCCCCTTGTTCATTATTGCCTAGGCCAACCCTAGGCCACCTCATGTTAATATAATTTCTAATGAAAGTTCACATATTTATATGCATTGATCCCATAACATAATTAATTTTTTGTTGATCACACCAAAAATAGGTGTTATATTTCTATGCCACAAATTAAATTGAAAACCTAGAAATATTTATTGCATCTCTTTTTTTTAAATAACTTTACTGCCAGTGGCAATTTGAAAATCCCATCAGTCATGTGTGTGCTCCAATGGTTTAAGTCTAGATGATGTTAGAGCTGGGCATGCTCTAGCAGGGGTTAATTTTGTGCATGTACACATCATAGGAATCAACCATCTACCTATCTTTATTTCATGCCCTATCCACCCTTTGTGTATTTATTAACATACGTCTCCACACATTAATCAAATGAAAAAATTATACTATATGGAACACACATATTTTTTAAGTTCACTTCTATGCCAATACTTTATGAAACATTACATTGGTCATCATTTATAATCATATAATATCCTTGAAAAATTTGGAACACTTCTATGAAATAAGTATGCTTCAACCACGAGGATAAAAAATATACAAATAGAGACCAAGGAATTTTAACCAATGCAAGTGTCAAGCATATATGTAATATCATTTTAAGTAATTTTTTATACAACATTACATAAATAAAAAATAACACCTATAATTTTTGTTTCTTAACCATCAAATTTTTAATCTATGAAATCGTTACAAAAAACATTGAATCAGAGCCAAATTATGCTTAATGACTAGCTCAAAATTTTAATTAGATTTCAGGGCTTCTATGAAATTAAAACCTAAATTTTGAAATACAAGTTGAATATTCAATATGTGAATGATTAAAAATTTAATTGAAGTCAATACAATGTGGATCTAGGGTCACTTGATAGACCAAACTATATTATATTCAAAATCAAGGGAGATATACACTTATAATATAATATTCAACTATATTACAAAATAATATGGAGCCAAATTTTACACAATATCAACTTCTATTTGACATGTATTTTAACTATATCATCTTAGGTTTTAAATTTACCATATCAGGCTTCAAATTTTCCACGTCGGGATTCAAAATCCAATTTTTAGCATAAAAATTTTTAGCATCTAATTTTAGAATAGTAAAATCTTTGGCTTCACCTTGACATAATGACTATTATCACAATTTCTTCAAAATTTAGAATCTTTCATATGTGAGGAATAGACTTCCTAAAATAATAATTACTAAATATAAAATGTAATCACTCAAAAGAATAAAATCACCATTAATTCCATGAATTTGAGATTCATTGCAGCCAAAAGAACTCTACCATTATGGTAGGGTTATCTACATGCATAGTTTAATATTGATCCCCTAGTATGCCAAATTTATCTCAAATTCTATTGTCATTTAATTTTATATTTTAGCCTTTATAATTGGTTGATAAAACTAAAGTTGAAACACAATCTACAAACTTTTTATATGTAAAAAAATAGGTAACATTGTCACTCCTCAATGATGACATATCCAATCATGAATCAAACCTTTATTAAATGCTAAATCATGTCATCATTGAAACCTTAACACAAGATTAATTCCTTGAATGTAACCATTTTAATCTCACATTAATTTATCACGATCTTGATATTCAATATTGACCTCTTAGCACAAGATTAATCACTTGAATATCACCATATTAATGTCACATTAACTTAGCATAATCTAAATCAATTGTTATGAATGTTGGAGAGTAATTAAGGAAATATTTAAGGTGGGGGGCCTAGACTGGTTGGTTGGTATTTCCGTTTGCGGCTCTGCTGGTCACGGCTTCTAGTCCCCCCCGCCCCGTGGTACCAGAGGGTGTGTCCTACCAACGTCACCGGTCACGTAAAAAAATTTTACCAGGTAGCCTGTAGGTTATAGGGGGACCATGCTGTACCGATTTGGTGACGTTGTAGTACCAATTCCTGTAGGTAAAACAAAAAAAAATTAAAGAAATATTTATTTCTTATGATGTTACTACTATTCTCCACTAATGAGGCTACTCGAATATGATTTTGAAATTTGATAGGAACATACACAATATTAATTATCCTAAAATATTAATTTCTATAAACATGTAAATGATGTCAAGCTAATCTCACCATATCTAATTTAATCTCACACATTAAACATATATATTTAATTATGAATTAATGTTATAATTACTCTATTTTAAATATCTGGTCCTTCATCTCACCATATTCCAAGCAAAAAGAGTATTTAGACATCAATGGGTCCTTGTAAGGTTATAAGCTGGTCCTTTTGGTTGGTCTAGGTGATTATCTATATTTTTTATATCTAATACTATTAAATATATTGGTCAATAAGATTATTTGATTATAGTTGTTAAAAAATATCAACTTTACCCTAACATTGACTTTTTGCATCCCTATTAGTTTTCCACACACAAGGAAATAAATAATAATCAATAATAGTAGCTGATAAATAACCCTAATCTCCATGATTTCAATATCTTATCCATTTCATTACAATAATCTAGGTAGACAATCTGAATCTTAGTGATTTCATAACATAAATCACTAAACAATGAATAAAAGGGCCAAGTCAACATAAGCAAATCACACATTTCAGATAGAGTAAAAAAATATTAAACACCTAAAAATAAGGATCTATAGAAATGATAGTAAAAAATATTCTCTACACTTCAACCACTCTGAAAGTTGCTCTATTCTGACATGTCAACGCTCTATAGTGTATGTTTAAAAAAACTCATAATATGTATTTGCTTCGACATGTTCAATAGTTTTTGTTCCTATTAAAAATGTGTTGAAATTATATGGACCTCATTTTTTAAAGTAAATTTGAATTTTAAACTCATTTGGAAGTCCCACCTATTTCAATTGAACACACATTCACCTCGGGAGTAGTCAAGTTAAATTGAAGGCAAGCGATATATTCAATATGAAATGATATTTATATATATATATATTATATTAAAATATATAATATTTATATAAAATATATATTAAATAATTTAATATGATATTATAATATTATATAATATATAATATAAATTTAAATATATTATACTGAAATATTTAATAAATAATATGGCCACATATATCACTAGACGCACTATAGTTAATGGCATAGCATGCCCTTCACCTTCAAAAAAACATTGTTCTCAATTTTGAATCAAACGAAGATGTTGTTATAGTAATGTTTCATCCTCCCATGTTGCATCTTCATAATGTAAGTTCTTCCATTTCATCAAATATTGCTTAATGGCTCTGATCCATAGTTTCTTAGTGCATATGTGAAGGATCTCTTCAATCTCCAAAATGAATCAGACTTCTTCATCTAATTTAGGTAACTTTGTCTTGGTGGAAACTTTGTGTCCAATTACTTTATTTGGGAAAGATACATGGAATACCAAATCTATGCGAGTGGTTGGGGGTAATTTTAGCTTGTAAGCCACACTAAAATATTTCTATAAGATCTAGTAAGGGTTATAATACTTGGGTGATATATTGTTATACTTATTAAGTTATTTCAAATACATCTATATGAAAATACACAAATACCCAATCACCTATGTTAAAATTCTACTCATTACAGTGTTGATATACTTGCTATTTCATTTGATTTTGTAGCATTGCTAAATTATCTCACAAACTAACTAACACCTCTTGTTAATAGTGGATGTGTTCCTCAATAGTTCAAACCTTAGGATGTAATGGTAATACTAAAGTGATGGATGGGTAGTGATACCCATACAATTACATAAAGGGAAACATCTTTAAAGAAGTGTGAAAAGAATTGGTATACCACCATTCAACAAGTGGTAACCATTAACCCCTTTATCTTGTTTATCATAAACAAAAAAATGAAGATACCCTTCAAGAAATTTGTTAACTACCTCTATTTTTTCATCAGATTGAGGGTGATAGGATGATCTACGAGCCAATTGGGTATCCAAACATCCAAATAATTTAGTCCAAAAATTACTAGTAAATATGGGATCTTGGTCACTTACAATGATCTTTCGAGTGCCATGCAATTTTTTAACTATATTGAGAAAATCAAAAGCTACTATGCTAACAAAAAATGGTTGTGATAAGGAAAAAAAATGAGCATACTTGGTGAGTCAATCCACAACTACCATGATACCATTTTAACCCTCACAACATGGTAACCTCATAATGAAATACATGGAAACCTCTTCCCAACATTGGCTAGGGATGGATAAAGGTTTAAAAAGACATGGGGTCTTAATGGTTTAACCTTTATTTTTATGGCATACCATGCATTCAACCACATATTTCTAAACATCCCCCTTGAGTCCTTCCCAAAATAAATATTTCTTGATTCTATGATATGGTTTCAAAAATCTTGAGTGACCTCTAAGTGGAGATGCATGAGATCCTAACGAATTTTATGTTTGAGGAGAGAATTATTACAAAGGTATAATATATCTTTATACCATAATGTGTTCCCATTCCATGTAATTTTTTTTATTCATTAAAACCTTGCTGAAGATTTTGAATCAAATCCTTGGTATCACTATCATTCTCCCATTATGATCTTACTTCCTCTAGCTAGTCTACCTATTGATGTTGGAGATTGCACCCTTGGTAGGAGGCTAAGCTCCTACCTTCTCCTCACAACTATGGAAACTCCCCTCTTGCCTGTGGGACTAGTGAAGTTGGAGGGGAGAGTCTCTAGATAAGGGCTAGCTCCCTTTGATGCATCATGTTTGTTCTAGCAAGTGCAAATACAAACATATATAGATATATAAACTGGGGGGGATGAAAAGGGAGAAAGATTGCAGGAATACAAACTACTCTAAGGAGGTGATACACCAAAATGAAATGACCTTCTCACATCCACACTTAAAACTAGACAAATGCATACATACGCTTTAGTCTTGGTAGAAGGACTAGGCTGTAAGAAAATGGTAGCGAGGCTCTCATGAAAACATAGAAAAATGGAGACTTCACCAAGGTGCTATAAAATTCACACTGTAAGTAATATCCTCTATTCTGATCTTCTCAAATACTGCTCTCCTCTTGTTAGCTACAAAATTGTGCCTTGTAGATAACTAGTGTGTTGGTGTTAAACCTGTGAGAGCATCAAAAGACAATAACTAAACACAAATTAACACTTAGGACATACACAGAATATCTATCCAAGAAGAGGTAAAAACTATGTTTATAGATTCATGTGGCAATTTTAGCAGGGCTATGCCTTACAAAATGTGGAAGATCCTCTTTACAAACGAAAAGTTCACAATATATATGAGAAGCAAGGAGGCCCATTTGGCACTCCTTTTTTACAAGTGGCCAATTTGCATCCCCTCATTGGGAAGGGGAAAACACTATTGCTGATGTCATCTTTCTAGAAGAGGCCTACTAGAACGATGTTTTATAATCCCTAAATTTGACATTGGCATTCGAGCATTAATGTGGAAACACAGGCTGCACCTCTTTTTTGAAAATAGATTAAGATTTGTCCCCTTTTAAAATGCACAAGCCATGCCATTTGCTATTTTCACCATTTTGGAATTATCAGGCAATAAATCACCTTCCCCTTACCACTTGGACTGCATTGTCTCTTTTGCACCTTGTCATTCTCCTACTTTGTCACCTAGGATTTTGTCCTTTTCTTATTTTGTCTCTTCTAGCCCCTTCAGCCCCTGAGGGCGAACATTCTAGTGGGTCACTACATTCTAGGCTTTCTTTTCCATGGTTAGCTCTCTCTCATTTGAAAAGGAATGGCTATTTCACTTCATTAAATTTGACTTCCTCCAGGACGTCACCGTCCTCGTCACAATGTCATTCGGGCCCTTGTTGGCTTTTTGGGCACTTCTTTGCTTTCCTCGAAAACCATCTTAACATTCCCCTGAGGGGAAAGTGACCCTCTGCCCCTTTGAAAGTGTTACTTTTGTTTGGGCCAGAAGTCCCCCGCAAGGGCACCTACCCTTTAGGGTCCTTCAGTGGGTCACTTGGTGGGTCCTTGGCTTAAATGGATTACCTCCCAGGTTCCCGCAGACTTTGTATATTTTCCATGGAATTTTGTCCGCAGACATTTTCCTACAGATAAAAAGTCTGTGGAAATTCCCCTCAGCCCTGCCTTTGCTTTGACTTGGACTGCGCCCAAATTCCTTTGGACTTTTTGTCTAAAGGAATTCCTTCAAACAAAAAGTCCGAAGGAATTCAGGATGCAAGCAAACTTAAACAAATTTTGAATTTTACCCGATTTTATTCCTTTGTGTGCCTGCCCTCCGCTAGGGCATTTAACTTTGGATTGCCTTTCATCCAAATGGAGAACCAATGAACTAGGTGTTGAACTAATGAATCTAGCCCAAATTGAACTTGAAGAGGGATGAACCAAGTGCCGATGAATCAAGGGGCTTAAAACAAATGACTGAACTAACCAAAGAACCAAGGCATTGAACTAGGCTAAAGAAAACATGTCATTGAACTTGAGCAACCTGAAATGACTGGCTTTGAATAGCGAGGGAAGAAGGTGAATGATTTTGGCCTATGGGCAAAAATTGGTCAATAGATGGCGACTCACAGGGGAAGCATGCCTACTATGCTTAGAAACTAGTTGCCTTAAAATCTATTGGGTGCGGACTTTAGGGGGAAAATCTCAATTTGTTTACAAAAAAGAGGTGCAGCCTGTGTTTCAACATTAATGCTCGAATGCCAAAGTCAAATTCAGTGATTATACAGCATGGTTCTAGCAGGCCTCTTCTATAAATATGACATCGGCAACAGTGTTTTCCCCTTCCCAATGAGGGGATGCAAATTGGCCACTTGTAAAAAAGGAGTGCCAAATGGGCCTCCTTGTTTCTCATATATATTTTGAACTTGTCATTTGTAAAGAGGATCTTCCACATTTTGTAAGGCATAACCCTGCTAAAATTTCCACCTGAATCTATAAACATAGTTTTTACCTCTTCTTGGATAGATATTCTATGTATGTCCTAAGTGTTAATTTGTGTTTAGTCATTGTCTTTTGATGCTCTCACAGGTTCAACACCAACACACCAGTTATCTACAAGGTGCCATTTTGCAACTGATAGGAGGAGAGTAGTATTTGAGAAGTTAAGAACAGAGGAGATTACTTACAGTGTGCATTTTACAGTACCTTGGTGAAGTTTCTATTTTTTTGTGTTTTCATGAGAGCCTCCCTGCCATTATCTTGCAGCCTAGTCCTTCTGACAAGACTGAAGTGTATGTATGCATTTGTCTAGTTTTAAGTGTGGATGAGAGAAGGTCATTTCATTTTGGTGTATCACCTCCTTAGATTAGTTTGTATTCCTGCAATCTTTCTCCCTTTGCATCCCCCCCAATTTATATATCTGTATGTCTATATTTGCACTTGCTAGAGCAAACATGATGCATCAAAGGGAGCTAACCCTTATCTAGAGACTCTCCCCTCCAGCTTCACCGGTCCCATAGGCAAGAGGGGAGTTTCCATAGTTGTGAGGAGAAGGCAGGAGCTCAGCATCCTGCCAAAGGGTGCAATCTCTTGTGTCAACACTACTTTCCACATGGTCATGGTGCATAGTAATGCCTCAAACGATTTATCCCATATATTGAGGGCATTTTCCACCACATTCTATTTTCCTTTCTTATACACTATTTAAAAATCATATTCTAACATTTTAGTCACCCATTTTTTTTCTTTATATGACAAGCATTGTTCTAAAAATATTTGAGGCTATCATGATCAGTCTTTACCTAAAAATGATGATCCATCAGATAAGGTCTCCATTACTTCACTAAATGTAGAATAACCATCATCTATTTCTCATATATTGGTTTGAGCCTATTTTTTCCCTTTAGTTGGTAACTTTAAAATGATAATGGTTCACATTTTTCATGAGTATAACCCCCATGCCATTAAATGATGCATCACAGCCCACACAATTTTTTTTTGAAAAATTAGGAGTAGCTAAAATTAGAGTTGTGCACATAACCATTTTCAATTGTTCAAATGACTTGAAAGCTGAATTAGTCCACTAAAAGGATTCTTTATTCAATAAAGAGGTCAGTGGGTTGTAATGCTACAATAATATTTGACAAACCTATTATAGTAACCAATTAGCCCCAAAAATCTATGGATATTCTTGAGGGTCTTGGGAACCTGTCACTTTATCATTGCTTGGATTTTATTAATTCACCTCATGGACACCAAAATCACATTTGGAAGGTTTAGCATAAATTTTATGTTGTTACAGAACTGAAAGCACCTATTTCACATGCTTCAAATAGTCTTCCCAATTTGTGTTGTAGATGAGGATATCATCAAAAAACACTAATACAAAATTTATCAAAAATGGCCCAAAAATAATATTCATCAAACTCTAAAATTTAAATGGTGAATTTGTGAGGCTAAAAAGTGTCACCATAAATTCATAATGGCCTTCATGAGTTTTAAAAGTTTTTTTAGGTATGTCCTCATCATAGATGCAAATTTGATGATATCCAAAGCAAAGATCTAACTTTTTAAAATAAATAGCACCATGAAATTGATTTAGAAAATCATCAATTAATAGAATAGGAAATTCATATTTGATGGTGTATTTATTGAGTTATCTATAGTTTGGGTACATCTTCCAACTATCATCCTTCTACACCATGACACCGAGGAATATTCACTTTGACGATGTCAGATGATTCTTGCCTCAAACATCTCTTGTACGATATTTTCAATTTCATTATTTTAGGCATAGGGATACCTATAGTGTCTATTATTGGGTGGTGTACTTATTAAAATGAGTTTGATGCCATGATAATTTGCATGACTTGAAGAATTCCTTTTGACATGTCATCAAAAATAAAAGAATGATCATACAACACTTTTTTATAAATCAAGATGTGTATACTCCTTGGTTGGTTGAACCTCCATGGAAAATAAGCATGACAAAAAACCTTTTACACATTTTTTTAGAATCTTTGTAATCTATTGGGAACTAACCAATTGTGGATATTTAGCTCATAATCCATGTAGTTCAAACATCCTTCTTTCTGAATGGAACCTCATGAATAATTCCTAGAAATTCATCTCAATAGTGCCCAAAGTGATGAGCCAATGCACTCCCAAAACAATTTCATCTCCTCCCATGGGAATAACAAACATAAGGGAATATAATAAATATTCTGCCATAACAAGATTACTACTATGGCATTTTCCATAATAGTTGACCATACCACCATCTATAATCATGACCTAAAATTATGGAGCTAGGTGAATGAAACAATTCAAATGAGTATCCAACTTACTATTAATGAGGTTATGTGTACTCTTAGAGTTAATTAACATAGTCACCTTATGTTTATTTAAGAAACCCACCACCATAATAAGAGTCTGAGGAATACTAATGCCTAAAAGTGCATGAAACCAAATAGTAAGTTGAGAATCTTTAGATTTATCCTTAAGTTCTTCTAACCATTCCCATAAAGCCTCCTCATATTCTTCCTTCTCACTAACACCATCAATGTAAAACAAATTATTTTTATCACATCAATTCCCTTTACTCCATTTACTATCATATCCAAAACATAAACCTTTTGCATGCTTTTCTTCCATTTGTTGAGGTGTCAATCTAGTAAGCTAATGAAATGATGGTGCTAGGAAGGTGCATTCATGAATATTGGTGAAAGGTATTCATCTAATCAAAAAAATTCCTAAGTCATGTGTGTCCTTGGTATGGCCTCAGATACACTACTAGGATAAAACATATGAACCTCTAATTAGATGCTCTCTTTAAGGCCACACAAAAATAGGTCAATCAAATTTTACTCAGTGATGTCTACCACATATAAGGAGAGATTATGAAATTGATGAATGTAGTTTTTGATAGTCTCCGACTAGAATACCTTGGATAGATAACTGAAGTAGTTTTTAGATACATTATTTCAATAGTGGATCTTTAACTCCTCATAAAATACTAACCATAAAACTGGGACACCCTTATTTTTATTTTGAGTATACATGAAATAATACCAAATGAATGGCTTAGGTTCTAGATATAGAGAGAC
This sequence comes from Torreya grandis, assembly GCA_037957365.1. Taxonomy (NCBI): domain Eukaryota; kingdom Viridiplantae; phylum Streptophyta; class Pinopsida; order Cupressales; family Taxaceae; genus Torreya; species Torreya grandis. Next base: position 3,148,490 of record JARHVA010001324.1, read on the forward strand.
CATAACCACTTTTTATAAACATGGAGTTTGATGTAGATCAAATAAATTTTTAATTTGAGTGAGCTAAGTGAGTGGATCATTACCATAAAACTTACACATGTCCACTTTTGGTAACATCATCTTAGGGCCAGGATTGGTATTGGTATTATTTGGAGGAGGAGAACCAAACTAAAGTGGTGGAGGATTATTTTGTGTTGGTTAAACTAAAAATTTATCCAATTGACAAGACATTTGTAGTATTTAATCTATCTCACTATCCAAGTCCCCTATAAAACCTATAATTTTCCCTTGAACTATATTAAAATCATTATTTTTCACCATGCCCTACAACTCTAACTTATGTTATTCAACTGCCTCTCAAATAGATAGATCAAAATTTTCAAATTCCATGTCATCCTTGTGAGGATTTTTTAGATTTTATTTCCCTTTACTACATCCATAAGTGTTTGGATCAATCATGAACAAACCCTAGGAGGGTTTCATCCCTAAAAAAATGTACCATTGGAATATGTATACACATAATATTTTTAAATTTTATCAATTACTAATGATTTCTATTTTGGAGGAACCCATCGAGTCTCAATCTCTCTAAGTGTATACCTTAAAGGGTACACCAAGAAATGGGTGGGTAGACAATTGATGTTTCATGTGATTATTATTTCTATACTACCACTTGTTATCAATTGAAGCATCTCTTAAAAACATTCCCCTAAGCTTTGCCTCCTCTTTTGCACCCTCCTCTAATCATTTTATGCCTTCATTATCCCTTCCCTAGTCTAAAATATTTTTTAAAAATTTATGGTACACTGTTAAACCCATCAAACCTTGCAATCTAATTGACAAAACTCATGTAAGGTCTATTTCATCCCTTGGCCGACCTAGACCAAGGCCTAATTTGATTTTGTCATTAAGGATACCAAATTGATTGGGCTGACTCTTGTCTGCTAAACTTTCAAAAAGGATTAGGGTTAAATTAAACTATATATACACATTCATTTCATCATTTATTAGGAATAAAATAAAATAATAAGAGATATATATTGTGCATCTACTTATCCACCATTATACTTGAAGAGCATAGCTTAAGGTTTCATACTTTCTTTGGAAATACAAATCTTATCTTGTGGAAAAGTGTTTTAGATGCATTGATAAGTTATGTGTCCTAGAGTTAATTTATCCTTATCATCCTTACATACCATAACAACCTCTTGTGAAACACCTTGGCCAAGGGAAATATTGAGGCTTAGTGGGTTCATCTTCAAAGGTAAGTATTCCTAGCTTTGTTCTTCCTTTATAAGATTAGATAGCTATGCAATTGTAATTATGTTTCATGTATTAATATTATGTATAAATTAATGTGAGTATATTATTTTAGGCATGTTTAATTTAAATGTTTATTACTCATACTTTGTGCCACAAGCTTTGGTGGGCACTAACTTAGACTTTACTTGTTATTAGTTTAGTGAATATGAAAACATAAGACCTAGTTAGCATTATTACATAGTTTTGTTTGACTAGAGGATTTAAAACCCTCTATAGTGATTTTATTATGGTAAAATATCCCTTGGCTAGGTCTAGTAGATCCATCTTATTCATGACCTTGAATATCTAATGCATTGATAGTCAAAAGTGTAAGTAGGATTCATCTTCTTCAAACTAGGATTGATTTATAGATCAATTTCATTTCCCTTTTCATATATTTTTGTAAACCTAACATGAATCTAACCCTTGTATGTTTTCATTAATGTCATCATTTTTATCATTTTATTATATTTTTGCATATTTTTAGTACTATATAAAGCTAGTTGATATAGTTCTAATTTTATATGCATAGGTTTAACTCTATTTTGTCTATGTAGGTATTTAACAACTATAAGTTACTACATCAAGCAGTTCAACAAAGTATTCTTCTTTAGTTCTAGATTAGCATACATTATCAAATATGTAGACTCTATCTATTAATTCCTTCTACCAACATACAGGTCAATAGACACTATTGAATAGGTTGACCTTGTTCATTATTCTTCTTCAAATATAAGGTTTTACATAACTTGGTCAAACCAGTTGACCCAATTTAAAAAAATTGAAACCAAAAAATAAAGCACTACAACATAAAAAATTTCAATCTAAATCATCTTCAAACCCACCAAGGTTCATTTATTTTTTATTTATTTTTGTTTAGTACTTCCTTCAGTTCTATTTTTCACAAGTTAGTAGTCTTCAAAATTACAACCATAAAGCTAACTAAAGTGACCCAGTTTACTTAGTTTTGTAGTTTTCCTTCTATTTGAGAGACATAGTCAACATGTTCAACTTTGTTCATAAAAACCTTACTACCATAGAATAACAATGACCTGATTGAATTTTTTATATAATATTTGTATATAGTTTCACCTAAAGGGACTCTATACTATTCTTAATCAAGTAATTAACATATATTTGTTAGTAATTAATTCATATTTCCTTTTTTAGTTATTTACATGCTTAGAGTAACTCACATAGTCTAAATAGGTGGTTTTTAAAATTACCATTTTAGGTACATTATTTTACTCTTTTTCACACACTACCAAATCACTTAACATTCAAAATTAATTTAAATATTTGTCTTCCCAAGGCCTACCTAATTGGATTTCATCACCAAGGTGGAAGCTAACTTGTCTTTCTAGCCAAGTATAAATACATGGTTAATGGTATGTATTGGAAAATCAATCAACACACTTATCACTATGGGTTGGTGAAGTGAGGGGGTAGGCCCCAATACAAAATCAATACCATTGCCAATATAGATTCCTTTCAGCCCAAACATACAAAAACCAACTTTAGACTACTTTATAGTTCCCTATTTTATCTAACTTCCTATCACATTAAAATTATAAATTTATAATAATATTATAACACTTAGGGTGAGCAATTAGTTATAATTTAGTTTTTAATTGATTGTTTGCTCTTTGATCATTGTGTGTTGTATTACAAATACTTGTATTGGCCAATGTTGGTGTAAGTTTTGTGTTGTGTTCCCTAATTAGATCAATAATTTTGATCCAATTATTTGTTTTTGATTTCATTCTTACTTAAAACTATCTTGCAAAAATTTATCCTAATTTAAAACATTATCATTCTAGGTGATATAGTCTCTTACAAACTATGTTTTACCCTCCTTCAAATAGTACACAATCGATCTACATGACTTTGTCTTCTTATCCTCATATTTAATTCTCTATGTAGTCATACACAGTCAACATAAAAGATTGTGTATCTTTACAGACTATTTTTCACCTTCCTATCTATAATATATAATTAAACTGAACAAATATGTTTTCTTCAATCTATTTTGTCCCTTGTCTAAAATTACACAGTCAACCCATATGAGTGTGTGTTATTTTTATCTTATATATTATAATTAACCTATCAACCTAGTATATTATATACCTATTTTACGACTCTATTCCCTATTTGGCCAACTCTATCCTTGATTCTCCTTCTTTTATAAAAATATTATTTCCTTCATCAAGCATCATGAAATCCCCTATCAAAATCTTCTTGGATAACTCGAATCCATTTAGACACTATATGGTGTGATCCTTTCTTCCTTTATTTACCACCCAAGATAATCCTTAATCTTGGATTACTTCTTCCCCTCCCTCATCTTAGGATTGAAACATGATTTAAATCATGTCTCAAGATGAGAAAGGTGGATCAAATCCTTTTTTATCTATCAAGTCAACTCCCATATTTAATCATCTCATCATAATGTGGGGGAAATTGACACAAGCCTATATAATAACCCCATCATTAATCCACCTCCTAACAACCCTCCCCCTAATACCAATTTAGGGAGCCTTCTTATAAACACAAACCCACTAATTGATACAACCCAAATTCTTGCATAGATAGTGTAATAAATGAACATAATGCAAGCATGTAACACCTCCCAAATGATGAAAATACATAATTATTTGATCAATATGGCGAATCAACCTCCTATTATACTCCCTCAAAATAACCAAAAATTTATTCCTTCACCTCTTAAAGATTCCATGTGAAATGTCATTCCCCAACCGATCATGAACAATAAGATATTCAAAACATAAAAATGAGCCTTTATCCCCTTTCATTATTTCCATAGATATTGGAAATATATCTCCAACTATTAAGTATAATGGGACTAAAGACCCTGCATCTTTTCTCAAGGCATTCAATAATCTTCACAAAGAATAGATCCAAACTAAAAAAATTTCCACAACTAAACTAATGGTTAAAACCTTCACTAGAAATGTATTGTAATTATACAACTAACTTTCACAACATTCCATATGTAAAATATAGGATTTAGTCAATCTTCTAGTTAAAGAGTTTCAACACAATGATCTTCTTAAAAATTTCCTTAGTCATTTCATCAATGCTAAGAAATTTCCAACTGAATCATCTCACAATTTTGTCAAAGGATGGAAATCTTTGGCCCAAATGGCCAAACATAACATGACTGATGATAATATATTCAAACTCTTTATAACTGACTTAAATCCTTATCATCAATATATGGTTCGAATTATTTCCCTTTAAAGTCTTACCAAAGCTCTTAACCAAGACAAACATCAAGACTTATTAATGAAATGGTTTGAACCTAACACTAAACTCCTTAAAGGGTATTTTAAAACTTATACTAATGTAATCACCGACAATACTCATCAAACCAAGCTAGGAGTTGCCAAATCAAATAATCCCCCATCTTCTCACACACCTTTAATTGTAAAATAAATGAAATAATTTTTAGTGCCCTATAAAACATTTGCTTATCCTAATAATTCTCCTAAATGGTATGACCCTAATCAATTTTTTTAGTTTCAAACCGACATAGATCACTCCCATAAAACTCATAGATGGCTTACCAAGTTTGATGTCTCGTATATGCTTGGTGATTCATTCAATCACAAAGCCATGATTCAACTACAACATCATGAGTACAATACATCTTCTAAAAAATTATAAGCTCCCAAATCCTATTCTTTTAATAACCAAAAATATTATTCCACATATAATGCTCAACAAGATAACAAGTATTTTTTTGCCATTGATGCTAACTATGACAAATATTACAATATTTCTCAATATGTTAATGTGGTTAAGTTCAATTATCACCAAAAATAGTCTCAAAAAGATCCTATCACTAAACCTAATTAACCATATTTGTAAGAGCAACTCCTCAAAGATACCACAACCACTCTCTTAGTTTCAAAAGCTATTGCAAAACTATTTCCTTCTTCCAAACTACCAACCACTTCTATTCCTCCAAAATCTAACTTGCCTTCTAAACCTCATGTAATTTCTTCTTCTAAAACCCATTGGAACTTCTTAGAAGATCTCAAATACATGTCTTACATGATTCCTCTTATGGAGTTAGTTCTTACTTCCCCTTATCATCTCAAATTCCTAATACAACAATTTTAATAAATTAAAGAACCATCTTTTGTCTAAGAAAAACCACCCTATCATGAGCCTCAACCAACTAACATGCATACCATTGAATCCATTTGTCCTTCTTTGAAACCCTACATATAATTCCTCAAAGAAGACATGATTAATGATAAGATCATCTTTTTCATCAATGATCCACCCTTATTCATTAAAATCACCATCAATACCACCCTCATTCATAAATTATTAGTATATAAATGGTTTGGTATTAATGTGACATCTTTATGGCTATTTAATAACGTGGCTATAATAAAATTTATCTCAATAAAACCTACCTAACATGTTGTGAATTTGAAAAAACTAATCAAAAACAACTTGGTTGTATTTGGATCCCTCTTACAATCAAACCTAAGACTATTTGAGTTAAACTTATTATCCTTAATTTAACCCTATCTTATAACATACTCATATGATGACTATAGACTCATAGAATGAGAACTATCACCTCTTCTGATAACCAATGTATCAAATTCCATCATAGGAAAAGGTATAAACATAAGGCCAATCCCAACCCTTGGAATATTCAACTTCCAAGTCCTAAATATCAAAATTCCATTCCCATTATTCAAATAATCAATAGTAATCCCTTATCCAAATTCATCATCATGAATCCAAAATTACATGTCACTCTTTCTAATTTAGATGATGATGAACCTAATGACTTGAAAAATACTTGAAACACTACTAATATACCTACTTACATATCTGAGTGGCTTCCTCTTTATTTATTTCCTTGTGATAACACCATCCCCCTTATTGATGAGATCAATAATTTCCCCACTCCATGCAATGTTTAGGAAACCTCTTATATAGAAGATGCATTAAAATGAAATGATTATGGGGTGGAAAAATTATTTCAATATCCTTTAATCATGTCTCCATGTAAATTTAGTGATCTAGACATTTCCCCTTCTAAACTTCCTCCTAAATTTCAATCATGTATAATTTTTCTAACCTATGACAATAATTTAATCATGTCCCAAGCTCAATCATGAGACTTGAATTTTCAACATTATCAAAAAACTCTAGCTCAAATACATACTTTTAATAATGATGTTCATACTATTTCCACTAAATTTGAGTTAGTACCTAAAGGTTGCGTACCTCCTACTAATTCTCCACTCCTTAATACTCCTTGGATGGTCAAATAAATCTTACCTTTTGAACCCATGGAAATTATTGCATCTTCTATACCACCTAAAAAACTAGTCATTACATCCAAATATTCCCCCATCAATGATGCTAATGGCAAACTAATCAAATCTAATCAACCTTCTTCCTCTACTCCACCTATTCCTTATATTACACTAGATGCCAATGCCACAAATGTACATAATATATAATCTAAATATAATCTTCATGGTAATAAAATTCTTGATCTTGAAGTAGATATTGAGCATTATGGTCCTATTACCACTTCTCCTATAAAATGAATCCATTCTTAAATTAACTCATGCCTGAAAACCTCAACTCCCTCAAAAACATCATAAACTCAAGAATTTTAAGAAGAAACCCCCTCATTTTAATAACTTCATCACTATCATTGATCTTAAAGTAAATACCATTTCCTCTCTACACAATACACCATATCATTTCCAAGATGGAAATTCTATGCTTATCAAAGAAACTACTTGATTTGAATATGTACCCCATCATGCCATTGACTAATTATAGTCTCTCATGAAATTACACCAATTGAACATGATAACTTCAGCTTATTCTTTGATAAATATTATGATAATTTTACTTGGTCGTACACAGACATGCTTGGTATTGACCCTAGAATCACGGTGCACAATATCATCACCTATCCTAATGTCAAACCCATGTGACAAAAGCCATGGAAATTTCAACCAAAGGTTTCTAATTTATGCAATAAAGAAATCATTAAAATTCTTGATGCTAAATTTATCAAGCCTATGTACTATTAAGAATTGGTCTCCAACATTGTCCCTATTTGGATTAAAGTCACCATGGTCATCCACATTTGCATCAACTTCCATAATCTTAATCTTGCTTATCCCAAGGATAATTTCCCTTTACCTTCTATAGATGTCATCATCAGTTCTATTATCGATTATGAAATGTTGTCCCTTATGGATGGTTTCTTAGGTTATAATCAAATTCATATTTCTTCAAAATAAAAACATAAGACAATTTTCACCATGGAATGGGGCACCTATTGTTACATTAAAATGCCCTCCAACCTCATAAAATCTTGGAGTTATCTATCAACAAGTGATGACCCACATTTTTCATGATCTTATTCATAAAATTATAGAAACTTATGTGGATGACCTCATTGACAAGTCTTAAATACATAATGCTCACCTCTTTGATCTTGTTATCATCTTTGATTACCTCATTAAATTTGAAGTTAGACAAAATCCCTACAAATGTGTTTTTGGTATCACATTTGGAAAATCGTTAGGGTTCTTATTTTCTCTATGTGGCATTGATTTTTATCCCACCAATATAAATGCTATTGTCAACATGTTCATCCCTCATCCTATTCCAAATATTCACAATTACCTTGGTAAACTTGGGGTAACTATACATTTCATTCCCTAAAATGGCTTATTGTATCATTTTATTAATTCTCTTGTTAAGAAATTTAATGCCCTAGAATGTATAGATCCTTGTCAAAAATCATTTGACAATATGAAATAATATTTTCTTTAACCACCCACTCTTTGTCCACCTTTTAACAATCGTCCTTTAATCTTATATACTTATTCCACACCCATAGCATTTAGGGTAATGCTTTCACAACATGACGATACTAGAAGGGAATATGCCATATATTATATTAGTCAAGGACTCATTGAATATGATAAACATTATACAAAATTAGAACATGATATCCTCACCATATATTTTGTTGCTAAAAAGATCTAATATTATATGATTTATCAAACCACTTATGTTATCATTCATTCTGATCCACTCTATCCCTTCTTCTCTAGATAATTTCTTCTTGGAGATAGAATTGGTAAGTTTATGGTCCTTCTCATGGAATTTTATCTCCAAATTATTACAGAAAAATATGTCAAAGGTTAAATCATTGTTGATCAACTCGTAATAGATCTTGTACTAGCTACCACCCACCTTTAAGATAGTCGCCCCAATGATAATATTCTCTACATTTAATGTCTTAATTAAGCCATATCTCTTAAATATTACTTCCATAATTTAATTTCTTATCTTGAATCGGGTGATCTTGAAGATTCCTATATCTTCCCCAATAGTACAAAACCAAAAATAGTTATCGAGGAACTTCTTGAAATTACTATCAATTTAAATGAATATACTTGGACCTTTCATTTTTTTGGTACCAAATTACTTCAAGGAGATAGGGTAGGTTGTATCATCACTAGTCCTCTTAGTAAAATTATCCCTTTTTAATTTTGACTTACATTTGATGTCACTAACAACATGGCATAATATAAATATTTAATCTTAGGTATGAGAATAGCCCTTGATTTTGACATCACATATCTACACACTTTGGGTGACTCCCAACTCATATGCCACAAGGTTAATGGTGATTATCAATATAAAAGTGAAAATATCATTGATTATCATCAAATAATAACTACTTTGACAAATATTTCACCCATTGAGCCTATCCCTCAAGATTAAAATTATATTATTGATTTACTTTCTTCTTCAACATCTCTTTTTCATCCACAACAAGTTCTTACCAATTCAAATTTTCTTATCCAAATAATAAAATCCCAATATTTAATTCAACCAAAAGATTCACTTATCTGCAACATTGAGTCTTTCATCATTTGATAGAGCCCATGATTTAAAAACATTATTGAATTTATTGAATACCAAACATATCCTTTAAACATTGACTCCTAAAAAAAGACTTGCATTCACAAATAAGATTTTGAGTATGTATTTTGATATAATATCCTTTATTATCATAATTTTGAAGGTAAGATGCTCTACTGTGTTATGAAATAATAAGTTCCTTATATTTTTAAACAAGCACATTGGGGAATTTATGGTGAACACAATAGTAAACATGTTATAGACTATAAATACTTATGTATGGGATACTTTTGTCCCACTCTTGAGAATGATGCCATTGAATTTTCTAAAAAATGTAATCTCTATCAACTTCATGATGATCTAATTCATTCACCTCTAGCCAAGATTCAAACTATGGAGTCTCCCTAGCCATTCTCAATGTGGGGATTAGATCCCATAGGCAAATTACCTAGATCTCAAGATGCACATGTCTTTATTATCATAGATAATGAGTATTTTACCAAATGGATCATGGTTATGCCCCTTCTCAATGTCACTAGCACCACATTTATAAATTCATACTCAATAAAATAATTTACCACTTTGGAATTCCTCATACTCTCATTTTAGATAATGGTGGTCACTTTAAAAATAAAGACGTCAAATATCTCTATGTTAAATTCAAGATCAATCACAAATTTTCCATGCCCTACCATCCATAATGAAATGGTCAATTTGAAGCCAATAATAAAATCATTAAGAAAATTTTCTAAAAGACAATGTATTAAACCTACACAAATTGGCATCTTCATCTATATCCCATTATTTAGGACTATCACACTATCATATGTATTACTACTAGGGCAACATTATTTTTACTAGTCTATGGTTCTGAATCAGTCCTCCCATTAGAAGTTAAGCTTCTCTTTCTTTATATTTATATTCATGGTATCATACCTAATGAAAAATTATGTGAATCTCACCTTCATTCTCTTGATTTTCTTGATGAACACCATCTTTTTTCTCTACAACATAATCACCAATACAAGGCCTGTATTGTCAAATAACATAACAAAATAGTTAAAATTCACACTTTTAATGTTGGTGATCTTGTCCTTAAACCAAACTAAATTCATGGCAAAGAAGGTAAATGTGCCCAAAAATAGTGGGGCCTTTATTTATTCAAAGACATCCATGGTCCAAGCACCTACACCTTTAAACCAATGAAGGCCATATTGTTAAAAAGCCTACCCATGGACAATTCCTAAAGAACTATTTTGTCTAGATATCTCCCTTATTATCATACTTTATATAAATTATCCTTATAAAAAAAATTATAGGATATCCACATGGGTCTCACCCTCTATCGTATTCTCTCTTTTCATAAACCTTTGTTCCTTCTTTTTGGTCCTTTAGTTTCTCTTATTCTCATATTTGCATTGTAAAATTGCATATAGGACCCAATCTTCCTCATGATTTCCATTTTTGTTCTCTTTGTTTCTGTTGACCAATTTTTGCCCAACAGGTGCTTGATTCAATGGCTTGGTTCAATGAGCTTGGTTCAAAGTGAGTGGTTCAATGTTCAGTTCAATAGAATGGTTCAATCATTTGGTTCAACTAGATAGTTCATCGGCTTTGGTTCACTTGGCATTGGTGCACAATGATTGAACTGCTTGAACCGTTGAACCATTTTGGTTCAACGGCTTGGTTCAAGGGTATGCCCAAAAGGTCAAGGGGCAGCTCAAGTCTAGAAGCCCTTATGAAGGGCATGGAACACTTCAATGGAATGCTTCAAAGGGACGTTTTAACTTTCAGAATTTTGTTCAAGGCAAAGTCTTGAATTTCTTCAGACAAAAAGTCCAAAGGAATTCAGGCCGTAGTTCAAAGCAAAGGTCAGGAAAAATATCCACAGACAAAAGTCTGTGGGAAAATGTCTGCAAACAAAAGTCTACGGGGACCTGGGAATTAATTCAGAAGAGCACAGCGACCCACTGAAGGACCTTGAAGGGCAGGTGCCCTTGCGGGGGACTCTCAATGAAAAAAAAGGGCACAAAGAAAAGGCTGAAGGGGTCACCTTCCCTTTGAGAAGGTGTTAGGAAGGGACTTCAAGCAAAAAAGACCCATAGAGAGGACCGAGGAGGAAAAAGCCTGTAGAGAAGCCAGTGAAGGACCCGATGACATTTTATTAGGGATGGTGATGTCCCAAAAGCTGTCAACCTTAAGAAAGTGAATTAGCCATTGGTTTTCAAAGTGATGATAGCCGCATGAATGTCAAAATTAGCATAATGAAATAGCCATTTGCTTTCAAACTAAAAGGATGCCACCATAAAGGAGGCCCAGAAATGCAGTGACCCACCAGAAGATCACCCCCGAGGGCCAAAGGAGATAGAAAGAGACAAAATAGGGAAAAGACAAAGTGCCAAGCATGGATCAAACAGGTTATCCAAGTGGTGAAGGGAAGTGTCAATTCAATAAATTACTCCAGTAGGTAAAATAGTGGCTATAAAATTAACCATTAGAGGATGTGAATGGCCAACTATGCGACCCTTTTTTCTCCATTTCATATTTATGAGTAGACAAGCTACGTAGGTGCCTTCAAGAAGTAGCCTCAGTTAATGAGGAAATAATGCAGCCATGTCAAAAAAGGGCCTAAATTCAAAGCCAGGGTCAACACAACATTTATTTTTAGGTAGTCCACTCTTCCCAATGAGGGGATGCAAATGGGCCAGTTGTAAAAAGGGGCACCAAAAGGCCTCCTTTCTTCTCCTATATATTGAAGACTTATCATTTGAAATTCATCTTCCACATTTGTAAGGTGTAGCCCTGGTAAAATTTCACCTGAATCAATAAATGCATTTTACCTCTATCCTAGATAGATATTTCTGTGTATGTCTTGAGTGTTAGTTTGTGTGTAGTCATTGCTTCTTGATGCTTTCATAGGTCCAAAACCAGCATAACTATTGTCTACAAGGTGCCATTTCTGCAACTGATAAGGAGAGTTCTATTTAGGAGTGAAGAAATAGAAGAAATTAATTACAGTGTGCATTTCACAGCACCTTGGTGAATCTCTATTTTCTATATTTTCATAAAAGCCTCCCTGTCAAGTTTCTTGTAGCCTAGTTCTTCTACCAGTTTGAAGCATATGTGTGTGTTTGTCTAATTTTATTGTGAGGGTGAGAAGGTCGACTTATTATGGTGCATCACCTCTTTAGAGTAATTTGTTTTCCTGCAATCTTTCTCCCTTTTCATCCCCCCATTATATATCTGTATATACATATATGTTAGCACTTGTTAGAATGAACATGATGCATCAAAGGGAGCTAGCCCTTATCTAGAGACTCTCCCCTCTAGCTTCTCTAGTCCCACAGGTGAGAGGGGAGTTTCCATAGTTGTGTGAAGAAGTCAGGAGCTCGGCCTCCTGCCAAGGGTGCAATCTTCTGTGTCAATAGTTTTTGGCATGCCCAGTGGGACTCAGTCTTACAACTCAATAAGGTTTTAGGATTTATGCTAGTCCTATTATAGAAAATCAAATATTTCTAGTATTTGGTGACTCCACTGGTAAGAGCTTCAATTTTCCAATCAAGACCAGTTTCTTAACTTTCTATGCCTAAAGTCACCACAAAATCTGTTTTTAAAGGGGTTCCCTTTGATTTCCTTGAGTTGCCTTTGAACTCAATAAAAAGACTAAGATTTGAGAAGACCCATCCTTATTCAACAAGCCACCCTCCCAGACCTATTGTAAGGGATGCATACATAGCAAAGCCATAGTTACATCCCATCCCAGCTATGGCATTTCCCTTTGTGGCTTTTCATGGTTAGAGCCCCTTGAACCTCCCACGTTATGATCCAATCCTTAGAATAGCCCTAAAAAATTTGCCTTCTTTCGATGGAGAGGGACCCATTATAGTCATTGAGCACATTAGTAATATTGCTAACCTCTGCAATATTCACAATGTCACAGAGAAAAATATCACCATCAAATTGCTAGCATTATCTCTCAAAGGCAAGGCTCTTGACTGGTATGGGACCTTTCCTATAAATTCAATCCATTCCTAAAATGAATTGGGTACTCAGTTGATAGACCATTTTGGGGAAAAGAGCGATGGCCTCTCACTTGCTGTGCAGCTGATGACCATAAAAAGAGCCCCACATGAATATATGCAAGATTTCAACATGCAGTTTCAAAAGACTTGGGATAGAATCCCCATCCTGGTAAGACCGACTCCCAGCTATGCTTTCCTATATTATTTAAAGACATTAAATAATGATATTGTAGTAATGATACAATCCATGGGAGGGCATATACTACCAGATGCTTATGACATAGCCATAGCAGTTGAAAATTACTTATTACATGCTGGGAAAATAGCCCCTAGACTTCACATGACACTTTTCCCAAAAATGCTACCTCCAATTCAAGTTGTTGCTCCTACATTAGCTCCTCTGCCTACCATAGAGAAACCAGTTGATGTTCCATCCAATGAGCTTCATGAAGTTAAGAGTCTATTGTAGAGCATGTCAAACAAACTTGTAGCTCTTAAAAGGTAGCAAGCTCAAAGCAACAGACCGAATCAGGGATACCATAATTATGGTCAAGTCCCCAGACCCCCTTTCCAAAGCTATAATCAAGGACAGGGTCAACTTACTAAGACCAGACCATTTCAAAACTATAACTTAGGCCCCCCTTCATCATCTAAAGTCATGGTGACTATTTAGAACAATCTAGTACATGAATAGCCAAGTTGTTTGACCATGGGATATGGTTAGGAATAGGCTATTTATACAAATGAGATGATGGGTTATTTCTTGAATGCAAATAATCAGGCAACCACTCATTCCCAGGTCTTTGAGGCTCCAATGCAACCTAGCATGAGTAGCAATCAGGCCCAGCCTGATTCTTCCCTCATGAATCATCTAGAAGGGGAATTTTATTTAGTGAATTATGTGGGTGATACAAATAATAAGGTTGACTATGTTGCAGCGAACACAAGATTCAAGAGAAGAGCATTGGGAGAAGCCCATGCAACTACCCAATTGATAGCTGCACCCTCTCCATCACACTCAAATTAGAAACCCCCAAATTTTAGACCACCATTTGCACCTTCAGCCCCTCAGCCTGCAACTCAGGTTAGAATTAGCCCCAAGGAAAACTTGAAGAGAGGCAGTCCTCAAGTCAATATAGTGGACTAGATGAAGAAGCTACATATGAACATATCTTTATGGGATTCATTATCTCTACCAAGACAAAAGGACATGCTACAAAGAGAATTGCATGAGCTAGATCGACATGTTGTCCCAGCAAGCACTGATAATGTCTTAATGATGAATAGACAACCTTCCACTTCAGGTCAGGTAAAGAAGGAAGAGAAAATTCCCCCCTTTCTATGTGTCCTTGGTTATAGGGGATTTCTTGGTACACAATTGCATCATTGACAGTGGGGCTAGTACCTTAGTGATGCCCAAGTGCATACCTGCCAAGATGGGGCTAAAACATGAAGAGATGAATAAGGGAGTCTTACAGCTGGATGGGACACCTACAAAAATAGTTGGGATTTTGAAGGATTTAAGCTTGACATTGCATGCTTACCCAACCTTCTCAATTCCCCATGATATAGTGGTAGCAAATGTTCCTCCTTATTTCACAATTTGCTTGTCTAGGGACTTCACATCAAAGATAGGTGGCTATCTAGTAGTGAATTGGTACTATCTAGTTTTTAGAACCAAGTATGGGACCAAGGTAAAGATCGAATATGATCCACTCTACAAGGACCATCTAGAACCATATTCGCCCAAGGTAGTGAATGTCAGTTACACCATTATCGACCCAGAAGAGTCCCAGACAGACCAATTTCCATCCTCTGCTCTTGAAGGAGTTATAGACCTACTCTTGGATGAGTGGGGAAATGACAACTTCGAGCATGATCTTTACAAGTTCATAGAGGAAGTAGGCCTTAGATTCTACTGCATACATGAAGAAGGTGCCTTCATACCAAATATAATGAAGGCAAGCCAAGAGGACCTAAGTATATGGTAGTTATACTTTGACAGTTCCAGAAGTAGGCTAGAAGCTGGTGGTGGAGCGATGTTAGTCTCCCCTTCAAAGGAGAGATACTTTTCATCTTTCCATTTCTAATTCTCTTGCACAAGCAATGTTGCAGAATATGAGTCCCTTATCCATGGCCTAGAATGGGCAAGAAAAGAGGGATCAAGGAGTTGAATGTTTTGGGAGACAGTGAGCTGATTGTAAATCAAGTGAAAGGCCAGAATCTAACCAAGAATTCCTTGCTGAAGTCCTAAAAGCATAGGGTCTAAGACTTGGTCGAATATTTCCTTGCTTTCAATATCACCTCCATTCCTAGAGAGCAGAACAAATAGGTAGATAGGCTAGCAGCAATTGGTGCTCAGTTTGATGTTTCCAGGGAGATAAGTCGAGACTATGGTTCATGCTACTTGAAGGTGGTAGTTCAGCCCTCCATCCCCGACAACATTGCAAACTGGCAAGTTTTTGAAAATGACCAAGAAATAGCTTTCTTCCTACAAGAGGAAGCTAAGTTCACAACACAGAACCAGGCAAAGCTACAATAGCAATTGGCAACCAGATTGTTCAATTGAAGAATAATAAGCTCCCTAAAGGTTTGGTCACTCTTGAGAGCATCTTCAATAGAGATGACCAATTGAGAAATGACAAGGCATGCATCACAACTAAGGAGGAGAAATATGAAAGGGTTGAGATCTTTAAGGACAAGTTTCTTATGCTTGGAAAAGTCTGCATGGTTCAAGAAAGGTAGGGTTTCATTTTGTTGTGTTAGGAGTTTGCTGATGTCTTTGCATGGGATTATAGTGATTTGAAGGGCTTCAACCCAGGACTCACCTAGCACACCATAAAATTAGAAGAAGGTGTCAAGCAAGTCATGCAGAAGTAGAGACTTATCAACTTGATGATTGAGCTTCTCATGCAGAAGGAACTGGCCAAATTAATTGAGTTTGAGATTATATTTCCAATCAAACATTCCTCCTGGCTGGCCAATCTTATTCCTGTTAGAAAGAAGAATGGGGAGATCAGGCTATGTGTCAATTTTAGGGACCTTAATAAAGTCTCTTTAAAAGACCATTATCCCCTCTTGAGCATGGAATAGATCCTTCAGAAGGTAATAGGTAGTGAGCATTTCTCCCTCCTAGATGGTTATTCAGGGTATAATCAGATTCTAGTGCAAGGCTGTGACTAGCACAAAACAGCCTTCACTACTAAATGGGGAATGTTCACCTACAAGAAGATGCCATTTAGGCTGGCCAATGCTGGTGCTACCTTTTAGTGAGCCATGGACATGGATTTTGGAGGCTTGATAAACAATAATGTGTTGGTATACCTTGATGATGTGATGGTGTTCTCCAAGGAAGCAAACTAACACATGCAACACCTCAGGTAGATTTTTGAAAGGTGTAGGGAATTTGGCATCTCTCTTAATCCAAAGAAATGTGTGTTTTCTATTCATGAGGGGAAACTCCTTGGCCACATCATGTCTAAGGAGGGCTTATCTATTGACCCTGAGAGAGTTTGTTTTATCTTGGAGATGTCCCTACTTATGCACAAGAAAGGCCTACAGAGCTTCTTTGGTAGGATAAATTTCATTCCAAGATTCATTCCAAATTTCATGGAGATAGTCAAGCCTCTAACCTCTATGCTGAGGAAGGGTGAGGAGTTCAAGTGGACAACACAAAGGAAGGATAGCTTTGAAGCCATTAAGTAGGCCATAGCCTAGGCTCCTATTTTGATTAGCCCTGACTTCAACAAAGACTTCAACCTCTACACTTTTAGCAATGAAGAGGTGATCTTCGCCATGCTTGCCCAAGCAAATGGTGATGACCTCGAGCAACCACTTGATTTTTTTAGCCAAGGGATAGAGGATTTTGAAGTTAGATACACATCTATAGAGAAGCACATCCTGGTAGTAGTGTAGAGCCTGAATAAGTTTAGGCATATGTTGTCTAATAGTAGGATTCACCTCATGGTTCAACATCCTAGCGTTAAGGATTTCTTGACCAATTGAGACCTAAATGAGAAGAGAGTGGGGTGGATCACCAAGGTGATGGAGTATGACATAGACATCAAGATCACCAAGCTGGTGAAGGGAAGAGGCTTGTGTGAACACCTTGCTATGGACTTCAAGAAGAAAGGGGAAGACAACTTACTAATTCATGATGCAGCTACAACAAGAGAACCAACTATCATAAGGGACTGGACATCAACCCTGAGGCATTTCCTTCTCATTGGTGAATGCCCATAGAGTCTTGATAAGACCAAAAGAAGGTACTTTAGGCTCCAATCTCTCCCTTATGTTCTAGTTGATGGAGTATTGTTTATGAAGGATCTCTCTAGGGTCCTTCTAAGATGCATTGACCCAAACTAGGCTGATAAAGTACTGTCTAACTTCCATGATGGGCTAGCAAGTGATCATTTCACTCTTAGAGCTACTGTAGCAAGGATAATGAGAGCTGGCTATTTTTTGCCTACTCTTTTTAGGGACACCCATGCCTAGGTAAGAAAGTGCCAAAAGTGTGCACTTTTCAATGGGAAACAATAGTTGGCTGCCATGCCTCTATAGCTTATTTAGGTGGAACAACCATTCATGCAGTGGGGCCTAGACTTCATAGGGATGATTAATCCTCCCTCCAATGCTAGACACAAGTGGGTCCTGACCACCATAGACTATTTCATAAGGTGGGTGGAAGCTATTGCTTTGAAGGAGGCAAATGAAAGTGTGGTCTCAGAATTTTATGAGGACCTAGTGAAAAGATTCAGGGTCCTAGCCACCATAATCTCAGATAATGCCTTGGTTTTTCTGGGAACCAAAACAAGTGAATGGGTGCCAAGGTATGGTATATATCTTAGAACTTCATCTAATTATTACCCACATGGGAATGGGTTGGCTCAGTCCACCAATAAAAACTTGATCAAGATCATCAAGAGGACCATGGAAGAAAATTAGAGGACTTGGCATGCCAAGTTGAAAATAGCTCTATGGGCCAATCGAATCACTCCAAAGAGAGCAATCAAAAATTCTCCATATATTATCATATATGGAAGGGAAGCTAGGCTTCCTATCTCACTTGAATTACCAGCATTGGACCTTGCTCGCCAACTGCAATTAGAAGAAGGAAGTAGCATAGAGGTCAGGCTGTGCGAGCTGATGGAGCTCCAAGAGACAAGGGATCGGGCTATGGCTTCTATGACTAGTCACCAATAGCAAACAAAGAGACACTTCGACAAGAAATCTTCAGCAAAATATTTCTTTGAAGGATACATTGTCTTGAAATGGGACAAATATCGAGCTAATCCTAGAAAGCATGCAAAATTTGATGCCCTATGGAGTGGCCCATACATAATCACTCAGTACAAGCAGCATAATGCATTCCAACTCTCCAGGTTAGATGGTGAATAATTGCATATCCCAGTTAATGGGATACATCTAAAGCACTACCACTGAGTCTCCTTTCATTTATATATATTTTTCCTTATTTTCTTTCCCTATTTTCCCTAAGTGTTGTTGCACAAGTAGTAGTTTGTTTTGGCTTCATGTGTGTTTTTATTTTCCTCTTGGAGGTAATCTATATGACTAGTTCTAAGATTTATCAGAGCTATTGCTAGATTTTTAAGTTACCATCTAACTCTGTGCCCAATGGACTACAAGGCAATTGGTCTTTAAGCATAGTAAGCATGCTTCCCCTGGGAGTCACCAATTTGTTGACCAATTTTTGCCCAACAGGTGCTTGGTTTAATGGCTTAGTTCAACAAGCTTGGTTCAAAGTGAGTGGTTCAATGTTCGGTTCAATTGGATGGTTCAATCCTTTGTTTCAACTAGATAGTTCATTAGCTTTGGTTCACTTGGCATTAGTGTGCAATGATTGAACCATTGAACCATTTTGGTTCAATGGCTTGGTTCAAGGGTATGCCCAAAAGGTCAAGGGTTAGCTCAAGTCTAGAAGCCCTTGTGAAGGGCATGAAACACTTTAATGGAACACTTCAAAGGGATGTTTTAACTTTCAAAATTTTGTTCAAGGCAAAGTCCCGAATTCCTTCAGACTTTTTATTTGAAGGAATTCCTTCAGACAAAAAGTCTGAAGGAATTTGGGCCATAGTTCAAAGCAAAGGCTGGGAAAAATATCTGTAGACAAAAGTCTATGGAAAAATGTCCATGGGAAAATGTTTGCAGATAAAAGTTTTTAGGAAAATGTCTGCAGACAAAAGTCTGTGGGGACCTAGGAATTAATCCAGAAGAGCACAATGACCCACCAAAGGACCCTAAAGGGTAGGTGCCCTTGTGGGGGACTCTCAGCCAAAATAAAAGGGCACAAAGCAAAGGCTGAAGGGGTCACCTTCCCTTTGAGAAGGTACTAGGAAGGGACTTCAAGCAAAAAAGACCCGTAGAGAGGGCTGAGGAGGAAAAAGCCCATAGAGAAGCCAGCGAAGGACCCGATGACATTTTGCCAGGGATGGTGACATCTCAAAATCCATCAACCTTAAGAAATTGAATTAGTCATTAGTTTTCAAAGTGATGATAGCTACATGAATGTAAAAATTAGCACAATGAAATAGCCATTTTCTTTTAAACTAAAAGGATGCCAACCATGAAAGGAGGCCTAAAAATGTAGTGACCTGCCAGAAGATCACCTCCAAGGGCCAAAGGAGCCAAAAAGAGACAAAATAGGGAAAATACAAAATTCCAAGCATGGATCAAATAGGTTTTACAAGTGGTGAATTGGAGCATCAATTCAAGAAATTACTCTAGCAAGTGAAATAGTGGCTACAAATTGACCATTAGAGGACGTGAATGGCCAACCGTGCAACCCTTTTTTCTCCATTTCATATTTATGAGTAGATAAGCTGTGTAGGTGATTTTAAGAAGTAGCCTTGGTTAATGAGGAAACAACATGGCCATGTCAAAAAAGGGCCTGAAGTCAAAGCCAGGGTCGACACAACATTTTTTTTAGGTAGCGTACTCTTCCCAATGAAGGGACGCAAATGGGCCACTTGTAAAAAGGGGCACCAAAAGGCCTCCTTTCTTCTCCTATATATTGAAGACTTGTCATTTGAGAATCATATTCCACATTTGTAAGGCGTAGCCCTGGCAAAATTTCACCTAAATCAATAAACACATTTTACCTCTATCTTGGATAGATATTTCTGTGTATGTCTTGAGTGTTAGTTTATGTTTAGTCATTGTTTCTTGATGCTTTCATAGGTCTAACACCAACATGTCTATTGTCTATAAGGTGCCATTTCTACAAATGGCAAGGAGAGTTCTATTTGGGAGTGAAGAAACAAAAGAAATTACTTATAGTGTGCATTTCACAGCACCTTGGTAAATCTCTATTTTCTGTATTTTCATGAAAGCCTTCCTGTCAAGTTTCTTATAGCCTGGTTCTTCTACCAGTTTGAAGCATATGTGTGTGTTTGTCTGATTTTAGTGTGAGGGTGAGAAGGTCAACTTATTTTGGTGCATCACCTCTTTATAGTAGTTTACTTTCCTGTAATCTTTCTCCCTTTTCATCCCCCCATTATATATCTGTATATACATATATGTTAGCACTTGCTGGAATGAACATGATGCATCAAAGGGGGCTAGCCCTTATCTAGAGACTCTCCCCTCTAGCTTTACCAGTCCCATAGGTAAGAGGGGAGTTTCCATAGTTGCGTGAAGAAGGCAGGAGCTTGGCCTCCTGCCAAGGGTGCAATCTTTTGTGTCAACAATTTCCTTACTTTCCAATATTTTTTATAACCCATTGGGTTTTCTTTTTTTGAGTTATAGTGTAAGACCATGGATAGGACCTGGCCTTCCTCACAAATACCATCTTTATCCCATTTACATTTTACATGCTTTATGCACCTTTGTGGGTTTCTCTTTTATGATTTGTAGTGTAATACCATGGATAGGACCAAGACTTCCTCATAAAATCACCATCTTTAAATTAAATGTTCCTTCTTGAGAATATTTCACAATGGTTATGAGTTTTTGGTCTTTGTTCTCAACATTATCTTTAGCTTCATTTGTAGATAAAATTAGCACAATAATAAAGTGTTAGCATGTTTTCCTACACATCCCTCATTCTTATGATAAGGAATCACACTTTACCATCTTTATATCCCCTTTTCACACTTTGTCACATTTTTTAAGATTTGAAGTAATTCAAATTGTTTCATGTTTCATTCCTTTTGATTTCCTTTCTTTCACTACACATTGGATAAAACAAGGTCATAGTCGAGATAACACTTTTATTTCACCTAAATTAACTATACTTTTTGACACTATGCTCTCCCAAGTTCTCTTTATTATAAACCAAGTCCAAATTCTTCAAATGAAATTTATCTTTAGCACCCATGTTTGGTTTTTAAATATGTATGGAAAATGATTAGAAAAATCCATCAAGAAAGTTAAAATCCAAATCATTTAAAACAAAATTCAATGATACAAAAGGCAACATACACAGTCAAAAAAATCAAAATCACACTAAAAGATGTGATTTAAACAACATCTCCTATTTTTAATTGTATCTCAAACTCCATAGTTGGCCTCATGATAGAGTTGAGATCCATTAGGGTCTAGTAGGATAGTATATTAGAATAGGATAACTCAACAAACTCTATGGTTCTACTTAATTTCTCATGTAAGTACTTATTCTTCACAGTAGACTGATGGCTCTATAAAGGGTACCGAGGGATCGAGAACACATTGTGGGAAGGTAGGTCCATTTTAATTTTCATACATATAGCTTTCATGGGATGATTTACATGCTTCATTTGTTAACCTATGACTTGTATGGTTAGGAGCAGTTATTTTGAGTCCTTAATATTTGAAGTCCTCTTATTTTGACAAACCTAATTTAAGTGTTTTATCTTTGATAAATGTTTCCTATACCTTGGTTTTTCCTTCATTCTTCCTCCACCCATTTATTTTCCCCTTTGACAAGAAAGTGTGATTCTAAAACTATACTTCCCTCTTCTTCATATCTTAAAAACATGCTAGCACTACTTTATTTCAATTTTATCTATCTTTAGAACCAAAAAATATGTTTGAGTGACTATGGATTATTTTTTTTATATCATGGCTCTACATCTCTAGATGTGCCTTGCTTTTTTTACCATTTTCCATTGTTTTAATACCCTTTTCATAGACACATGAGTCTATTTATACTTTCATATACTTTTTCCATTATTGAGCTAGGTTGGCTTGTTACTTCTCACCCACTAATGTTTTTACCCTTTTATGCACTTTTTCCATTAATGATTGAGTAAGGATTATTACTGTTCACTCATGAATGTTGTTTTACCATGTTTCTTGTCCATATTTTTTAAAGTAAGGATTATTATTTATTTC
Source organism: Torreya grandis (assembly GCA_037957365.1). Lineage (NCBI taxonomy): Eukaryota > Viridiplantae > Streptophyta > Pinopsida > Cupressales > Taxaceae > Torreya > Torreya grandis. Next base: position 3,171,100 of record JARHVA010001324.1, read on the forward strand.
ACATTGATATTTTATTATCATCCATTTTTGACATGTATCTTTAGTTTAACTTGGTGAGTTTGCTTTTTTTACTTAAGGTTTACTGATTTGTTTTTTTCAATATTTAGTAGCCTTGGCTTTCCAATTACCTAATTTAATCCATTTTTGGCTTGGTTATTTGGTATAACATAACACTTGTCACCCTAGATTGCCTAATTTCCAATTACACCCCATACACATAGCATCAGTTATCTTGGTTTCCCTATATTTATTTATTTTTACTCTTTAGTTTTGTATCCTTAGGTTTGTCAAAAGTAGTCTTTGTTCCCTCCACACTCAAAACTATAAACATAATAGATAAAGATCTAGTGATAAAGGTAAGAAAAGGTATGCATACATTTATTTTTAGTTATTTCTATTTTATTCATTTAAATTTAGTTATTTTTGATTTAAAATACTGCAATGTTTTTTAGCCACAACATTGTGTGTCACTATATACTTATCTTGAAGAACCACACCCTATTGAACCTAAGTGACACATGATGAGATTCAAGTGGGGAATATTTATACACAAAATATTTTTCAAAATTATTAATTAATGATTTTTTATATCTTGTAGGAACTCATCGAGTCTGAATCTCTCTGAGTGCCCAGCTTAAAAGGTGCACCAAGAAAGGGGTGAGCAGACCATTATGTATTTTCAAGATTATTGTCCCTTTACTAAAACTTGTTATCAATCCAACCATATACTAAAAGAATTCCTCTAATATTTTCCTCCTTTTTTCACTCTCCTCTAATTATTTCTACCTTCATTAACCCTTCCTTAGCCTAAAATATTTATTTATGGCTTACGATACACTATCGAATCCATCAACCATGTACTCTAATTGATAAAACTCATTTAGGGTCTAGGTCAGCCCTTTGCTAACCTTGACTAGGATCTAATTTGATTTTGTAAATAAGTATATAGAGTTTATTGGGCCAAATTTGTTGGCTAAACTCTCAAAAATGATTAGGCTTAAATTTAACTATGTATACACAGTCATTTCATCATTTATTAAGAAGAAAAAATAAGAATAAGATTATATATATATATATATATATATATATATATAGTTCATCTTATTATCCAGCATTCTACTTGAGGATCATATCTTAGAGTTTCATAATTTATTTGGATATATTGATCATCTTATGGAGAAGTATTTTGGATGTATTGATAAGTTGTATATCCCAGAGTTGATTTATCCTTGTCATTCTTACATACCATGAAAACCTCTTGTGAATAACCTTGTCCAAGGGAGATATTGAGGCTTAATGGGTTCATCTTCAAAGGTAAGTATTCTTAATTTTTTTCCTTTTTATTAAGAGTAGCTGGATATGCATTTGTACTTATCTCCCATGCATTAAGATTTTATATATAGTGATGTGAATATATTCCTTCTAAGCATATTTAATTTTTGTTTTTATTACCCCCACTTTGTTCCACAAGATTTGGTGAGCATGATATTAGACTTTACTTTACTTGTTATTAGTTTATTTAATATGAAAACATAAGACCTAGTTAGGTTTACTACATAGTTTTACTTGACTGGAGGCTTTGAAACCATCCCTAGTGATTTTATTATTGTAAGAGATCCCTTATTTATGTATATCATATCCATCTTGGTTATAACCCTAAATATCTAATGTATCAACAATTTAAAGTGTAAGAAATATTTATCTTCTTGAAGATAGGATTGATTTATAGATCAGTTGCATTTCCCTTTACATACAAAATACTTCATTATGATCATCTCAACAAGATGAATCCAACTATTATTATTGTGCATAAGAGTGAAAAATTTTAACCTAAAAAATTGTACCTATAGAATATGCTATTGTGATCATCTCACATAGACTAATATAATGACTACTAATTTACACAAGGTAAAAAAAATCCATACTTTTTTCTAGAATTTTTTTTTGTTAAAAAACTCACGAGAAAAATTGTAGTGACAAAAAAAATCAATTCTTCCCAAATCACAAGTTATTTGTTTTTGCCTTCTAGTGCTCAAGATACTAGATCCAAAGAACAAAACTATGCCACAAAAAAATTCCCAAATCAAAGATCTCATACCACTTGTAAATAAAATGCTTAGATAATTTCACATGATATAGTGATGAAATCAAATCAAACAAGTTTTATAATCCTACTAATAAATCTATAATTCTTTCTAGAGATTGTATTTTTTTTAAATGATGTACATTTATTATAATCATGTTGATAAAAAATTAATTTTCATATTAAGGAATCCTATTTAAGTTTATTCTAAGGGCTTACAAAGTCCTATATAAGTTTCTAGTTCATTGGGAAATAATACTAACTTTTTACAAGATATTAGTTATCCATATACAACAACACTAAGTAGGAAATAACATTTGTTGCATCTAAATCGAAGAAATAAAATTTTAGATAATAATTATTATAGGAGGATAAAAAATATAAAACATCAAAAAATTAAATTATTTTATTATTTTTATTATTAAAATATTATGTTTGCATTATCATCAGAGACTAGTAAAGTTAGAAGTTATGCACATGCTAGTCTAAAGAAAGAATGGGTTGATGATATGAAATTATAGATGGATTAAACTAATAGGAATGATGAATGGAATTTATTTAAACATCATTTAAATAAAATTTTAATTTGTAAAAATTAGGTGTACAAGAACAAAGCTAAAACTTATGGTACAATTGATAAACTAGAAGCTAGACTAGTTTTTAGTTTAATGGGTAAATTGTCACTCAAGAATTTATCATTAGTGAAGAGAATTTTTAGATATGTAATATGTAATAATAATAGTGGTATTAACTATAAATTATAAAGGTAGTTTTTTCTCATTAGATACACAAAGTCATATTGGGGAGGATCTCTTGTTGACATGAAGTTAGCTTCAGCTTATTATTTCACATTGTGAAGTGGGTTGATTTCTTAGTCTTCAAAGAAACAAGATATAATTCAATTATAGTCTAATTAAATTAAATATAAATATATTAAATCATATTTCACATAATTAATATATCTGATATTGAAAAATAATATTTATGTAATACTCAAGGAGGTGATAATAATCTCACCTCTTTGCATCAAAGCGGGGAATGTTAAGTATGATGCCAAAATGGTCACTTGATTTATATTTTTAGAATTATTATATTTTTGTTTTTTTATGTGTTTTTAAATTTTATTTAATTTATTTATAACATTAATTAGTTTTTTGGTCACTTTTGGACACTTTCTAATGATTTCCTAAAAAATAGTTGGAACTATCGATTAACTCTAGTTCACTATCTAAATAATTGAATGAGTTCCCAAGTGGTGGGGTGAAATTTTAGTAATATTTAAATAAAATAAAAATATATTTAAATAAATTAATATTTTTTAATGAATTTTGGATGCTATTTTTATTTAATTATGTCTTTTGGTAGTCAACTGATAGAGGCTTATTGCATGATGACCAAAAAGCTACCAATTAGTGTTAGTGATACTCTAAATTGTCTCTTAAGTTTATATTTAGTATTATTTTAAGATTAATTAGAGTATAATTTTATAATTATAATTATATATTAATTAATTTTTAATTTAATTTATTTATTTTATTTTTATTTTTCTTGAAATAGTGTCATGCAAGTTATCTTGTAAAACACTTGTGTTAAACTTTATTCATTTAATAAGAATTAAATAGAAAGGTATTGTTGTGAATTAATTTTAATTGAGAAGATTTTTTATGATTTATATTTAGTATTATTGTAGGTATATAGTAATTTATACAATAAAACATGTATTTTTAAGTTTTAAGCAATTCAATATATTTATTTTGAATAATTTCACTCACAACATAGTTAGTTTGACAAGTAGTAGTTATGGGATAGTTTTGTTGATATATAATTTGAATTTTAGAGTGAAAAAAAATTTATTTTCACTCCACAAATTTATTCAAAACCTTAAATTGTTAGGACAATTAATAGGTTCCTTTCTATCCATTTTAAATCTTCAAACACACCCAAAATAAATAGCATGAAGGCTATCGCAACAAGGAAAACTTAGTAGTAAATTGCATAATAAGAATATATAAAATTTAGGAGATTGGTTGGTTTTTTTGTAAATCTATAAAAATAAAATCACATGAAAAATATAATAATAAAAACCCATAAAATTAGGTAAAAATAGGTATTTCTCTTGCATTGTATATTAAGATGTACTAAAAAATAGTAAATAAAATATTTTAAATTTCATACATAAATTTGACCCAAAAAAATGTTTCTTATTATATCAACTGAAGCATGAGAAAAATATAATGAATCTGAAAATTGAGATATTATGAATTAAAAATAGGTAAAACAATGTGGAATATTTCATAAGAAAAAACCTAGAATATTCCCAATAAATAATTAGCATTTGTGATAAGTCATGAATGAATTTTAAATGTATAAGAGAGGTTTTTGAATATAATATTAATTTTGAAAAAACCTATAATTTAATTAGGATATATGTAAACCATTCATCTTGTATTTTAATATTTAATAAAAATACTAAATTTATAAAAATTGAAAAATACGTATAGAATTTGAGATTTAAAAAGAAGTTTTTGAGGATACCAACCTTCATAGAATAAACCTCTAAGGAATTTTAAAATTAATATATTATAAATTAAAAAATTTCCAATCAAGGAATAATAAATTACAAGTGTATGAACATGAAACTTTTTTATCTAGATGAATGTAAAGTCCTAGGGTAAATTTTTAGATCTTAAAAATAAATCACAAGATAAAGCCCTAGGATCTTGTAAACCCTAGATCAAGCTATGCTTGCAAAGGAAGATGTAAAAGTTAGGTTCACCAAATATATAACCCTAAATTTTTATTTTGGGGTATATGGTTAATAATATAAAAATAATTCAAGAAAAATGGTTGTAAACTAATATATAACATGCCAATTAATAGAAAACCGAGATAAAAAATATTCTAAATTTATACAACTAAGATTGCTAAAAATAGTAAAGTATAATTATTGAAATATATTTAATAAATATTAAATAATGTTACTTAGTTGGTTTACTATGTGTATGTATATATAGATTAGAAATAGGTGTAAATAGGAATGTAAGATCAATATTCTAGATCAATCTTCAGATTTTATAAATTACACTTTTGTGACCACAGACACTACCGTCAGATCTAGACACTACTGTCAATGCTGGTGTCTAACTATGATGTTGGGGTCCAGTATAGAAATATATATACATATACATACATATATATATATATATATATATATATATATATATATATATATATATATATGACTAACCTAATTTTTTTGGGTTTACTATCAACTTTATGTTGATGTATTAAATTTTAGGATATAGGTCATCTCTTTTTTCTGATTTATCAAACCCTATTTCTTTGCCCTTAGAATAAGTTTGCTTAAAATGGGTTAGTGGGATCATGGTGTCTATTTTCCCCAAATAACCCTATATTAGTGAGTTCTAATTACATATCTAATAATGGCATTAAACTTATTTAGTTATCCTCTATGTGTTATAACATGTGTGTACACAAGGGTGAAATATATTGTATTATGATGCATACAATGATCTAGCTTGTAATTTGAAAATATCAATCATGGGCTAATATTTGAATGCTTCAGACCTGTAATGTGATTGCTCTTCTGTATTTGAATTATTTATCTTTATTAGGTGTTTGCTTAGTATTGGCTAAATGAATAATGAAAAGGCTTAGAGTTGTATTTATATCACACCTTTTAAAATTATCTCACAATGGGATTCAATAAGATAAATATGCCAACTCATACTCTTTGAAACATTTTTAATTTGGATGACTTTTATAAACTATACGTTAGATTAAGTATCTATACACTACCATCATCTGTAGTGTCCCTCTATGTCTAGTAAGTCCATAGGTATAGAAAATAGGTACTAATATGAAACTAATAGTGAAGAATTGTTAATAGGTTTAATATTTTTGTGTAGTGTAAGATACCTAAGTCATCAAAATGATATGGATTAGAATAATAGATAATAATTTCAGCATATTGAGATGGAAAAATTTAACCTCTTAACCACATAGAGGTATATTAATAAAGGGTAGATCCTTGATTTATATTTTTCAATGTACAAGACTAAGATGTTATAAATATTCAATTTTAGTATCTACAAAAAGTAATGATTTATTAACACCTAATATCCACAAAATTATTTTGAGGATTGTCTTGGAATATTCTATAGGTTGTATAAGGAATATTATTCTTAAGATGATAAATATTATTGTAGGAAATAATACACTTTAGGTTGTTCATGATCACTTGGTTTTCCTCATTATTAGTAAAATGAGGGTTGACCATGGTTTCAATAGCATTAATGACTGGTTGGGAAGGGGTTTGATTTTGATTTTTATCTTATTTATTTGTATAATATATGGTAAATTATCATTATCTTGGTAAAGTGTTTCACAATTTACCTTGGATTCATAATCCTTAGCTACCTTATCATAGGTTTGGTGTTATTCTCCAATCATGGATTCATGATCAAAGTTTGGAGAAAGAACAAACTCAAAAACTATATGTTTAGTTTAATTAAAAGTATCATGATAATGAACCCAATTTCTATGAAACCAAAAATGAAATTCATAGGGGAAATATTCCCAAGTATTTGAGAATCCACAACTTCTAGTTAACAAATCTTAGATCAGTAATGAACCATCATACATAGGATAATCAAATAAGATATATAAAAGAGACTCCTATTAGCCACATATAACATACTTGCCTCCTCATTTACCTTGGATCTATGTGTGGGGAAGTGATTTTATTTTATCCTTATTATGAGGACTTTAGTAGAGAATTGGGACAATTGTAGGTTTCACTCTAGGTTTTGAAGAAAATTTGTGGAAGCTCTAGTATTGTTCTACTTCTAGACATGCATCTATATGCCCATCATAGTTAACATGGGTTCCTTATCTTTTCTTCTCTTACATTATTTCATGATGCATGGTACATTGACCTTATTTTCATCATTTTAAGCTCTTTGATCACCTATGGATTTTTTCTTTTAGTCCTATTGGATCATTATTTTTAACATGCTTTGATCTTTATGTTTGTTATATTTTATTTTGAAGAACATTGCTAGGAGAGGGAGAGTAGAAACCACAATGATTTGGTATCTATGAAAGTATAAGTTTAAAAAATTGTCTCTATTAGTTATACCCACATCAATGGTTATTTCCTTAAATAAGTATTAGTGTGATAAGTGCATCTGAACCTAGGAAAGTAAAAAAACTTTCTAAAATTCATATGTAGTAATTAAAGTATCCTTTAAATGACTGATTAAATTATTTAGTCTTAGATTATTCATGATCCATATTCCTATTTTACACCTAAATTCTAAAAATATGAAATGCATGGGTGCAAAATCTTGTAAATAAACAAATTCATGTACCTATTCTTGGCATGTTTTCCCACAAGCTGATCCTTTGGATTTTAAACCTATTAAAAGAATTATTAATAGGTTGGATAATTTAATTTTATCACACTATGAAAAGTAAATAATATTTCCATAAAATAAAGAGAAATTTTTAAACTAGAAAGTAGGGAACTACTCTATAAAACAAACTGTTAAAAACTAAGAAAGCTAACCTAGGAAGCGAGGAAACTATTCTATGAAAACCCTAATATCTATTATAATAAAATAGTAAGCTTACCCTAATATTAATCTTACCATCACATTTATTTCTACTCATGGACATTTCTAGATGGTACAACCATGAAGTAATGCTTCAAAAATTGTCCAATGAGTGGCTATGTCATCTCATTACCTTAGAGGTCCCTCAGATAGAAAACATTATTACTCAAGATCTCTAAAATTTGATAAGGTCCAATTGATAGTGGTGTAAACTTGTCATGTCATCCTTTATTTTCATGTTCTTTATCCCATAGAATCACTAGGTCAGATATTATAAATTATTTGAATTTAGCTCTTGTGTCAAATCATCTTTTCACTATATCTCAATGCTTACTAAAATTATGTAAGGTCTTGGTTCTTAAGTCTTATATTTATATTATGTCTATAAATTGAGACTCAACCTTGTCACTTGATTCCATGTATTCATACATGAAATAATATATTTTAAACTTAAGCATGACTGGGCAAATAGGTTATCTCTCATAGACTAGTAATCCCATCTTTGGTGATGATATAACCCAAGAGATTACCTTTTGTGACACCAAATATACTATTCTTTGGGTTTAATGAAATACCAAAATTTATGCACCTATAAAATAATGATCATAGGTGTCCTACATGATCAATCCTTGCTTTTGAGAAGACTATGAGGTTATCCATGTAAATAATTATACATTTTCCTATAATCCCTTGGAAGGTGTAGTCCATGGCTCACTAAAATAAGGCACCTACATTAATAAGGCTATTTTGCATCCTCTTATATGCATAACTACCCCACTTCATGGTGAAAGTTTTCTTCATTTTATCTTCTGATTCTACTAGCACTTGGTTATACCCTAATAATCCATCTAAGAAAGACATCATTCTTAAACCACTCACTATCTAGATGACTTCATCTAAGGAAGGTAATAGGTAATTATATTTCTTAGAGGCTTTAATTAGATTTTTTAAATTAACATAGAGTTTGATCTCTCCATTTTTTCTAACTAGGACTAAATTAGCCACCCAAGTAGAATGTTTGATAGGAAAAACAATTTTTGAATTCAACAACTTCTCCACTTCTTTCTAAACAAAGGGTTCTAGGATATGATTTATTGTCCTTTGTCTCTATTTGAATGGTTTGTGGTCTAAATTTAATGGAATTTTATGGGTGATGACCCTTGGGTTGAAAACCTTTATGTATTCATATGTCCATGTAATTACATCCCTATATTGAGTGATTGGACTCTTCATTCTTTGTCTTTCTTTTAGATTAAAATTGAGACCAATGTTGGCATAACTTGGGTTAGACTCATCTCCCAAATTTTCCATTTTGAATTTAGATTTAATTTTGGTTTCCTTTATTACTAAGATTAAGGATCCAAATAAAACGTCCTTTATAAGGAAACCATTACCCAAGGGAGGTAATTTTCCTTCAGCTAAATAACTCCTAATTTCTCTTGTCATAAGTAACTAATTTCCTTGTCATCAACTATTTGAGACTCAAATTACCCTAAGTTAGTCAAGAACTAGACAATATGATCGTCATCATCAAAAAATTGGAAATTTTCCATGTTGTCTGGTAGTGATGGACAAGGTACTAGATTAATGGAGAATCATTGTACCTTAGACTCCTGTAGTGATGCCAAGTTGAAAAATAAGATAGGTAATGAAACAATAACTTGATTATGTTCTCTAGGTATAGCCATGATTTTAAAGGTTTTTAAGACTCAATCAAATCCCATGCTCTATGTTTTTACCTTTTTAGATATGATAACCTGCACTGGTATTTGTTTTTGACCTAGTAGACTACCAGCTCTAAATTTCCATAAATCAATAGTTATTTAACCTTATTTTTAGAGAAAAATGACATCCAAATATTAGTGCCTCATATTCTGCTCTATTATTTTTGTAAGGGAAATGTGATCTATATGTTAGCAGGTCTTGATGCCTAAGTTTTTTGCTCTTAGCAAACAATGCCCTATGGGAAGCTATACAGATGTGGGACCAAATTGTGATCTTTGAAGAAACCTCCAGGATTTTAGAATTTGGCTCTTCAAATTAATTGGGGATGAAAAAGGTAAAAATAAAAATTCAAATAAAATTGAAACAAAACTAAGATGATTTTTTATAATTCTTAACATACTTATTCCTAATATTGCATAAAATTTCTTGAACCTTTAAAACAATATAGAAAATTTAAAAGAGCATGTGCATGATCTAAATCTTTCAATATGTATAAAATCCAACACTATATTAGAAGATAATATAAACAATAGACAATAATATATTTTACTCAATTTGGCATAGAATACCACACCTCTTCATTATTAGGTGGAGAACAAAATACAAAAGGCCCAAAGGCACAGTATAAAATATTCAATCCTTCCCATGAGGGACACCTGATAAGGTCTTGAAATATAAAAATAATAGTTATTGATACTTCTATTCATAAACTAAAACTATTACAATGGTTGTTCTCAGATAACATTCATAAAGATAAAACTATTAAACAAGTATCAATACCTACAAAAGAAAAGATCCCATAATATATAGGCACAACATCCTTATGAGGAAATGACACCAAGAACCTGGAACTTGGGCTCATGGTGAGGCCATTATAATTAAAAGGGGGAGCTCCAGATCATGAGTGTGGATGGTCTTTAAAATCTTGGATATGGCACAACTATGATGCCTCATGATTCCCATGTTGTTTAGAAGAAGCATGGTGGTGACATGTATCTCCCTCAAAACTACTTATGGAATTATTGTTAGGATGGGGCCCACTTATTTCAACCAATGGTAGAACTCAGATCTTTAACAAAAAGAAACCTACCTTGGATAAGCACCATGATGACATGTGGTGAGCTGAAAGTATTATTGGGGAAGCTAAGAACTCTCTTACAAAGAATGAGCATAGGGGTGCCAAATAAAAGTTTTGATTCCTTTTCATTATAACTACATAGTGGGTCCCACCCATTATTTTATTATAAAATGGCACTCCTTTTCCTTATAAAATAACTAACTTATTTTCTAAGGAGTGCCATGATGACACATGTTGAGTTGGCACTACTCTTGGGTATGCTAAATTTTTTTTATGAAGAATGAGCATTGGGGTGCCATGTGGCATCAGCAAAAGGAACTGAGACTTAATCAAAAATTAAAAGGGGAGCCCAAGAAAAGAGGAGGTTGATATATAAATCACCAAACCTGCCAAGTATGTTTATGATGAAAAGCTGACTACCTAAAGCTTTAAAACATGGATTACGATCCATAGTTCCTATTTACTTGCAAGAAAATCTACCTACAAATGGAATAACCCAAAATTTCTAGTTTCCTAGACTAGTCAATATAAAACTACAAAAAAGGGTGAGGCCCATAAAACTTAAAACTTCTTAAGAGACACCTTAAAAGGCATCCAATCTTCCTCAGTGGGATGAGTCTTAATTTTTAGAGGCTCAAAGGCTCTATCCAAATCAATTATCTTTATGAGGGAGATGTTGCTTAGTCCCTAAATAATTTCTCACATCTAAAACTTGAGCTAGGCAAGAGGCTAAAAAATGGTCTCCACTTCAAAGATGTTTGGCACTTAACCCAAGGCCATAAAGATGATGTGGTCATTTTACTTGGTGATCAATCACTCTTTAATTTTATCCTTTAGAAGGATAGTGTTATATGATAGGAATGGGGAAGGGAGTCCTACCTGGACTGGTTATTTAATGTGACCCTTCATGTCCTAGACCACTTTATGACATTCAAAAATACCTTACATTTTTATGATTCCTTATTACAACTCAATAAATCATTAAATTTAACCACCACTTGCCTTTTATTGGCCACCCCTACTACTTATAGCATCCCATCTGATATGCTATACAACTTTTGGACTAGGAGCTATGAATCTTGAACCTTGGGGGATATGAAGGTGAGGTCTTGATCCATAGATGTTCTCACCTATACACTCAATCACTTAGAGTCCATAATGAACCCAAATGATATCTTCAAGTTTGATTCTGCATTCTTTATTCTCTTCTAATATGAAATGTATAGTTATTATATTATTAGGAGGATACCTACAGTTTGAGAGTGGGCAGCAAGGTCATTAGTCAGTTATTATTTCTCCTGGTCCTTGGCTAAGGGCTCCTACTCCATCTACTATTGTATCTATTTTTGCATGCTTGTAGAGTATAAAAGACTTCTATAGGTCTATGTAATCTCTAATTCCTTTTCCTATAGCTTATTTTATATAGCCACCTTTTTCTTCTTTAGGATATCAATTTTGGCCTTAAGTTCTTTTACCTAGACTTACAACTAGGCCATTTGATTAACCTCTGATTAGAAGCTCTCAGAGGTGATGCATCTCTATAAGTCAAACCTCTTCTTGGTGAGCTCCAAATTTTTAGACTTGGACTTCAAATTTGGGTGGTCAAAGGTAGCTTTAAATCTAATGAGTTCTTATTCCTTCTTTTCCAATTGATGGTGTACCTTGAGATAGTCTATGGTGATGGACTTATAGGTCTCCTCCATTAATTTGACCATGTTCTATGGTATGTCCTAGTTGAGGTTAAAGTTCATGGTGTGTATTGAGTAATCTCATAACTACATCTATTTTTGGGGATTGATTACTATTAGTGTCATATGTGCAACCATCAAAGATTACTATGTAGGTTCAAAGAATGACCGCATGTGAGGTATCACCAAGGCCTTGTCTATTTTTCCTCTTCTCTTTTCTACCTAGACTTCTTAGTTTTTCCTTGTAGTTTCTAACTACTAGTGGAACCACTCCTATGAATGAATTAATTCCCCCATAAATGGGGATCCTTATGGCAATCATAAATAAATGGTCACGTACTATTGTGAAGTAGCGGATGTTGTTCCCATGGAAAGAGTGAAAGGTAAAATGAAATGGAGAGGGGTGGTGGGTAATTAATCCATTATGGATTTACTTATTATCAATGAAGTTAAAGGATTTAAAATAAGCATAAGTGAGGTGATTAGATACATAGTTTTAAGCAATGCAAGCATGGTAGAAATAGTAGAAGGTGAAGATGAAGTGAAGAATGAAGAAGAAGTGGAAAGAAGAGGGTAAAAAAGTGTACCTGATTTTACTTGAGATTAAGAGGAGGTTTGGAAGCCTATGCCTTGGATCCAAGATATGATGAACCTACTTTGAGCCACCTAGAAGTGACATGCCCTAGATATTGGGGAGTTGCATATAGAGGAGGGGGATAGGATATAGGCTTCTAGATCACATAAGTTTCTTCCTCTTTCCATGAGGGGATATATTCTTCTCCTTTGACTAAAACCTCTTCTTCTACCTGAGATTATTCCTCATGGTATTCATCTTAGAGGTTCTCAAATTGCTCATTAGAGTCTAGGTCTTTGAAATTGACTCCCTCTAGCTAATTTCAATCATATAATTCCAATAGGCATACATTTTTTCTTTGTTACATCCCCTTTGGATGAGATATGATCTAATATTCTTGGTCATGTTCTTTGTGGGATCAAAATCCTATGCTAGTTTATAGAAAGACTCTCACGATTGGTAGGTGTCCAAAGGGATCTTAGATAGATCCACATAGTGTTTGATGTCATCCCCCATTGGTGACTTTTTTTCCTAAAAGTAAATCTAGGGCTTATGGTTAAAGGGGATGGTATTTTTGAGAGCAGCTATATGATCATTCAGGTCGTAATTCCAGTTATCATTGATCTAGTCTACACCAATCTCAGCCAGTTTGAGCATAAACAAATAATCTTGTGACATCTTCATAACTATAATTCACCCTCTCAAAAAGGGGATGTCATAAAGGGCCCTCTTCTTTTGGTTTGTGCCATACATTGAGTCTACCACATCAAGCTAGTGGGCCAACTCCATAGATAAGGTCTTATCTATGAATAGGCATGAGAGCTAGAATGGCTTCTTCTTAAACCCATGGACCTTGATAAATGTAAAATGGGATTTCAAGAATTAGTCAACTAGAATTTTGTAGTCAATGAGACATGCTCTCTGGTGATCTATAATTTTGAAGGTAATGGCTTCCTGACTGAGGTCAATCAAGTCCAAATATAGGAAGTACTTTGTAAATTCATGATAATCCTATGTGGTTGATAGGATGTGGGTCCATGTGGAGATGAGAATCATCATATGGGGATATGTCCCCATCTCAGTTGCATTGATGGTGAAGTATGGTCAAAATAAATGGGAGCTCTAGTATAGGATTAGGTGGAGGAGGAAGGAATAATACTTGAAGGTATTTTTGGCCAAAAAATTTTCTAGTTAATTATGAATGGTATCAGTGGTGACATCTACAAAGTCTAATTTATAGCCGCTATCCCTACTTATTATCTTCAAGTATAAGACTTCACCTAAATGAAACTCATGGACATTGGTGTCTAATTCCATTCTAAAGATGAACCCCAACATAGAGAGGGCATCTCTCATATCTTGTGTTTCAAAGCTCAAGAACACAATGGGCAGATGTAGAACTTCTATGTAATTACTACAGCGAGATGAGATTAGGAACTTTAACTTCTACACACAAGTGTCCCATATATTTTTTTAGCTCTCCATGTCACATATGTCTATGGTGTGGTCATTAGGGATCTAGAGCATATCCCTCACTATATTGGCAGTGATGTCCACATTCAGGTGATTGCTTACAATAACACCAATGGTGACATTATATCTCTTTTCACATAGGGGAATGATCTCTGGGCATGGGTGCATGAGAGGTACCATGTACTGAGCTAAATTATATCTCCATATATTAAATTTGAATGATTTGAAGTCATTGTTTCAAACCTTTATGATCATATGGGCATGATCACCCTCCCTTAGGCTCTTTGTGTTTTTAGTCAATTAGGGATGAAATATCCCATCTGTATAATTGAATACTAGTGTGGGGTCCCTCCAACATCCCTTGGTGATGTTATTCACATTTTTTACTATGGGATTTTGATGTATATTGGTGGAATCATATGATTTACTCCCTATAAATTGAGGTGGAAAGTCCTTGTGACCACCTAATCCATGAGTTCTTTATTTCCTAATATATCTACCATTAGATAAGGACCTAGAATGTTCCATTTGGTAATTATCCTAAAAAATATTCTATTTTCCTTAATAAAATACTAGAAACACTTGGTACTAATTTATTCTCACAATTCTTTGTAATTATTTCCTCAAATTTTTCATAATTCTTTGCTCAAGGCACTCTGCTCAACTTAATGCTCTCAAAATTATTAAGGTGTTTGAATGTTTTGTTTGATCAAGAGATGGGTATTTATAGGCCATAATTTATTAGAGAAATTATCATTCAACCTTTTTGAATTTGGGCACCCATAAATAAGAAAGGAAGTACACACACTTGAGGAGCCACTCACAAAAGATTTATAGTGATACTTATGGGAGATCTTGCAATTGGGGGTGCCTGAACATTAATTATAGAGGGAGTGGGGTAGATAACCATATATCAGAGATGATTCAAAATGATGGGAGCCAATTTGTGGATACTTGGTGATGGGATAATAGTAAATTATGCCAATTACATTTATTTTAGAAAGTAAACAACAATAAAAGAGGGAAACTAACAAACTATATATAATGTGAAGCTGATAAATCAATTAAAGTGCTTCAAGTGAGCTCCATTAACTAGAATATATAAGGTATTACCATCTTCATCCACCAACTCAAATGTATTTCCCTAACTATTGTTGATGATTTGAAAGGGTCCTCTCCATAGGGAATCAAACTTAGCATGCTGACTTGGATTTATGTCCCTTTCATCATATTTTAAAACCATGTATCTTGGATTGAAGCTTGGGTTGGATTCCTTCTTATCAAACCATGTCTTGAATATTTTTTGTTGGTTGATATTAGCATCACTAGCTTGTTCTCTTACTTCTTAAATCTTGAGAAATTTTGATAACCTAACCTCCATTTCTCTATTTTTCATTATTTTGATAGATTTCAATAGTTGTAGAGCAGGAATCTACATTGAAATGGGCATGACCACTTCTTTCCCATACACTAATTCGTATGTAGATGTTTTCAAATTTTGCTTGAGTGTTCTAACCAGCCCATAGAGCTATCTTCACATGATTATTCCACTCCCTCTATTTGTTATCATCTATCTTCTTTATCAACCTTATGAGGTTTTTTTTGGTTGATTCGACCAACCCATTCCCTTACGAGTAGTAGTTAGACAAATTTTTAAGGAAAATGCCATTCTAAAGTTCAAATTCTAAAATATTTAAACCAAATAAAGACTTTACATTATCAAATATAATCATAATAGGAGGGTTGAATCCTACTACCAATTTCTCTAAGCAGTTTAAGATCACATTTTTAGTTAGCTCTTTCAAAGGGGTTACTTCGATCTACCTAGTGAAGTAGTTTATGGCCATGAGTATCCATTTATGGCCTATGATTGACATGGGATTTATCACCCTAATTAAATTCAAGCCCCATTAAACAAAATTCTCATCAATAACAATTGGGTTTAGTGACATGGCTAAATTATTTCACTTGCTAGCAAAAAATTAGCATCATTAGCATTTCTTCACTGCCTGGCGACAATATGAAAACATGGTCATCCAATAATATCCTATATGCATGATCTTAGTTATGATTGTTTTTTTTTTATAAATTACTACCTATAGGGGTAAAATACATGTCCTATAGGATTTTCCTAGCTTGGTGGCCATTAATGCATTAGAGAATTTCCCTATCGAAGTTCCTCTTGAAAAAGACTACCTAGACTAGTATATAATTAGCCCCTTACAACCTATATAATATCCTATTATGCATAGGGAGTTCATTAAAATATTAAACAATTTCCATAAAGTGGGTTATATTAGTACCCTAGGACTCATTAGTTTCATATTGACTTACTAAAACCATTGTTGGTGTATCTTACTCACCTATCAGGGCATCCATGTGTTGGACCAAATAATCATAAAGTTTTCTCCCTTAGATAACCTTAGTTAGTCTGACTTTGACATCATATTCCTGGATATTAGTGATCCAATTGGCTCTCTTCTTAGTAATTTACCCTTTAATGATGTATTCTCTGATGTTGGGATGTACCACATATATCATCACCTTACTTCCCACCACCAAGTGTCTAAATTTCTTGAGACCTTTAATAATGGTGAAATCTTATTTCTCAAATAAATTATACTTAGTTTCATACCAATGTAGATTTATTAAATAGAACATAATATGGTTTTTTCTATATAGGTCATTTAATTTTAAAAATTAAAAAAATAAAAGGTGAGAAATCACTTTCCCTTTCCTTCATCTTCTTTCTAAGTTAACATGGCTTCCAAGTTATGTTCACTCCTATAAACATACATGGTAAAATATTTAGAGAAGTCAAGATTGACTAGCATGGGAGAGGTGGATATTGCTTCTTTGATCTTGTCAAATGTTGTTCTTCCCTTATAGGTTCATTTAAAATCTTTGTCTTTCTTTATAATTAATGTGATTGGCCTTACCAGCCCTATAAAGTCAAATATGAATAAACTAATGAAGTTGATCTTCCCTAGGAAGGATTGGACTCTATTTTTGTTGACTAAAAAGGTTAATTCTTTGATAGCCTTCACTCTATCTAGGACAATATGTATCCCTTATTTGGATACCATGTATCCTAATAGCTTGCCTTGTAGGATGTTGAAGATACATTTTTTAGGGTTGAGGGATAGCCTAAACTCTTGTCATTTTTGAAAAAAATACTCCAGATGATCAAAATGATCCTCTTTTTTTGGAGAACACTATCAAATCATCTAGATAGATGAGGATGATTTTTTTTAATCATCACCTTAAAATCTATATCCATGGCCCATTGAAAGGTAGTTCCTATATTAGAAAGGTTGAAAGGAATTTTTGCATATGCAAAGTTCCTCCACTTTATAGTGAAAATGGTTTAAAGTTGATCCTCTTCATTAACCCATACCTAATTATATTTCAAGAATCCATCTAGCAAAGAGAACATTTCTGCACCTGCTACTATTTTGAGGATCTATTTCATTGAAGGAAGGGGATAATGATCTTTCAAAGACATTTTATTCAAGTCTCTAAAGTTCATACATAGCCTAATTTATCCATTCTTCTTTATTACTGGAACTAGGTTGGATACCCAAGTTGAATGCTTGATTGGGTATATAATCCTTTAGTCAATTAATTTTCTTAGTTCTTAAGCCATGAGAGACTCAATCTTTAGGTTTATCATCCTTTATTTTTGGTAGACTAGTTTACATTCTTTGACTAGATCTATGGTGAGTTAGATCACCTCATGGTCATACCCCTTTAGGTCATCATAGGTCCAATCCATAACTCCTTCATAACTATTACAAAAAGATAGCAATCAATCCTTATCCTTTTAGGAAACTTCTTTCCCCACCTTCAATTTTCTTCCATTTAATACATTAAGATTAGAATAGTCACCTTTATCTATGAAAAACTTCCTTTTGTCTCTCATTGCATCATTAAAACTAAATAAATTCTCTAGGGTGATCAGTCCCTTTGAAAGTTTATTTGACTTTAATTGTATGATTTGATCTTCATAGGCTTCTTTGTTCTTTAGGTATAACTTCTCAACAAACTCACATGATTACAAAATAAACATAATAATTTGGGTTTTAATCTCAAATATTTGCCATTTTTTATCATTATCTAAGATGGTGAGTCTAATAATCACTTGTAACACTTATTTATTGGTCAACAAATCAGTTTTATATCAAACTAGGAGCCAATTACTACCATTTGATCCATGTGGGTGTTCATGGAACTAGGGATGATTTGAATACTAAATGCTTCAAATTATTCAATTGAATACCATATTTGATGATGTTAAGACCTCATGCAATCATTTTTTGTAGATTTAACTCCTCTTACTAACAATTTCAAATCATGATCTTTACACAGTCTAGAGGGGGGTTCCAAAGTGATCCATTATGAATGTATAACATCCCTAAGACTATGTCAATTAAGACATCATATAAAAGTGAAATTATAGAGACCTCTTCTCCTTATGCAAATTTTTCTCTAATAACCTTGTTTCAATCACTTCTCCTAAAGAAAAGGTTAATTTTAATGTCCTCATCAAATCTAGTAGTGGAACCCATTACAGCTAGAGGAATTCAATGGTTGGGTATCCCAATATCCTATTTAACATGTCCATCCCAATCCAAATTCTCATTA